>VWZX01007981.1:0-41752 GCA_013399015.1 Galbula dea
CACTCCTCCCACCAGCTCCCCGCGCTCCCCCAAAGCCGCCATCAAGACAGAGCCCAAACGGAAGTCCAGCACCAACCAGCCCCCTCAGCCAATGAAAGACTAGCACTCATCAGATAGACAACTGAAGCAAACAATAGGAGAAGAGTGCACCGTAGAGCGAAGTGCGGCCGAGCCAATAGCAGACGGCCTGGACCACCCCGGGGTTCCCCACCTGTTTCTCCTGCCCAGTCTCCTCCGCGCGGGTGCCAATACCGATTGGGGCTGCCATGGCAGGGGGTGGGGGGGAGGGGGGGCCTCCGCGCTCCCTCCGCGCCCCGTGATCCCTCCGCTCCGTTCGGCCCCGCGCACTGCTCCAAAATGGCTGCCACCGCCCCCTACTGCCTAGGCTGCCTGACGGACAGGTGCATTACCCAGTGGGTGTACGGAGACGGCCGGCATGACATCATACTTGACCAACCAGCGCGACCTGGGGGCGGGAACAGCGCAGGGTCAGGGCCACCAGGGCTGGAGAGCTCTCTGGCCAATGGGAAGTAAAGCAGCACAACGTGGGCGTTGCCGGGGCCCAAGCAGCCGCTCCCCAGCGGGGGTGGGGCAGGCGCCCGTACGTGGTTGCGGACCTACTGCCGGCACGCCCGGGGCCGAGGAGTCGCTGGGACTACCGCGAGTACCCCCGGGGCAGCACAAACCCCCCAGTGCACGGCTCATGGGACAGCCCTCGGGAATCCGGAGAGGACAGGCCCGTGGGGAGGTGATGCGACCTGTACCCCAAGGTACCCCTAGGCCTGGGCCGTGCAGAGAGGGGCAGGAACATGTCCTCGGTCCTGCTGACAGGTCACTGGGTGCGAGCAGGGAGCGCCAGCTGCGACCATGCAGCAAGATCCTGACACCTGTGGATAGCCAGGGGAGTCCCTGTGCCAGCACCCTTCAGAGACACAGCCTGGTACTAGAAAGGACAATTGGAGCCACCACAGCTAAGACAGGTTTAAATACACAGGACTCCGTCAGGCTGCAGAGAAATACATTTAAATGAACTACAGGAGAGTAAAGTGGGGAAGGAAGGGGAGGGGAAAGAGTTACAAAAAAAATAAAAATCACAGTTTTCCTCTTACTAGGAAGAGCAAGTGTGTGACAGGGGCACAGCCCAGGGGGACACAGCCCAGGGCAGGGCTCTGTGGCCTTCGAGCTGCTCCTCAATGGTGACACACACCAAGAGCTTTGGACTGCCCCATGCCAGCAGCACACAGGGTGGCCCCAGCTGCCAGGCACCCCTTACCCAGCCTCCCGCCCACTCCTCTGCCACTGGCCTGCCCCAGCAGGATGTCACCGTGTTCCACGGGTGAACTCGCGCTGCTTAGGCAGCTGAAAGGCAAGACCTGGGCATGGAAGAGGAAGCCGTGGAGGTAGCCAGACAAGCTGCGACAGCAGGAGCACAAGCTGCTCCACAGCCCTGTTTCTGCCATGGTTTAGCTCATCTGAACAGCTTGGTTCCCATCATGCAGTGGCAGGGCTGGGCTCTGCCACCTCCCAGCTCTGCACTAGCCCTAGAAGGAATCTCACAGCAAGGAACACTGGAAGAGGACTGAGGAGCTGCTGCCACCTCTCCCCCAGAGGCACTGGCCTTTGGAGGAGGGTTCGACCTACCCACACAGGTGGGCTCTCACCCTCCCACCCCTGCCCGAGAGGGAGAGCAAAACCCCCCCGGGGCTGCACTGAGCTGAGCTCACCTGCTGCTGCAGGAACTCTGTGCCCAAATACACCTAGCTGTGCCTTGAGGGAGTGAGACCCCCCCTGCCTGTTTTAGAAGCTTTTTAGGACTTATTGAAGGCTGCCAGGACAGCCCAGATCATCTCTGCACCTCTGGCTTTGGCAGCTTCTACCTCAGGGTCCATATCGAGGAGGTCCTTGGTCCTGTTCATTGCCACATCATACTTGTCATCTGTCAGGCTGGTGAAAACGTTCTCCAGCACATCTGATGAGTGGGCCAGCACCAGGAGAGCCAGAGTCCTGCGGTCCATGCGGTGGGGGTCATTTACCCACCGCTCCAGCATGCTCTCCTGGAGCTTCTTCACCAAGCGCTGCTTCTCCGTGGCGTTGCTGACAGGGTGGGTGGTCATGTCGAAGAGCAGGAAGTTCTGTTTCTCCGTTGTGAGGATGCCCTTCTCCACTAGTGCCTTGGCAATGCGCTCACGCACGTTCCTCAGCTGGTACTGCAGCTTGAAGGGGTTCCAGGTCTCTCCTGCAGGAGAGGAGACCCCATTCAACGCTGGGAGCAATGGCTTTGCTACCCAACCCCCATGCCCAGGCTGCTTCCAGTCCAGGAACATCTGTGCTTGATGGACACCAATCCCCACTGCAGGAACCCTCTTCCTCCCCTTCCTCTGACTCTCTCCCACTTGTCCTATCAGTCAATGCTGGCAAAGCTCCCAGTGGCCACAGGGTGCAGCAGCCTGGGGCAGAACCCTTTGGAAAGCCCCTTCTACCCAGGACCTTGTAATCCAGACTTGGTGGAGACTCAGTACAAAAGAAGAGGCAATGGGGAGTGAGGTCCATGTCTTCCACTTAGCTCCCAACAAAAAAAGATAACAGAAAACCATTCTCTGCCCCCACATTCAGCCTTTCTCTGTTCTGCTGTCAGTATTCTGTCCACCTCCAGTGAAGCAAGGGGATTGCCAAGCTGTGGAGAGGGGACAGGCCCCCAAGGAGCCGAGGAGATGGCATCTCTAACTGGCCCTACCAGTGAGCAGCTCTATCCAGGTCTGCACTGTTTCTGCAGACTCCGTGGCCTTGATGTGTCGGAGGGTTTCATCCAGCAAGACATCACCAGTTGGTGCATCCGACTTCAAGAGCACCTGGAAGGACAAAGTGGAAAACTGGTGTAAGGCTGCTCCCTCCTGGAGGGAACAGCACCAGCCTGGCATGCAGCATTGCTTTGGCAAAGCCAGCCACCAGCGGGGTTGGCTGGAGGGATGGAGCCCCAAAGCCTGTCAGACCCCCAACCTAGCTCCAGTGGCACCTTCACCTTCCTCTCCAGCAGCCTCTTCTTCCTCATGGACAGTGGCTCCAAGCGGATCCGGCCACGCAGAGCCAGCTCGATGAGTATGCCACCCCGCAGGCCTGAAGAGATGCAGTCATTCCAGAAGGAGGTGTAGCCCTGGGAGAGAGAGGATGGATGGAAAGGGGAGAAGAGGTGGGAAGGTAAACTGCCCAGGTGACACTCTCAACTCCCATTATCAGCTCTGTCCCTCCAAAGGGAGAAAAGGGCTTTCCCCACCAGGTGAACAGTGCCCAGCAGCCCCAACTAACTTTCTCCTTGCCCAAAACCTCCTGTAAACATTAAGCAGTTCAGGCTGCGCCCATCCCACTGCACCCACAGCCACCTGACACACCCCAGGCAGCTCTGCCCAACCACGGATCAGAAAAAATCCCAGGAAGAATGAGAAATGCAAGGTCCTTTCCCCTGGCTACAGGACATTGCTGCTACTGCGGGGCTGCAACCAGCAACCTGAACTGTGCTCTGCCTCAGTGCCTGCCGCAGACATGCCTAGGGAGCAAAGGAGGTGAAAACTGCTCTTCAGCTTGGAGCAAGCCTCCACCAGCTCTAGGCACCAGCTCCAGGCACACCCTTAAAGTAATTAGCTGTAAGAAGAAACCACTCCTCAGGTTCATGAAGAGTTTCCCTGCTACCTGTAGCACCATCCCACAGGGCCCAGACTGCAGCAAGCTCCATTTCCCACCACAGAGCACAAAAAGCTTCCCCAGCCCATCGCTCACCCCACTCTCATCAAACTCCCTTGCTCAAATCCATCTGCAGACTTCTGCAAGGGAAGAGAAGATTTCCAGTCAGGAAGGGAAAGGCAAATTACATCCTACATCTTCCCCCATGAGGGGGGACACCTTGTGGCTGGTGCACAGCAGTTTGTGTACCTCCAACAAGGCAACACTGGGCCTGCTGCTAACTGGATCTGCTCAGACTCTGCATGTTCCATACCTGACCCCAAGCCTGTTCTCTGAGCCCACCATGGGACGGGGTCCTCAGCCTAAGAAGCTCAAGCTCCAAAATTGTTAGGCATTTGGCAAAGCAGTAAGAAGGTGCAGAGGTCTGGAAAATATGACCTACAAGGAACCACCAATTGAATCATGGTTTTCAGTCTAGGGAAGAGAAGATGGAAGAAAAACAAGGACACACAAAAGGCAGCAGCAAAACAAAGCGAATGGCCAGTTCCCCTGTGCGTGGGACAGAGTACTGGGCTAAAATTTCAGAGACTGGAGCTGGCAACCATCTGGGCAAGAAAGCCCAGAAACGATTCACCCCGGGAGGGAGGGGACAGGGAAGCAAAGTCTCTGTCCCCTGAGGTTTAAGGACATTCAACTGTTGCTCCTTAGGAGAGAGCTGACCATAGTTTGAAGCAAGAGGACAGCTCAGGTGACCTCTCCATCCCCTTCTTCTGTCTTTTATCCCCCAATTAGAACAAAGCCTGGTTGTTCCAGCCCCATGACTGCTGCACCACGAAACAGAGGCAGGGTGTCACTCCTTGAAGCTCAAGGCAGGTGGAGAGCAGGCAGGGCTGCAGGGAGAGGCTTGTCCAGGCAGGCAGCAGGGCTAGGAACAGGGCAGGAGCTGGGGTTTGAGATGGGCCCAAGGGAAGGGTGAGCCAAGTGGGACACAAAGTCACAATGTGCTCATTTGCAGGGAGATGCCAACACATCAGAAACACTACAGCCCATTCCTAATTCCTTTTTCATTGCTCTTTTTCTCTGGAAGAAGGAGAGGAGAGAAAGGGCAGGTCTAAAAGCTACCAGGAGACAGCAGACAAAGCAACCTCACGAGTCTCCTTCCTAAGGAAACAAGGCCAAGAACAGACAGCCCTCCTACATGGCAGTTTTCACAGTCCATATGGGTGAACTCCTGTTCCCAGTGTCTGTTTATACAGAGCACCTGGACACCAGGTTGCTCAGCTTGTGTAGCACCGAGAACCATAAAAGAAATTAGTCTTTATTTGCTTTCTTCATTTCCTCGTGAGGAAGGACAAAGCAACCTTTCATCCCTGCCCTGCTGATTTCAGCCCATAGGAGACAGGGTGGATTTTTTGTACACACCCTTTTGGAACAAGTTGTCCAGAAAAGGTGTGGAGGTCACCAAACGTTTCAGATCACTGGGCCGAAAGGCATCTTACCTTGTGTCCTGGTTTGGGTTACAACAGAACTAATTCTAACTTTTTAGCTAAAGCTCCTCTTAAGTAACTGCACTTTCTGAAAGTAACAGCATGTTTTCACAAACACTGCCTGCTTCTAGCAGTGATAAGACCTAATGTTTAGATTTACTACTAGGCATTGGTATGCAAAGCAGGGTCACTGCTAAATCTTGTGTCTCATGTAGGGGGGGGGCAGAGCAAAAACTGCACCTGCAAGGAGGAGCAGACAGGACAGGTGGCCCTAAACTGACCAACTATGTATTCCATCCCATATACTTCATATTCGATATAAAACTGAGGGTCAGTTCCTTTTCCCTTCCCTTTCTTCTTCTCTTGCTCTTCAATAGCCATGATCTGAGAACTCTGTTCTGCCCTCAATCCTGATCTCTAAGTTTCTGCATCCAGTACCAGGACCCAGCCCCCGAGCCTGGCTCACATCTGCTGCTGAGGCCTTGCCACAGTACCAGTCGTGACGCAGTTACCATCAAGGGGGGTCTGGGTTGGGTATTGATTTTTGTACATATTTGTATCTGTTTCATTTTGCCATTATTATTATAATTAGTTTTAGTTTTCTTTTCCAATCCACAAGTCTCTCTTATTCCCTCTCCCTTCCGGTCAGGGAGAGAAGAGGGAGTAGTAGGGAGTGTCTGCCACTAGACTGGTGGTCGGCCCAGCCCTAACCCTCAACACCTGGAGAAAATTTTAAGGGGTCTGAAAACAAGTTGGAAGCTCCCAGGAAACTTCCAGCTTCTGGAATCAGACTGGTTACAAAGGCCAGGCTGGTGTGCAGCCAGTTTCTCCTTGATGCACAGACCAGTACTTCATAAAATAATGAAGTTACACTGTGACCTCATTGGGTTTGACTGAAATGGTCTTGCTTTTTCCTAATCATCAAACCATGAGTGAACAGAACTGAGAAAACTCAATACCTTGGAGCCCGGCTCATGGTGAGATTTATTGTTGCCTCTGGTCTTCCTTTGGAAGGAATGTGGAAGGACAGGGTGAGGGAGGGAGGGGAAAAAAGAAGTGTAAGAAGTGTGTTTTTTCTGTCTATTGTGCTCTCCTAACTTCCTGGTGGCTAAGGGACCAGTCCCAGGAACACATTGATTAAACCAGGAAAAAAGCAGAAAATGCCATGCTCCTAGGCTGTTCTCAAATATTTGCTCCAAAATTATTTCTGTGATATTCTCTTTACAGCTCTGCTCTCTTGTTACTTCCTATTTGGCTCAGCAAGTCCCAGCTGTTATCTGGGTTTGTTAAACAGGGCAGCTATAAGCCTCTGTCACTCACATCGCCTGCTGCTCTACCCTGCCAGATCTGCAAGCACAGTCCACGTCAGAAGCCATGGCCTGAGCAGGTCTATGTGACAGCAGGACACCAGCGTAGAATAACTCAGCAGGAGCAGGGCCTCATGGAAAACAAAAGTTCAGGCTTATGAAGAGAAGGTGGTTCATCCACCACAGCTTTGACACTGTCTCATTTCCTCAGGGTGGGAGACAGTCTCACAGGAACAGTGTTCCTGGAGCTGAAAAACCTTTGTTTAAGGCTCTCCTCTGCCGTTAGCATCCCAAAAAGCACCTTGGGCAACTGGTTAGCTTCCTCTGGTCTCCACTTCCCCATCTGCTTGAAAGGAACAGCAGCATCAGCTTCCCCCAAAGAACTTGAGATTATGAACACACTAGAGAAGATAAGACATGCCAATACAGCAGGTAAGAGCCAAGCAGCTCCAAGAACTCAGCATAAAATGTCTTCTCCTTTTCCCATAGCTCATTGTAGGCAGAGCTGAGAAACAAGTTCCTGCCACCTGATTAGCACAAAGTTCAGTCCTTTTCCACCAGAGAACCCACGAAAATAACCAGCTGAGAAGTTTGTCTGCTGCTGCCAAGGGAAGGCAGAACACATGTGGGTGAGACCACTGCCTAGCAAAGGTCCCGGTTCAGTCCCACTCCACTCAATCCTGGAGCTGCACAACACCATTCCTGCCCAGCTAAGGAAATTATCAGCCTGAAAGCAGAGCCATGGTGAGGCTCCTACCTCCTTCGCCATTGCTGTGCTCTGACTCACCCTGCACCTGCTTCCAACTCCCTGTCCACTGCCCCCCCGCACCTTGCCCTCTTGTCTCACCTATCCCTGCTGTTTTTCACATCCACTTTTAACAAAGTAGAAACAGTGCTCAGAGTGTCACCGTGTTTCAGCAGATGTCTTCAGACAGGAAAGTGCACTTGCGCTAGGGAAGAGAACATTTACCATCTGATGCACAAGGTGAGGCTCCTTTTACCCCACACACCTTTGACACAAGCAGAGAACCCACTTTTGCTCTACAGAAGGCAGCCACACAATACCATGAGGCACCCCTGGCCTCCAGCCATTTCCTGCAGCCCCCGTGGCAGAGCTGGGGGGGCAGTACTCATCAGTAATCTTCACAGCTCAGCTTAAGATACAGACAAAGGTGGTTTGTGAGAAGCAACTGTCTTTGCTGATGAGGAATTTGTATGATTCCTTCTGCTGCTTACTAAGAGCCTCACCTCCAAGTACACCAAGGCAGTGCTGCCGTGGCTGAAGATGCAACTGCCGAAGGCATCAGCCTTACCTCCTTGTCCTTCAGCCCTAGAAGCAGCACCTCCTCCATAAGCGTGAGGCGGATATCTTTGGAGTCATCAGGATCATCTTCATTCAGGTCTCTGTCTGCAGCCACATCTTCCTCGCTGCCGGGCTTCTTCTCCGAGTTCCTTCCCGCCTCAACACGACGCCCTCGGTGTGTCAGCGTCGTCATCTCCCTCAGGCTGGGCAAAGAGAGAGCCGAGCTCTCACCTGTCCCTGAACGCAACAGCCTAGGACAATGAGGAAACCCAAGCCCAGGCCCCAGGAAAACACAGAAAATGACAGTGGTCCCTCGCCCCTTCCTCCCAAGAACTTTGGACACATCCTTCCGCGGATAGCTGTACCGGAGTCACAGAGAGCAGCAGCCACGTTTGAGGACGTGGTTTTATGTTCAGGGAGAGAAGCCTGAAGCCACAGCAGGGGCCTTTCGTCCTGCACAGCGCCGAGGTCCTGCACCCACCCAGGCAGCGCTCCAGGGCCGCACAGAAAGACCTTCCCCGGTGCGGCCTCTGTCCCCCGCAGTCCACACTCACCTCGACCCAGCTGTTCCCAGCTCTTCGTTCCCGCCGCCAGCCCCAGCCCTGCCCCGCGCACCAGACACCCCACGCAGCTGTAACGAGGCCCCACAGCCTCTCCCCCGAGAAAGGAGCGCAAACAGCGAGCAGGAGAAACACAACTCAGATCCTACCTTCCTCGCTCCTTCCCCTGCAAATAAACTTCGGTGCCGAGGAGAAGCTTCCTGTGGAGGTCGATAGGAGGCCGGGAGCAGCCCACAGACTTCCAGGACTCCGGTAACCCGGCTGGGGCCGCGGCGTCGGCCAATGGGAACCCGCGAGGCCAGGAACAACCAATGAGGGCGGCCATGCGGCGAGGGGCGTGGCCCGGCGCCGCTCCCACCCCTCTCCTGCGCGTTCACGAGGCCCTGCCGGGCGGGGAGCGATCTCGGCGGGAGCAAGAAAGGGGCGCTCTTGCGGACAGCCGGGTCCGGCCGAGGCAGCACCGTGACCCGCACCGGACGGGGTACCCCGCGGCAACCACCGACCTCGCTGCAGCTGCTTTGGGGGAGGGGGGGGGGTGTCTTCCAGACTCGCTTCCGCACCCCCGGAACCAGACCGCGCACCCGCGGGAGCGGCCCGGAGTTAACAGACGGGAATCATACTGGCACTAGGGTGGGGAAACACTTCCGAGATCATCCGAGTCCAACTGTTCCCTAGCACTGCCAGGTCACCATTATACCAAGGCCGTCAGCACCACGTCTCCGGGGCTTTGAAACCCTTCTAGACTCCACCACTGCTCTGGGCAGCCTGGGCCAGGCCTTGGTAACCCTTCCCAGGAAGAAATTGTTCATGGCCAACCTAAACCTCCCCTTGTTCCTTTGGAGAAGAGACCAACCTCCACGTGCCTCCAACCTTCTTTCAGGGAGCTGGAGAGAGTGAGAAGGTCTCCCCTAAGCCTCCTAGTGTCCAGACTCACTAATCCTAGTTCCCACAGCTGCTCCTCAACACTTGTGCTCTAGACCCTTCCCAACCTTCCTTATTCTTCTCTGGACACACTCCAGCACCTCAGTGGGACCTAAAACACACAGCAACTGTTAACACTGTTTTAATGGAGGAATGGTAAATAGACACTCTTAAACGTCTAACAGGTCAAGCAATGTTCAGCCATCCCCACCCAGAGATGGCAGCAGCAGGAACATCTTCAGTTCATTCACAGCACAGGAAAATTAACATTGTTTGGTCAGAAGAAGAAAAGGCATCACATCTAACTTCTGTAGTTTTAAAAGCATAGATGTTTCTTTAAATGACCTCTCATCTGCCACAGATTAATACTTCGTTCATAATGGCATACGTTGGTCTTATCACTGCTGTACAGAATTTCATGTGTTCTGGTATAAAATACTCAACACTAAAGGTATGAAGAATGTTTGGTTTTTTTACTTTACTGGTGTCTTGAGTCTGGAAGAAACACAAAGAGCCAAGCACCGCCCAGCAACTGTCTCAGCAGTAAAGGCAAAAACTGTAATATTGCCGTAAGTGACCACAGAGCTCTCTAACTGCTCCAGAAAGCAAGCCAACACCTGAGGGGTCCTGTGCCCCATGAAGCAGGTTCTGGACAAGGAGTTCCTCAGTTTTGAAATACAGCCCAAAGTAACCAGTAAAACCTCGTGTTGATAACATCACACAATTCCCAACAGTACTGAATCATGTCATAAGGAGAAAGTCAAATTCCCCAAACCTCCTTTGTTACAGACATTTCTCAGCTCTAGCAGTAGTCAGGTTATCTTCTGCCTTTCCCCACGGGGTATAAACCTCCTGTAAAAACCATGGTCAGATTCCCCTCAGCTGAGCTGCTAACAGATTTTTCTTTCTCTAAAATACTCTTCATTTTGACTACAAGCAGAACAGAAAAGACTCCTAAAAGATATTTAAATAAGAACATTCACATGAAACAACATGGAAGCACTGTGGAAACAACCAGCAGGGAGATGGTATCTAGAATTGCTCCTTCGGTTCACTGATCTTTCTCCTCTTTGGCAGCACATCTTGACTAGATGAGAACTCTAAGTGATGAACCTGCCAAGGAAAAGTGAGCACTGTGTTGTTACAGGTCGACACACAACACAGAGCATGGCCCACACCATGCCATCAGCCAGTTCACCAGGGGAAAAGCCCACCCTGATCTCTCAGCTGCCTGAGAGTGGCTGGCTTGGCTTTGCTGTTCCCCCTTCCAGGTATGGTGACCCCACCACTACCCTAGGCAGCCTGAGCCCAGCCTTGACAACCCTTGGTGGAAGGAGAGGAAGGGAGGGAAGAAATTGTTCCTCATGGCCAAACTAAACCTCCCCTGGCACTAACCTGAGGCTGTTTCCTATCGCTTGTTCCTTGGGAGAAGAGACCAAACCCCACCTGGCTCCAACCTCCTTTCAGGAAGCTGGAGAGAGTGAGGTCGTCTCCCCTGGGGCTCCTCTTCTCTACGCTAAACAAGCCCAGTTCCCTCAGCTACTCCTCACAACACTTGTGCTTTAGGTCTTTCACCACCTTTGCTACTCTTCTCTGGACATGCTCCAGCACCTCAATGTCCTTCTTGGAGCAANTAACCTGAGGCTGTTTCCTATCGCTTGTTCCTTGGGAGAAGAGACCAAACCCCACCTGGCTCCAACCTCCTTTCAGGAAGCTGGAGAGAGTGAGGTCGTCTCCCCTGGGGCTCCTCTTCTCTACGCTAAACAAGCCCAGTTCCCTCAGCTACTCCTCACAACACTTGTGCTTTAGGTCTTTCACCACCTTTGCTACTCTTCTCTGGACATGCTCCAGCACCTCAATGTCCTTCTTGGAGCAAGGAACCCAAAACTGAACCCAGGATTCAAGGTGTGGCCTCCCCAGTGCCCACTCCAAGAGGACAATCCCTGTCCTGGTCCTGCTGCCACACTAGTGCTGATCCAAGCCAGNTGAGGTCGTCTCCCCTGGGGCTCCTCTTCTCTACGCTAAACAAGCCCAGTTCCCTCAGCTACTCCTCACAACACTTGTGCTTTAGGTCTTTCACCACCTTTGCTACTCTTCTCTGGACATGCTCCAGCACCTCAATGTCCTTCTTGGAGCAAGGAACCCAAAACTGAACCCAGGATTCAAGGTGTGGCCTCCCCAGTGCCCACTCCAAGAGGACAATCCCTGTCCTGGTCCTGCTGCCACACTAGTGCTGATCCAAGCCAGTATGCTCTTGGCCATCTTGGCCACCTGGGCACGCACTGGCTCATATTCAGCAGCTGCTGACCAACACCCCCCCCAGTCTTGTGTTCCAACCAGCAGTTTTCCAGGCACTCTGCCCCAAGTTTGAAGCATTCACAGGGTTGTTGTGACACAGAATTTCTTTCTGTCAAGATGAAATGTATCAAAGCTTTGAGTTTTAGTCACTGTTTAAGAAAAACAAAAAAGCTTAAAGACAGCCAGAAAGAACAGTAGTAGAGAAAAGAGGGTACTAACAGTGCTGGTTTGAAATATCTTTCCACTTCTTGTTCTGCCCTCTGACACAGCAAGTTCAGATGTCTTACTGGTCAAGTGGTCAACCTGAAACCAGAAAATAGATGTTGCCTCAGACAGCAGTAAAAATATATCTATTAGAGGCTACAGCAGAGTTCAGTGCTGCAGTGTGCAAACAGCTCTGGGTCTGCTCACCACAGCCCTTAACCCAAAATTTAAATCCAGGAGTAGAGCTACACCCATTGAGACCAACAGCAGTATTTACAGCTGGGTGTGTCACAGAGCCCCAAGCAATCAGCACCAGTTATTTCTTCACAGTCACTCAGTTACCTAGGGCTATTCTGTTCTCAGAAATCTTAAGAACCTGTGTTTGAAGCCATCCTCCTCCTCCACATTTTAAGTGACACCATTTTGCCACATTCAGGCAATGCAGCCTGAGCTTCCAGACTCAGTAATAAACCTGCATTTTAAGTTTTAATCAACTTTTAAACAAGTTTTGGTCTGACAGAATTAGCAGAGAAAGTTTTATTAGGCAGTATTTAGTTATGGCAGTTTATAAACATGGAAATTACATTTTTATTTCTCTCAGTAACAGTCACACCACGTTTGGTTTGAGAACTGTCTCGCAAAGGAACAGCCTTTAGTTATTGTTTTTGATTGATTTAGAATATTGATAAGTTTTGTAAAACACAAAGGCATTTTACTGCTGAAAATACCAACTGTGGTAAATAAACCTTTAAGAGATTACCTATTGACCAACCAAAGCAGGAAAGAAGGTTCACAAAAGCTCTACTAAAAGTTTAATATAACAGAGTGCAGTTTTCATACCTGAGGATTAGAAACACACAGATTCTGGTTTCCTTCAGCCTTTGAAACTTCTCCACAAGTTAAATTTGGATCTACAGAAGAGTTAAAGAATAAAGCACAGTTTACAACACACTAGCAGCCTGTTCACAGTGATGTTTTCCACAAGCAACACATGCATTTTATCAACAAGTGCTTCAAAACAGGTAATTCTCTATGTGCACACAAGTCCTTAACTCCACTGTGGAGCATGACACTTTCTCTCATCTTTAATTCAGCTATTTCCTATCACAGCCACACAAGAGATGTTTATGTGAATTAGTATGGATTTACACACAGGATTTTGGAAGGGCTTGATCCCTACACCACAGAGGATGCTTCCTACAGAGTTCCTCCAAGATCAACAAGCAGCAACTGATTCTTCATTTGGTAGCAAAAGCCTACCTGAGCCCCTGAGGTATCTGAAAATAAATCATCTTCTGCTGTTCCTTCTAGTTTCTCTATGGTCTTAAAGGGAAGCTTCTGCTCACAGAGATCCCTGAGGATGGGGTTTGCTGTCTCATGTTCTGAGCTGGATACATCCTGAGTCCACATCTTGGAGCAGTGGGGTGCTCCCAGGCTGTGTTGCTGGTAGCAGCTGTGGTCAGGCTGCTGTAGCCAGGAGATTTACTTTATTGGCAGTTCTGCATTCAGAGCTAACAGCAGAGGACATTTTTGCCACTGGAAGCAAATAGCACAGAAACTTCTCTATTTGTAAGGGCTAAGAAAAACCCAACAAGACAGCTGCTGCTGTTCTCCATCAGAAAGGATAAGCAGATACTTCCTAATGTCCTGCACAGCAGGAAGGGCATAATTGTTTATTTGGGAACAAAGGAGAAGGCAGCTGTGCCCTGCAGTGTCCTCAGTGCTTCCAAAACATAAGATTTTATTTATGCAGAACTCTCAGATCAAGAGACCAAGAAGTTGCTTATTGAAGTCGTTATAGGGAACTTTTCAAAATATAAGTAAATGGTTCTTGTACCTCCTTGAGAAGTGCAGCTTCCATCTGGAATCTGCTTTTTCCTGCTCCTCACTTTGTGTAGTTTTAAATGGACAGATCTGAGAGTGTTAGGATTTTACTTAAGGAAACTCAGTTTGCTGGGATTCATACTAACAAAAATGCTTCACTAGAACTTGTATCTATTAAAACTAAAGAAGTTCACTTGCAATTATCAAAACACTCCATGTATGCAAGGGGAAAGGGCACATGGGTCCAGGGCAAGCTGTGAAAGCAAGCAGCTAGAAAAGGCACTAACTTAGCCAGTACACAGACACAACCAACCATTCATAAAACAAAACATTTTGAGATGAAGCTACTGATTGCATCAGGAACAGCAAAATACAAGCAATGAACAACTTCCTTCGTACAGAAGAACAACTATCATATGGGTAAGTGTTTTTGCACAGGTCTACCATTCAGTTTACCACAGTGTGAAACTCTTCTGTGTACACACAGAAGTCCTGATGGTCTCCATTCCTCTGCAACCACACAGACTGAAGCATCCTATGGACTGCAGAAGCAGACTGTGATCCTACTGTAATCAGAGCTTCAGAAACAAGACAGCTAAAAAGTGGTAGTTCTGCTAAACTTTAGTGGCTGAAGCTATGAAGATACAGTCCAGCCCTGAACTGTGTTGGGGTTTTTTTTCCAGAGAATTCTGCTTCCCAAGTCTGCAATAATGAATTCAAGAGCACAGCACCTCTGCAAGCTTTATGTCAAAATATAGTAGTAAAAAAATTAAATTTACTTCTAAATATGTAACCCATTTAACTCAGCTTATCTGATAAAAACAAAACCAAAGACTAGAGTTTGAGAACAGAAACATGAGGAAGTGCATTTGCTAACCAAGTGCTTCACAGAACAAAGCCACAATAGAAAATATGTAGCAATGCATGTGAAGAAAACAATGTGAATTTATATAGAGTGTAAAATATATGCTATATATAGTATAAATGTAAAAATGTAAATTTATATAGAGTGTTCTATGTCAAAAAACAGAGGTTTTGCTTTAGTAACATAAGGAAAAAGAGGCACAAGTTGAAGAGACTTGAAAGATATACATAAATGTTACCTTGAGCTTCTGAAATATTTACATTATTCCTATACTTGACTTCATTACCCAAGACAGGAACTTCCTAGATTAAGAAAAAGGTTTATCACTTACTGCAGACAAATAAGGAAGAGAGTTTGTACTGGGGTGCTTAGGGCCAGAGATTCTAGTGGAACAAACTATTCAAATAATTGAATCTGGCATGGAACATACAGACTAGCTCAGTCTCAATTATTAGTGCAAACACACATTTAATTCAACTGCCAAGGAAAAAAAAATCTGTAAACACATACTAACATTGTAACAATGAACATCCAAAGAATACTATCAGTGCATCAATTACCACCTTCCTGTCACCAGTGAACAGCAATTCAGGACCAAACTCAGATCTAGAAGGGTCAAGCAGTTTACTTCCACCTCATCACCTACAGGCCTCCCTAGCCATGCTAACTGGGGGGAAGGGGCTGAAATACCTGAAGTTCCACCTTCTCCTCACCTATGGGGACTATAGATCAGCACATTCCAACACGACTATAAGTATTTACTGCCTGCCTCGACTGACCCCAGAAATACATGCCTCCAGTTGCTGAAGCCTGCATAAGCACATCTCCTGCTGCTGGAGCACCCCAGCACTGCTTGACACAGCCACACAAACTCCTGCCTCCAGCAAGCTTTGCTTTATGCTTTTTCTAGGTAGATTTGCCCAGGGACAAATTCCCAATACAGAACTGAGTTTGGTTGTCTGTGGCATCACTGGCTGTATGTATGCTGCTGTGTACAAGACAATACCATTTGGCTACAGCAGCTCACCTGGGACTGGTATGGGACACCTCCAGGGAGGTTTTGGTCATGTCCTGAGCATGGCACTGCACAAATGGCATCTGCACCCACATCACCCTGCTGCTCTGCTCCAGTCTCAGAGATATGACCACCAGCACTGCTGCTGATACACTTGTTTGATACTTTTTTTAACAATGACAGATTACTAACTGGAGCAGTAAAATTAAAGCAAAAATTTATTGAAGACACTGCCTTGTTTAAATATATCCAGAAACAGTTTTATTCACGTTATAGTAAGACATGCAGTAAAACAATGAACAGTCCTTTCTGAGACTCCAAATCACAGAAAATGTCAACCTACACAAAACATTTGGGCTCTTACATTCATGTCTTGGTTCTTCTCCTCTTCTGGATCATCTCTGTCCACTCCGAGTACCTGGAGTACATTAGTCTCTCCATGCTTTAGAATGCTTTTATCAACATTTTCCATTCGTTGTTTTTCAGTTGTAACTTTAACTTTTAGCATATGAAAAGGTGTTGGCACTTCACCCACATTCAGATACATGGGCTCCCCCTCAAAGATCATCCCCTCACATTCACCCTCCTTAAAACCAGGAGGTTGGTAATCAGAGGGGGTAACTGCAGAAAAGAATTCAGTCAACATGTTAGGATAAATCATTCTGATAACTTTTTTCACTTCTGCAGAGATGATTCTTTTCTCTTTTAAAAGCAAAGAATGACTCCAGAAGTATTGTGCGTTGGGAGGGGCATAATCAATATTCAACTTGGACTAAATGAAGTTCCCCCACCCCCGTACCACAAGCAAAACCCAATTAAAGCTATTTGAAACAGCTTATACAAACAAAGAGAAGAGCCAGCAGCTCTATTTTTTTTTTGTTATAAACCAGTAACTACATCCTGAAAGCCCAGTTAGACATTTAAATAGTCATCCAAGCTAGAACCAGTCTGGCAAACATCCTAACATGCAAAAAACCCTCAGTTTGTTTTTAAAAACACACTGAGATCCTTGTCCCAGTGAAGGCAGTTACAAGATTGTGTTTCTACAGCGAGAGTAAATCACTTCCCCTTGGAGTTTAGAAATAGTCTGAAAAAGATGCAGACAGAACAACATCATTTTAACAAGTCCCGGCAACCATAAAGGTTATACATTAAAATACTACTTTGAATTATCTTCCAATGTCTGAACAGAGTTGATAAATCAAGGTAACAGGGAAATATTACCTTCATCATAATAAAAGAGCTTCATAGTCAGGCAAACATCACTTGGTAATGGACTCAGATTTTGCATCAGGACATAAATCTTGCGAATAAGGAGGATACTTGCTTTCTTGGTGTCGGCACAGGTGATAGTGGAGTCATTCCTTTTATTCTTACTGGAAAGGGACAAAGTACTTGGTTTGGTTTTTTTATACAGAGTAAGCTGTTTCTAGAATTAAGATCCATGACTAACAGACTCTGTGTCAACAGCAGACACCACATTTCTTGATTTCTTGAAATTTCTTTATTTCTGAGGTGAAAAGCACTGTAATTCCTAACAGTGTCCAAGCAACCTGCACATTCTCTGCCCCTTGGAAGATCAAATCCTGAGCCAGGGATGTCACAAAAACACGTGACCAACTACTGTGTTTTACATTATACAATGCTTAAAAAAATACAAACTTGAAAGAAAGAAGAAAGTAGGTACTTTTGAAAGCCCCCATTCTGCAAAACTCTGCATACTTGCTTTCCTTAAATAAAAGTAGTAACACTACCGACTTTAACTAACTGATAAGAAAATTCATGGCCTGAGTGACTCTTTGGCAGCCACCTCTGTCATTTCCACACTGCTCTTCTACCAGCAGCTGACTAAAATCCTACCTTACAGCCACTAAAAGTGCTCTCCCTTTACTCCCCTGCTCCTCACAGCCACACAACTTAGAGAGGCATCCAAGGACCTGAGCAGCCAGTGGAAGGCAAGTACCTGGGATTGCTCATGCTAATACACTAAGGCAACCTGGCATGGCTTAGTCACACTCCCTTCCCACCAGTGTTTTTTACGTGACTTACAACCTCTTTCAGAAGTAAGTCACTAGACTCAGCCCACAGGATCCCAGTTTGAAGCACTGTAGACTTTTTTTATTTAAAAAGGATTTTATGTATGAAGAGAGCTGGGAGAAGTTTGTTAGGTACCAACTTGCTACATTTCAATTACTTGTCTTAAAACAGGCCATTTCCTTGCAGCTATGACCAGTACACCCCCTTATAATGGAAGACGGCTCAGTGGTGAAAGGGAGATGTGCCCACAAAGGACATGGAGGGCAGGGCATCACTAACCACAGCTGCTGCAAGAAAGCTGACTTTATCTCAACACACAGGACCTGAGCACAGCCTTCCCTTTAGATAAAAAGCTATGACAGTTGAGCAGATCAAATGGTGATGTGTTTCTCCAAAGTTCACTAAAAGCACATGAACAGCTCCTGGAGTCAGACAGACCAGCAGGGTGAGAAGTGAATATGTAGCTGAGCCCAAAGAGTATCAAAATTAACCAACAAACAAAAAGATTCCAAAGCAAGCAACAGGCTGGAGCTGGCTTCAATTCACGTATTCCTTCCCCATAACTGCAGATGCCAAGCATCATAGTATAGAGACTATACTAGTCTATACTATATGTAGACTAGACTATACTATACATAGTAGAGAGACCAGGAACAGGAATCAAACTGGGGTTGTAATCAACCTGGGTATGGCAATAACTATGCTTTGCTAAGTGTAGCTTACATTTGTATTGCGTTTTCAGTGTATTTTTTATCATCTCTGCTAAACGAAAAATCCCATGTAACATTAAGTACCTTCAGATAAATGTGATATTAAGCATTAAGATATTCCATGCACAGAGGATTAAAAGAACCTAGTCAGAAATTACTGGGCTGACACTATGAATCAACTTTTGATTGGATATTTTAAATTGAGGAGCATAATCTGACAAATGGATTCACTGTATTTTAAGCATAAGTCTAAGCTAATAGTCCGTGTTGGTAAAACTGGTTTTAAGATCCAGAATCCAAAAAAGAAACACTAAACAGACAAACCCCAAAGCTTTCACATTCAGGTGTATGTAAATGGACTGTAAAACTACAGAGCAGAATAAATTCACAGGGACAGTACCTGCCAAAATCCAGGAGTGGCCCGTTGTGAGTGTACTTGAATTTGAAGTGATAACATTCTGTAATTGTCTGCAAACAAACCCAGTAATTCTTAAACTACCAGCTAGCAAGAAAACTACTAATGCTGCTGCTTCTGTCTAGTCACCTGTTAACTTTGCATTTAAAGAAAATAATCCCAGCCCAACTTGTGTCTGATATACTTACATGCACCAAATACAGCTCTCCAGTGCTGCGACTATTAACAGTCAATGTATGAAATGGTCAGATAAAAATGATCTCCATGACTTCCCAGGAGTCACCAAGGCAAAATATTTTGAAACATCAGCTTAAGTTTTCAGAATGAAATCACGATGAAAACGTTTCACAGAGGTAACAGAGGCACGGTGACCCCCAGTGGTTAGTTAACACATCCTGTGATTTCACAAAGCAGTTCCATGCCTCTCTCATGCAGAGTTAGGAGGATACATCTCTACGGACATTTAACACTTGGTTTCTCCTAGTGGCCTGAGAGTGACCTGACACTGGATGTTCAGAGGTAATTCACTACGTGGCAATTCTGATTAGCTCTGGTGATTCTTACATTTGAAATTTTAAGATGTCTATTTTAATCTGCATTAATGCAAAAATGAAGGGCTATTGCTTATATACACTACACCCATGCTATCATTAGTCATCCAGTACAATATTATACAGATTTACCTGAGGATCTTCTGGATGGGTGCAGACCTGTATTTATAAAGAGGAACCAGAGTCAGAACTGTACTTACCTCTAAGCATTTACCTTAAAACAATTTGTACCTTGCTCTTCAAAGATACTTACTGCTAAGACAATCATTCTTAGCTGTTGGAAACAGAGAGAGAGAGAACATTAAATGTATTCGACAGGCCATTTCTGCTTACCAAGCTATTTTGTTTCTTTAGCTCTGGAAACCAACATAGACATCTAAGGCCTGTTTGGAGATAAACCTCTTGGCATGCTTCACTCCTTATCTGTTTAAGAAAGGAATTACTCGACAGGCAGAAGAAAATTCCAATGTATCTCTAAGTGTTTCTGTTTACAAAGAATATTATCCTGAAATGTCTGTGCATCTCATATTGTAGCCAACTCTTTTAATATATTTACTCCCTAACAAGGAAGTCCTGTAACTACACTGGCAGCTAGTGGACTTACATAAATTAATGTTTCAATACATTTAGAATAGCTAAATGATACAAGAAGACTTACGTATTTCTTCTGCAAGGCATCATAACATCCTAACATCCTGCAAAAATCAGATAATGTTGTCCAACTACTACTAATCTCCATTTGCTTTGATTCTGACTAAATTAGTCTCTAAAACCACAATTCTTGTATTTAGCCTTCTTAATATTACATTAGAATCATGGAGTATTATTTATTGCTCTATCTTCTTATTAGCAGTGACATAAACAATAACTACCTTTGTTACACCAAACTACCCTAACCTATTTGCAGAATAAAAAGTATAATCTCTAAGCAAGCAGTTTATCTGTAAAAACAATGCAATTGTATGGCTACCATTTTCTAACACCTTCTAACACCTTCATTAATCAGTTTATAAATAAGTACTTCAGCTGAACACAGACATCTCTGAAGCACAAAGGAGCTAATCTCCTTTATTTAGATGTTAGTTTGCTTTTTACATAACATGCAAACAACAGTCAAACATTGAATCAAAACATACTTTTTTCCTAACATTTCTTTTTAATATAGTCAACAAGCAAAAAATTGACTTTGGTGTGTACATGATGCTGAGTTAAGAAAGGCTACTCACCTGTAAAATCCAAAAAGGGAGCACACACCCCTCACACAGAAACCAGGGAGCTTTTCCTTGCCAGCATCCACAGGCTGCCATGCCACTGCCTTCATTAATGTTTGATGCATGAGGGTAAGGTGAAAGGCACTTGGCACCACTTTGGTTTCCTCTACCACAGATCAATTAAGAAACACCAGGTCACAGTGGAGGAAGCCTTTCCCCATCTCTTAGTGATGGCAGATAGCCAATTTCACCTTTAATAGCAGAACTCAGATCTTCCTACATCTCTTAACACCTAAACACTGACCACAGCTGCCAATTCCCTCTGCTGAGTGCAGCATACATGTGTGATGCCTTACCTTGTACCTCAACTGGTAAAAGCATGAAAAGAACAAAGATGAGCTTTAGAGAGGTAACAAAAACCAGGAAAGCGTATACAAGGCCTTGTGTACTCTTTTCTGAACAGCAAGGAGAACAGCTATGAACAAATCTCACAGTTACTATGAACAGAAAGAAAACCAAAATAAACACCTCTGGTCCCACACGACATTTACATGCAACAGTGGAATGCAGAAGTGGACAGACCAGTGTCTGCAGGCAATTCAGCCTGAAATTCAACAAGGGCAAGTGTAGAGTTTTGCACCTGGGAAAGACCAACCCCATGTATGAGTATAGGTTGGGGACTGAGTGGTTGGAGAGCAGTGAAGGGGAAAGGGACCTGGGGGTCCTGGTGGATAAAAGGATGACCATGAGCCAGCAGTGTGCTCTTGTGGCCAGGAGGGCTAATGGGATTCTGGGGTGTATTAGAAGGGGTGTGGCTAACAGGTCAAGAGAGGTTTTCTTCTCCCCCTTTACTCTACCCTGGTGAAGCTGCATCTTGTGTCCAATATTGTGTCCAGTTCTGGGCCCCTCACTTGAAGAACGATAGGGAACTGCTTGAAATAGTCCAGTACAGAGTCACAAAGATGATTAAGGGGTGGAACATCTTCCTGAAGGCTGAGGGAGCTGGGTCTCTAACTTGGAGGAGACTAAGGAGTGACCTCATTTATGCTTTTAAATATGTGAAGGGTGGGTGTCAGGAGAATGGGGTCAGGCTCTTCTCAGTGAAGCCCAGTGACAAGACAAGGGGCAATGGCTGTAAGCTGAAGCACAGGAGGTGCTTTGTGAATACAAGACAAATTTATTTCCCAATGAGGGTGCCAGAGCAGCAGAACAGACTGCCCAGAGATGCTGCGGAGTTTCCTTCTCTGGAGATATTCAAAACCAGTCTGGATGTGCTTCTGTGTGACCTACTCTAGGGAATCCTGCTCTAGCAGGGGGGTTGGACTAGATGATCTTTCGAGGTCCCTTCCAACCCCTGACATTCTGTGATTCTGCGAACATAAAAGCCAACAAGAACTACTTTCTTATGCAAGTCTGAAAGCAAAATGGTTAATTTCAAGATGCAAAATGGTAACAATGCCTCCTGTTCAACTAGAGAAGAGCTGCTGGTTAGATTTTTGCATTTATGAGCACCCTGAGCATTCATACACACCCACAGAACCTAAATGTAAAGTACTATCACTCTATAAAATATTTGCATTCTACTCAGCACCAAGTTGTAAGCCTTTCTACAAACATAACTGTAAAAGTTAACTGCATCGCTAACGAAATACACATTTGTCACTTTCAATTAAAAAAAGTCACAATATTAAATACCATGCACTAAAAGCACTGCTCAGGCAGCTGCTCACTGGGAGCAAGTGAAATTTTTTCTTTGCATCTGCAAAGAATCAGAACGTTATCTTTCAGAATTGCCATGTTGTGGAAGTGTTATGCACACACTGTGAGTAACATACCATTTCACCAGCTGAGTAGAGCCAGGACAGTTCTTGTCTTCCCTCAGAATTTTGACACAGACATCTCAAAAGAAGAATATATACATACATGTTTACTTAGGACGAAATTCAACTACATTGCTAAGAAAGTGCATTCCCTAAATATGTCAAACGCAGACTAAAATTAACATTACCAGCAGCTTGTAGGCATAGCTCTGATTGCTGAGTTAGCATCACCACTGTCTAACAAGATTCAGCAATTAATGTATTAGTGAAGTTTCCATAACCATTGAAAATTACTATTACCTTCAAATTAAGATGCCCAAATGGCTTCAACACTCAGTACAATCCTATGACAATAGATTTTGCAAAGAGACACGAAAAATAGCCTGTTACCATCCATGTATCTCGTTCCATAAGCACTTTCAGGAAAAATTCCCCTCAGATATGTAATGCAGGAGACTGCTACTGCCAGGAGCCTCTTCACCAACATCAGGGACTGCTGTTCAGTAGATATTTTGTTAGGAAATACAACTGCACTCTGAAAGTCAGAAAAAGAAAAGAATTAATCTCTGTCCATGACAACAAACCTGTGCAGTCTACAATCTGGTCCAATTCCTGCTCAAGGTTTTAACTTAATGAAAAAGTACGAGTTTCATCAATTATAAAGTTAAGCACATTCCTAACACTCGGTGTTACTATGGCTTTAGGAATTAGATGACTTCTACCAAGTGCACAACCACAAAGTTCAGACCCAAACTATTTTGCTATTAAGCATCTTTATTCATAGCTAAAAAGACTGAATTTGCCTGCAATTTTCAAGTGAAGAAATATTACAGAGCACCTGGATGCACTACTTCATATAAAATGATTTTTGATTCAAATAACGTATCATGCTGAAACACACAAAAAATATCATACCACACAACTCCTCTGCTTCTGAGCAGTTGCCATTTTGCAGATAACTCTTCTGTTAATAAAACACATGCATTAACACAGACAGGGCCACCCTTCAAAGGCACAGAAAGCCCAGACCGCAGCTATTCAGCTTGTCAAGCTGAATAGTACCTGAACCTACAAACAGCTCCTGTGCATTTAATATGCATCGGTTCAGGCAAACTCTGTGAATAACCACCCAGAATTACCCCTGATTTTGAGAGCCTGTTTAAATGAAACACAATCCTTGCAAAGCAACACTCTGAAGTGCTCACTAGCACCCCATCAAACAGATGTTCAAAGGGACCCTAGGAAGAGACTCTCTACATTTGCTACCTCCAGCCAAAATTTTTTCTTCAGTAATTTAAATGAGTATTGGACAAGAGACCCCTCTCCACCTAGTCTTTTTCTCGACCCATGTTTTCATTAAGCCTTAAACCTTCAGCATAATGACCCTGACTCAACACAAGCCTTCCCCTCCACTTCTGTAAAACAGAGATGCATCCGGTCTTTAGGACACTGAAAAATACTTTTCCTACCAATGCACGGTCCTGCACTCCCCCACACTGAGCAAAGGAACCCACCTGACCTCAGTATACGGGTGAGCTCAGCACCCCTGTAAGAAATACACATACAGAGCAGCTCCTTCCCAGCACTATGGTCCCTAGAAAAGACAACCTGCCTCCTCACGCTATAATGCCACTCACAAACTGAGATGGAAGAGAAGAAATGCAGGGACTGGCTGGGACAAAACGCCACAGGAGGTCAGGCACCACGCATACTTCAACACCGCCACCTCGTCCTCACACACAACTAATACCCAAGCCCGCCCTCCACCGCCGCTTTTATAGGGCAGCGGCCCGTGTGCAAACGGAGGGGGNTGTGTCTTCGTCTTCCCAGCGCGCGCCCTTTGTGGGCCGTGCGCAGTGCTGCCGCGTAAGCTCTGGGTGCGCGCGCTGTTGAGGTAAATCACTGTGAGCAGTTGCACACAACTGTGAGATGAGTCCATGTGTACCTGCACGGGCCTTGAGATGAGTCCCTGTGTGTAGCTGCACATACTTTGAAAGGAATCTGTATGTGTAACTGCACACATAAGATGAATCCTTGCCTGGAGCTTCTCTGAAGGGGGCGCAGCAGTTCCAGGGTCCCAATGAATGCTAATCGGGGTGATGTGGGGGTGTTCCCTGTGACCTCAGCCTGTGTCACAGAGCCCCTCCTCATGAAAGCCCTGTGATCTAGATCCTCCCTTCACTTTCCTAAGAGGCCTTGGTGAGCTTGGAGCTCTAGGAGACATGAGAAGTCTCTCCTGTATCTCACAGGCACAGAGGGCCACGCAAGGTGTTGGGACAGCGGAGAAGTTATTTGGTGAAGCACAGGCAAGGGCATTGGAGAAGAGACAGTTCCCAGTAGGAGCCATCAAAATCCGTCCCCCTGCAGCCTCACATTGTGACCCAAAGCAAGGGTCCCATGACAAACTTGGAAGCTTTGATCACGAACATTGAGCACTGCAGCAAGGTTGATGACTGCAGCACAGTCACGTTTCCTACTCTCAAACAGCTTTCTGTCAGTGGTAAGGCCTTGGGAACTCTGGCGAGCATCACTGCAGACAGCATGAATGGCATGAATCATTGTGGAAAGTGGGATTTGTCCCTGTGGGCAAGGCACCAAGGAACACCTTGAACCCTGCAGAGTCATACATGCGTCACCCACTCCTTGCTGTGGCAGAAAACCCATGGATGGGTTTCCCTCAGCAGTGGGTCATGCTCAGGAATCTGGCTCTGAAGGGGAAAACATCCTGTTGGAAGCACGCCAAGGCCAGTCAGACATTCAGCCATGTCACAGATGGATCTATCCTGTGAGACTTGTTGAAGCACACTCACATCCACCATCTCCTTGTCTACAGATGTTCTGATGGGATGTGAGCTGACTGACATAGAGCTTGACATATCTTTCCCTTGCTTTCCAGATGTCGTTACTATTTGGAGCAGTGTGTCTAAGCACGTCCGGGAACAGCTCCTGCAGAAAAACGTGGGATCCTACCCTACCCCTCCCCTTGCCCAGATGGCTTCAAGGGTCCTTGCAGCCCTGTGCCAGCAAGCATCGATGTTCTTCCCAGAACTGCATTGCCATTTACAGATTTGCCACAAATGTGCCCAAGACCAGCCTCTCTGTAAATTGATAGACATAAATACATAAATAAATAACATAAAGTATGTATTGTTTTATATACATGGTATGTAAATACAGAAAAAAAAGTCTGGCTGAGGTGTGCAATAGTGCTGTGCACCAAAAGCATTTGACAGGGCACAAGGCACCCCCTTTGCAAGCTCTCCCAAGTCCTCAATTTGTTTTTCAGCCTGCAAATGCTTGCCCTTCTTTTTCCAGCCTCGTGCTGTCAGTATAACAGGACTGGGGACATTTCACATTCAAAAATGGCTCTCTTTTGAAAATGGCGAGGTCCTCACCTTTCAGAGACCTGTGTTTTTGCTGTCCAAGACTCTTGCACAGATCCGTGAGCTGCAACATACTTCTGTACCTGTTCCTGGTAAGGGAATCAATGAAATTGTTTGTTTTCCCCTACATCCAGATAGTTGGGGTTTATGCTGGTTGCTGTTTAGAAGTGATGGTGGACAGACTCGAGAGGCGTTCAGAAGGCCCACCAAGGAGCAATGCCTAGAAAGGGACCATTTCTTTTGGACTAGCTTTTATTAAGGCTATACAAAACTAAACCATCTCTCCATGATCTATTTTAGCAACTGGCTTCATGCCAGCCAAACTTATTGATTTGTAGGATGCCTGCTGGCTGAGGGTTGTTTATTGGAACTGGTTACGAGGCAGCTGTTGAGATGATGATGATGCTTTGTTCTTGCACCGCACCAGACCTTGTTAAGGCAAATGCCCACAGGCCCTAAGAGCTACTTTTATGCAGAGAAGTTGGTCAAAGTGGGCTGTAGAGAGCCTTGAATAAGAGATGGAAATGATAGCTCGATGGTTCATTTGTGTTTATAACCAAGTCTCCCCAGACCATGAGTGTGCTACACGTGGGCTCAGCTCCATGGCCTGGCACCATCCGCTCCTCCCATGAGTGTCAGCATCAGTCTTCCCACCTGGTCCTGCTCTCTTGTGCAGTGTGGACACAGATGGCTAAGGCCCTTGGACACAGCTGAGACCCTGGTTCCTGTTCCGGTTTAGGGAATCATGGCTGTGGCTTGTCCCATCCATTAATGGAGCAATTTGACCTTAGTTTGAGGAGGGGCCTATACCAGCTCATTTAAGAAGCTGTAGCAGGTGCTTAGACCAGACAGTGCTATAACAGTGTCTTGTACCTGGGAGATGCTGGCATTTTATTTGAGTCTGCTCAACTGCTCTCTGAGTTGCAGTCTTCCTTCTCTTTTCTAGGCGAGATTAAGAAAGTGTCCGTGAACTACAAGATCCTCTCGGATGTCCCATATCCTGAGGAAGTCGTGCAGAACTGTATGCAGGAGACCTTGAACTTCTTCTACTTCATCCTAAGAAACAGAGGAGACACGGACTTTATTTTAAAGGATGTTGGCACACTTGCTATCCGGGGAACTGAAGTGACAATGGCATTTTGCGAAGACTTTTTACTAAGCCTCAACAAGTCTACATACGTGGTAGAGAAGCTGCTGACTGTAAGTTTATTGTTTTTCCAGTGCTACTTAGAGTGGGTTTGACATCCCATCAGAGGAGTGGGGAACTGAGTCTTTCTGGCCAGCTGTAACCAGCTAGGTCACTTGGGATGTGCATGGTCTGCAGCAGTGAAAGCTTTCCATGGTTTCTTTCTTTCATTTGCTGTGGTTCAAGAGTGCTGGGCACACAGTCCTACTTTGGCTGGGCAGAGAAAAGCCCTGGAAAGGGCCTTGCCATCAATAAGGAAAAAGCTAAAGCAATGTTAGTGGTGATGATATTCACCCCACGGCTCTGGACGTGAGGCTGAGGTACAGAGACACTAAAGCTTTCCTCAGATCAGGTCCTCATGGCTGCTGACATGCTGTTGGTGTAGTTCTCTGGGCCTGACAGAAGAGAAGGAGTTAGTGGCTGGGTTCACAGAATCACAGAATCATTACGGTTGGAAAGGACCCTCAAGATCATCTAGTCCAACCGATAGCCCTACACTACTCTTATCCCTAAATCATCCCCTGAAGAAACACATCAATCCTCTTCTTAAAAACCTCCAGGGATGGTGACTCCACAACCTCCCTGGGCAGCCTATTCCAATATCTCACCTCTATGCTGCAGAGCTGTGCAGGCTCTTTGGAAGTCTTTGGAAGAGTTCTGGGCATAAAACCAGCACAGCACCATTTGGTCTTGAATCAGCAATAGTTAAAGCAAGCCATCTCACTGCAAGCAGCAGCCAGAAGCCCAGGCTTGTAATGGGCCTTCTCTTGTGTTTGATTTCTCCCCTGGTAACAGGGAGTGTCCTGCCTGACACAGTCAACTCTTGTCGTTGAAAAAAGGCTGGCAATGTTCCTCACCCTAGCAGATGATACACTGTGCTGTTTGTTTTAGGAAGGGGCTGATGCACTTGGCCAGAAGTTTGATGAAAAGCTTCTAATTCTTGGAGCTAGGGAAAGGTTGTTTTGAGTGTTGAGTTCATTTCCCTGGAGTCATGTCAGATGTTTCTGTCTCTGTTACAGATGAAATGGGTCATAGCGGACAAAGAAGTCATTCTCTCTCCAAGTCATTTCTGCCGTGTCCACCAGTTTCCACAGTGAGAGTATTTGTTTCTGCAGCCCTTGTCTGCCCAAGTGCAGATGTGCTTAGCTCATGTTTGGTAGCAGACTGTCAAATTATTGTTTCCTTAGTCTGGAGTTATGCATCCTCTAATACTGATTGGGGTTTGTTTACTATTACTCCCATCAGGGGTAACTGGTCTGCTAGGCAGAGAAATTCAGGCAACCCTCTTAATGTTTTATTCCATCATTCTCTTTCCATTAGTAGAGACTGCCCAAACATTTAACAGAAATAAGATCCTAATGTTTTTGTTGTTTTGAATATAACATGGAAGACTTCTCTTAGAGGATGAATCAAAGACCAGATGCATGTGACAAGTCTCCTGTCCACGACATTTCCCCTGCCTGTGACATTTCCCCTGTCTGTGATGTTTCCACACCTTCTATGAAAATCATGTGAATCAAAGCATCTCCAAAACACCCTTGTGGGTCAAGGTAGCACAGGAGGACAGAGGCAAAAAACCAAAACCTCTGCCTACCAAGGGGCTGCTGAGCTGTTCCTGCAGCCAGCACTGCTTGGTGCTTCCCTTAATGGCCTAGGACATGAGATTGACTCTCTAGAGATACCTTGACATTCATCTGGCAGAGAAGGGCTTTTCTCAGAACAGCACCTTCTTCCTGTTTCCAGGTTTGAGATCAGGGCAGTGCCTCGAAGAGCTTCTCCCATGGACAAAGAGATAATTACAGAATTTGAAAGTGCTCTCAGCAGCATGGGCATACAAGGTAACGTTGGTGACTGATTCCTCACAGACACTTTTGCATTTGCCTGTCTCCATTACTGGTTGGTAGGTGTTTAGGTCCCAGGCTATAATACATGCCTGGGAGGGTAGAGGCACCCTGTGTGTTTCTATTTACCCCTCCTAGTAAATCTCAAGGGACTCATTTTGCAACAAGACTCCAGGAGGGCTCAGCACCATCAGCTGCAGTTGGTGGTGCTGAAGTCTGTTTTGCCCCTGCACTCTGTGCCCTGGAGTATATCTCAGCACCACAAATCACAAACTCTGCCTTGAGCAGTAGGAGACTGGGGGAGGGTTGTTATATCTCTTGGAATCACCACAGTGTGACTTGATGAGAAAAATCACATAGAGAACAACAATTCAAAGGTTGCTACGCTGTGCTGAGATCTCACTTCTCTTTCAAGGGCGGGAGGTCTAGCTCCTGGACCTAAATTCCTCTGAAACATCAGACCTATAACGTGTTTGAGGTGTATGCAGCACAACAGCACATTTGTATACAAAGCACCAAAAAATTGTTCCTCCAAAAGACTTTAAGTGCCAAACTCTGCCTGCTCCTGAAAACCACTGAGCAGAGGAAAGACAAGCTACGTCAGAGGAAACCTCCCACCAAAGAAAATAATGTGGCTACCGAATGTTGAACAGGATCTAGGGCTGCTGTCAGGAAGAGCTTAAGCTCTCCCTCTGAGAAGAGAGATCTCAGAAGGAATCCTAGTGAGACCTCAAACAGCTTCTGACACAAAAGAGAGATCTCTGCCTCCTCCTGCCTGTTCTAAGCGGTTTTCTCCTTTCACAATTGCAGCAGCTGTTCATCACACCTTACATCTACTGCAAAGGAATGTTTCTGCAGAATGCTTAGGCAGAGCTCTGGTGGAGGAAGAAGCAGAGGAGAAGAAGGAGGGAAAAGAGTCTCCTGGCAGGTGAGACTCTGAAATGACTTGCTTATAGTATCCTTCTGCTCTAGCACTTGTGTGGAATGTTTTACAGGCTCATACAGTAATGGAGGTTGGAAGGGCTCTCCATAGGTCCAACCTGCTGCTCCAAGCAGGAAGCTATGAGCTGAGGTCAGACCAGGTTGCTGAGGACTTTATCCAGTCTTTTCTTTAAAGCCTTCAGGGTTGCAGAATGCCCAGGCTCTTGGAAAAGCCTATTCCCTTGTTTCCCTTGGGCCTGGCGTTCGTAAGAAGAACTCAGATGGCTTGTTAACACGTGTCACTTCCCTGGATGGGAAGTCCCACAGTATTTGGGACTGCTTTATAGTGGTCAGCATAATGTCCAGGAGGAGGGTACCAGGATCTCCAGGTGCTTCTCATTGGACAGAATGCAAATCTTGTCATTGTTCTACCAAGAGGGCCACATCAGACTGCGTGTCCTGGGGCCTTCCTTATGAAAAAAGCTCATCTTGATTTCCTTGGTGGCACACCTGAGCATTACAGCTCAGCATCATTCCTGTCTTTGTGGAGGGGCAGACAGCTGGGTGAAGACCACTTGCTGTCCTGCCAAAGCAAGTGATCAATGTGAGCACAGGTTGGAGAAGAAACTCTTTCTACACTTGGACCGACTGACCCTGCTGTGTATTTTCAGTCTGTTGCCACAGTGTGCAGGCACAGAAGGAAAGCAGCACAAAGAAACTCCTGTTAAGAGCTCAGAGTTGCCATTGCCTGCTTGTGAAGAACACATGGAGTCAGGACAGGTATGTAATATGGACTGAGGCAACTGTGGTGTCCCTTGGTTGTAGAAAATCCAGTGGGGATATTTTGGGAGAAATAGGGACGTCAAAAAATATGCAGGTACCAATTCCGAGTCATCTCTTCCTGTGGCTGTTTTCCCCATTCAAGTACCTAGTTTGGGTATTGTTCATCTTAGGAAAGGAACTGCAGCCCTTTTCAAAAAGTAGCCCTATCGTAGCCCAGAACTATCTGTTGACAGGAACTGGAGAAAAAGAGAAGATGAGAGAGAAGACCATTAGTTAAAAACAAAAAGGAAAGGAGAAGACAGTTTGAGACTAACTGCTTCTATTACATTTCTGGGTTCCTGTAGAAAGGAGATTCTATCTTTGGGATGAACAGCAGACGAAAACTGGAGGCATCCATGGCCAAAAGGGAGGAGGAAGATGAGAACAGAAAAGCAGGAAGGGTTACTTTGCAGGAACTGCCTCAACAGCAAGCTGGGGGAGAAAGCAACAGGATGCAGAGAGCTCAGGTATGGCAGTATCAACAGAGCAGACATTTCCTGGTTGGGGTAGCACTGAGCTGGGAAGGTCTCTGAGTCCCAGCAGCATCACTCTCTGTGAGGAGCAGGGAAGGTGGCTGTGGTTTTCATTCTCACCTGCTCACTGCTGTGAGGGAGGAATTGCTGGTAGAGGCCAAGGGGCAAAATGAGCAACTGGCCAAGGGGAGGGCATGAGTGAGCCTGCTCCATCCCTGGAAAGGAGGCCTTCCTTTGCCCAGGCACCAGCACTGGAGCAGGATATCTCCCAGTTACATGGCTTGCACATTAGTATGTGGTTGAGGGTTTGACTAACTTCAGACTAGAAGTGGGACATGGTTGCCAACATCATCACTGAAGAAATATCCAACTTCCGCTTTTCAACTAAAAGCAAGTAGGTGTGGGCTGTCCAAATCCAGAGGTCACACTATTTTTGCTCCTTTTGTAGCAAGAGCAACTTCTTAATTTTTGAAAGCAACTTGGGGCACGGATTTCTGCCATTTGTCTATCTTGCAGCTACCTCAGGAGGAAGAAGATAGCCTTAGCTCCCTAGCAACCACCTCCAATACAGAAGAGGATATACAAATGGCAGAGGCTTGGATTCAGGCAAGGAGGCAGTTTCGAACTGAGCTGGAAAGCTTAGGGAACCTTGAAAAATGGCTAGCACAAAAACCTTCCCTCAGCAATCAAGAGGAAAGATGCTGGCAAAGAATAAAGGCGGGCAGAGCAGACAAGAGGGCTGCTTTCAAATCAGCCGTGACCGACGGCCTGGACGTAAGCATGCAAGTGAATGGGAAATGGCATCTGTCTTGGCATCTGATCTGTCACATCAGTAAAGTGATGCTGCTTTACCCCACCTGATGCCACATGGATTGGCATGGTGATCCTGAATAACGGTGATCTCAAGGTGTATTCTCATCCTTTCAGTGCTCACCAGCAAAAAGCAGCCAGCCCTGGAAGAAGAGTACCATTCCTTCTATTTGTGCACCATACCCCCAGTCTCTTGTCACGCTGCATAACCTCCTGCACAAAAAGAAGCTGAGGATGGTGGACGTATTCAAGAGGGCTGGTATGGACAGGAGGCAGATCAAGAGAGAAGATTTCATTACAGTCATCAGGGATGTAAGTAATGAACTGCTGCAACTCTGCACCTAGAGTGAGTCGTAGGAGGGAAGGAGTGAAGAAACCAATCTCCCAGTTGCCTCACAGACATGTAAGACAGTCTCTGCTCAATAATGTGGCTGTTGGAATCATGCTGTGGATTCTGAACTGGCATCAAGTTCCCCAGTATTGATGCTTGGTCCTTCCCCCCTCAGGCTCCTACATTTTCCCACTGTGCTGCCTTTCAGTACGTGTTCACAGAGCACAGCTCACACTGGTCCTCACTTTCCACAGGCTGCAGTGTAACAGAGCTGTGAATAGCACATTCACATTAATTAGGGTTTAGGAGTGCAGATGCTAACTGATATTCTAGTCTGAGTCAGAATATCCAGAAACCCAGAGGGCTGGGATGTTTGATGCAGTAAAAGCTGAGAGCTCTGCAGGGGACAGCAGACGACTGGTCAAGTTGTGAATGCTTGATAAACCCAAGGAAACCTCAGCCTACTCTGGCTTGCCCAAGCTTTGATCTTTTGGTGATCCCACTGTCATCTTCTGTTTTGGTTGCCAGACCAAAGTTCCCATCAGCGTCAAGGATCTGGAGGATGTGGTCGTCTTCTTGACTTGCTTAAAACCAGGCAATTGTATAAGCCCTGAAGATCTGATTGACTGTCAAAAGCTGTGGCTGGAAATGAGGAAAGAACGAGAGACCAAAACATGTGAGAAGAGAGCACTGGGTTGGGGAAGCATGTCCATACAGGCAGGGAATGACAAAGTGGGTCCAGAATATGTATCCTTGAGACCCTTGCCTAGAGCATCACGGCCAGAAGGAGACTTCTAGGGAAAAGCTAAGGGATCCCAGGGGATGTGCTATACTGTAGTGAGCTCAATTGCAGGAGACAGGTTATCCAATCTTTCAGGTTGGGATCAAAGTCTGAACCCTGCAGTTTAACATGCTGTACTGGATTTTGTCTATTAGCATTCACCATCCAGCTCATCCAAAGTAGACCCTTTCTCCAGCTTTCTCCACTTGGTGGCAGCTGGAAAACACCAATTCAGAAACACTTATTCTTTAGGAAGCTCTGTTGGGAGTTCCAGTCAACACAACATGCCAAACCCCTTAGTCTTAAATATAGATCAGATGTTCCTTCCTACTACACTCTAATGTGACTTCTCTGGGCTTTCTGGTTTCTTGCTTAGGTGTAGAAGATCAGTTCCAAAAAGCCACCTGCAAAACTGCTACTTGTCCACCTTCTGCTGGGGGCACAGCCGAAGGGATGAAGCTTCATCCTCCTACCAAGCCTGAGAGAAAGTTAATACACTTGGAAGTTCCACCAGTCAACACTGAGCTAGAACGACAACATCTGAGCTACAATGAAATGGAAGAGATTGGAAAACTCTTAAGAGAGAGGAGACGGAGGGAGAAGGTACTGTGTACGTGGCAGGAGAACAAGCACACCTGCATGCTTTGGTGAACGTGGGGTTGTTTAGAGTACAGCAATAAAAAAAAGGGGAAGGGGTTATTGTGCTAGCTTCTCAGTGGTCCCTGGACGACATGGTACCTTGCAGACGAGGTGCTACAGGCCATCTCAATCAGCTAATTTGGCTTGTGAGCTCTCTGGTGAGATAAATGCTCTCTGGGTAACTGGCAAGAAGAAGGAGGAGAGGTTGAAATTGTTTTCATATCTAGGGACAGAGTCATCTTCTGATCGTCTAGTTGACCTGTCCACCAGACTCTGATTTGTCCTGTGGGTACTGAGAAGTACTCTGTCCTGTTCAGTTGTAAGGCTCAGGGCAAGACGCTTCAATGGAAGTAGAACAGTGACTTACTCATTCACTCACTCCCAGAGGTTTTCTTTGGAGCCTCTTGGGTTGGATGACCACTGGCAGAATCTAGGGCTACCTCCTCTTGCCAGTGTGCTGTCCCATCTCTAGATGGGAATTGAACACCCAGAGGAGTGCCTGCCCCTGGGATCCTACTGTGGCACCAGCTCCCATTTGAGCTTTTGAGATGAATCCCTGCCTGTAACTTCTCTGAAGGGAATGCAGTGGCTCCAGGGCCCCAGTGAATGCTAATCAGCATCTGCCCTTTACTTGCAAAACAAAGATAGCTCGATAGAATGGAAAGAAAAGTGCCGGATGGTGAGATCTGGGGATGGCCCTGTTGATGAACACTGCCTGCCCTCAACTGTAGCAGCTGAACTGGGAGAAATGGTGGATCAGTATCGTAGGAAAGCTGTCATGAGCTACCTGAAGAGCTCTGAGCTGTGCAAAGAGCAAAGTGTTCTCATCACCCTTACAACACTGCAGAAAGGTAAAGACCAAGGATATGATGTCACTGCACTAAGTCTGATAAGTTTGTGTCTCTTCCTGTGCTCAGAACTTGACTAATGTCAGAAGGTGCTGCCGATGGAGCATGTTTGCAGCCCTCAGGGAGCAAGGCAGATGCTGCCAGTTAGGATCAACAATACAGTCAGCAGGGCCAGAGCAGGGCTGAGCTATAGGTGCTGCAGATCTACATGGCTCTCCCCCGTTGCCCCTGGGATGGTAGCGAGGTTCAGCTGAGAGTTCAGCTTGTGGTTATGGGGCAGGTCCAAGTTCAAGCTAGGAAGTCAGACATGGTCAGGATCAGTGGTCCCATAGCCAGGAACAGACATGGCTGTGGCTGAGCTGCAGACTGCCATGACTACAACATTTGAGCTGAAATAGGGCTCCTGATCCTAGAGCAAGGCACGACTCTTTTCTCTGTGCACTTTGCCAGCAGGGTTGCTGCATCCAGGAGACAAGATCATCAAGGAGGGAAAAGACATAAGGAAGATCAGGCAGCCTGGAGGATACTACAGCACAGGATGTGCTGATGCTCCTGGGAGCACCTCCAAATCAGGAAGTGCTTCTGGAAGCCAGGACAAAGAGGCAGAAAACAGGTTTGTTCGAAGAGGGCTTAAGATCAGGCCTCTCCTGCTGCCCTGCTGTGTATCATCCTCTGCGCTCAGTCCCCACAGTGTCAAAGGCACTACTTAGTCCCTTCCTTTTCTCTCCCTTTTTTCATAGACATCTTCAGAGGAACAAGATGCAAAAGTCAAATGACAATAATTTCTGGCCAGGTCATCTCCTGGACAAGCTATGCCTTTACTTTCCTGAAAAGCAGCATAACAGGGCCAATGCCTTGTTCAGCTGTGTTCATCCAACCAAGCCCATCTACCACAGCCGAAGGCCTGACTGCAGCTCCCTCCTCAGCAAGCCAGGGCACTCAGCCTCTGGAGACACTGCCTCCAAATGACCCATTCCACCTGAAGCTCTTCTCCCAGCAGCAGGAGATGTGTGAACAGCTTTGTGACCCTTCAGTCAGCTCAGGGGATCTGGATCCTGCTTCTGGATAGAATAAACATTTAAAATAAAGAATACATACTCAAGCTGAAGGTGTGGGAGCTGGACCGACCATAAAATACACTTCTCGAGTGGGAGGTTTTTTTCTGCTCCCCTGGTAACAAAAGGCCTCAGCATTTTGTGACAGGTAATGAAGACCGTGCTTCCAGAGCCCAAGAGCTGTAGTTGAAGTGTGAGTGAGGGCAGTGGGTACCTAGTGGAGGGACACCCTTCTTGTCTCCAGCTGCCAGGATCTGGCCCTTCTCCAGGTGGCATCTGGCACTGTTAGTTCCTGAGGTCTGACCCTCTGGTAACAGGTTGATGCTGTGGACTCCATGGAGCAGCCATCTGCAAAACAAGTGTGGCAGGGCTTGGCTGGTCACCAAGTCACTGGGCCTGTAGTTCAGTACCAGAAGAGGAGATCAGACTCATGAATCCTGGAGAAGGATTGCAGGAACCCCAGTTAAGAGTGCAAAGAACAAAGCAATTGTTAATTTGTTAATGCAGATAAATGACCCTTCCACAGAAGCCTGTCACAACACTTTTTGCTACAACTGTCTCCTTCCCTTGTGACACCTGAACAGTCGTTGCTGAGCCAGTGTTCATCAGTCTCATCGTGCTGCAGGACCAGCTCTTGCTGCCTCCCTTGACATGGCAAGTCCGCAACTAACTTTTCTTTCTGGAATAGGGTAATAATTTGTAGGGAAACCAAATTTGTGAGAGGCTTTCCTCTTGTGAGAGCCCTTAAAACAACATCCCTTTCTCAAGAAAACGTCTTTGTCCTGCTTTTTGAACAAGAAGGATTTGCCACAACAAGGGCAAGCAAACTATGATACAGTTACAAGCAAACAGATACAAGCAAACTTTGATACAGTTCTGCATGACATCCTTATCTCAAAATTGAAGAGGTATGGATTTGATGGGTGGACCATCCAGTCAATAAGAAACTGGCTGGATGGACGCAGTCAGAGGGTTGTGGTCAATGGCTCCTTGTCTAGGTGGAGGCCGGTGACGAGTGGTGTCCCTCAGGGGTCTGTCTTGGGACCGGTGCCCTTCAATGTCTTTATTAATGACTTGGACAGAGGTATTGAGTGCACCCTCAGCAAGTTTGCAGACGACACCAAGCTGAGTGGTGTGGTTGACACGCCAGAGGGGCGAGATGCCATTCAGAGGGTCTTGGACAGGCTTGAAAAGTGGGCCTGTGAGAATCAAATGAAATTCAACAAGTCCAAGTATAAGGTCCTGCATCTGGTAGGAGCAACCCAAGATATGAGTATAGGCTGGGAGAAGAACTCGTTAACAGCAGCCGTGCAGAGAAGGACTTGGGGGTCACAACAGACGAAAAGCGGGACATGAGCCAGCAATGTGCACTTACAGCCCAGAAGGCTAACCATGTCCTGGGATGCATCAGGAGAGGCATGACCAGCAGGTCTAAGGAGGTGATTCTGCCTCTCTATTCTGCNGGGTTCTTTACCCAAAGGGTGGTGAGGCACTGGAACAGGTTGCCCAGAGAGGTTGTGGAGGCCCCATCCCTGGCAGCGTTTAAGGCCAGACTGGATGTGGCCCTGGATGACCTGGTCTAGTGCATGTGGCATCCCTGCCCATGGCAGGGGGGTTGGAACTAGATGATCTTTAAGGTCCCTTCCAACCTGAGCCATTCTATCATTCTATCTTTCTATCATTCTATGGCATATCTACCAGGGACAAGAAGCAGGCAAAGGTGAGCATCAGACAAACACTACATATGGGATTGGCAGATGGTGAATCTAATCTTTTTTTCTTCAAAGAAAATCCATCTGCATTGTGCAGAGATAGTGATGCTGTATCGTGGTCTCAACACTGAGTACTGAACTGGAGGGAGGAAAATGGGATATATATAACTTTATGGTAGTGTGAGAAATACCCACTTACAGTTAAATTTTAGAGATGACAAAGTCTTCGAAGCAAAAAACTTACATGCACTTTATTGGAAATATGCAAGTCAGCTGCATCTCCAACTGGAGGCATACCCACACTTAAATTTGTAGGCCTTTTATACTCTTCTCCCCAACTGCTAAGTCCCTCCCTCCGTTTGGCCGGGTCTCGCCCATCTACCATGCTCATATCCCCATTATCTCCTTATATGGTCATCCTGTAAGTCCAGGTTCCTCCGGTCATGTTCGGTTGCTCCAGGCCTCAGCTCACAGGACAAGGTCCACATGGTAACAGCCCTATAATCATGAGCCTCTACAAAATGGCGGAGAGAAACCCCACAAGCTGGCTGAAGGAAGACATAAATTACATTCCTCAAAATAGGAAATTTTTACTCAGAAAGAGATGGCACAAAGACCCTCGAGGTGCCCCTCAAAGACTCTTCAAAAGCCTCTCGGTACAGTCCAGGAAGTGCAAAACACATTTGCTCCTGGTGACTCTGGAAGTGAAGCTGAGCAGAGACAGAGAGAGGGAGAGGCCGGGCTCTTGCACAGCCCTTCTCACACCCTTTCTTCTCCATACTGATGGAGGATCAATAGGTTTAAGAATTTGTTAAACTGGTATATAATAGAATGTATTAACGTAGTTCAGCAAATCAACTTGATATTTGGCTTAGAATCGGGAATTTGATAATATGCAAGGTAAATAGTAAGAAACCAAGACCTGAGAATGTTGGCTATATTGTTTAGGTGCTGTGTTGTGTTATTGTGGGCTGCTACAGAGGGGAGGCTGGGTAGGGCCAAGGTCAGTTTCTAACAAGAAGTTAGGTAGCCTGAGAGAGAAGGTGGGAGTCAGCTAACCAGGAGTTTGCAGCTGGTACACAGAGGCCCACAGCCTTGGCATGCCATCCATAGTGTCAAGTCTTATCACAATCACATATTTTTGTAGTGTACTGTTTTTATCCCGTTTATGGTAGTTGTTTTTACCTAGTAAAGTGTTGCTTCTTAATTGGTCAGTATAATTTGTGTCTTAAGTGTCACTTGCTAATTTGTCAGTATACTTTGTGTCTGAAGGTGTTAGTTTCTAATTGGTTAGTGCCCTTTCTGTATGAAGGTAAGTGGCCATTATCCTTTCTGTAAAGGTATAAAAGTAGTGTTGCCACGAATAAAATTGCTATCTGCTGGTGAATCTGCATGTCATGTCTGTCCCTACAATGACACGGTGCCTCAGGGGATGCTGCCTTCTAACACCCAAAGGGGTTTTGATAGGGCAATTTTTCTTGCTAGCACAGTGCATCACGTAACTATAGTGAATAGATAAGGGGGATTTGGCTTGCCAACACAGCACATCAGATTCTGGCGGTTGGAAGGGTGCCATGAAGGTGAAGGAACAAATCTGCATCTTCGCTTCATGACCAATAACGACCTGAGAGGAACAGGAAGTCACAACCACCAGAGACTACCAAGAAAAACAACCGCGCAAGTGTCAAGGACATTAGACTATCAAATAAGTTCGAGGAAAACATATGAATATGTAGATGAGTTCTAAGAAATCTACGGAGTATGTAAAAGTTGTGTCTATAAACTAACAGTCTGTGCTCGGGGCGTGAGATGGATGATTCCGTCTGACGTGCGGAATAAACACTCTATAGCCAGAATGGTTATGAAGTAGGTATGTTTTATCACCGGTGGAACACGGGGATTGCTCCTCCACAAATCGTGTTCACCTTCTAATAATAGTGCTCACCTTCTTATAGAGCTAAACATTACACATTCATTGTATTTCCCAACCTGCCTATACATATGCATTATCTATCCCCGCTTCACATGCGGATGAGGTCTCTGCCCCTTTGAGCAAGCGCACTATCTTGTGGTAGTGGTCGTCAGGGGTCGTGGGGATGAAGTAAGTCATCCTCAGGATGAAGTAAGAAGTCTTCCTCTTGACTGAACTTTTGAACTCAGTCCCTTGCGCACACTCAGTGGTCCCTTGGCCCCCATCCAGACAGCAGACCCAGTCTTAGCTGGTTTACAAGCTGTATACTTCATGGCTGCTACTAAGGATATCAAATAAATCTTCCCCTCCTATACATGCCTGTTAGTGATAAAGCTGAAAAAAAGAAACCTTTTTCCCCCTACACACACCTGTTAGCAAAAGCCATGTTAGAAAAGCCCTGTTAGAAAAAAAAAAAAGTCCTGTTAGTAAAAGTAGAAAAAGTTCTGTTAGTAATAAGTCCTTACCCCTGTATCAGCCCAGTTAGACAAAGTAAAATTTCTGTTAGCAAAACTAGAAAAAGTTCTGCTAGTAAAAGTCCTTAGCCCTGTATCATGTTAGGAGAGACACTCCCCACACGCCTGGCATCATTAAAGGACTGCTTCTTTCAGAAACCTTCAACCCTGGTCTCAGAGCGTTCTCTGGCCGACTTTTACAGTAAAAATACCTCCGGGACACCTGCCCAGGGGCAGGCCTAGACGTCTCGCGGGACGTAAAGCAGACTTTAGACGACAGTTGCACGGTGGTCGCTAAGCTCAAAATGGCTGCGACTCCGACAAGCCAGCACAGCAGGGGCAGTGCGCGCACCCGTCGCAGGTCCTGCTGACGGCGCTCTCGGAGCAGCAATGCACGTGCGTGAAGTCCCTACAGGGCACGAGCGCGCGTGCTCCTCCACTATCCCCGTCTTCTGTGACGTCATCGCCGGCAGCGCATTTCTACCGGCCTGATCCTCATTCCCTTCCCTTAGTCGCGGTGTTGTGAGGTTTGTAGGTGCCTTTTTGTAGCCGTCCGCTAGACGACCTCCTGTCCCGCCCGGTGTCGACTCGCCGCCCCATCTCGGGTCCCGCCCTCTTCGTGGCAACGGCAGGAAGGGGCGTTTGGAGGCGGTGCGGAGGGCGGAAATGACGCCGCGGCTGGCACGGAGGCGGTGGAGCCAGAGTGGGGTCGGAGCCATGTCAGCGGGTGGCGGAGGGCAGCGCGAAGCAGGGGCCGCGGGCGGGTGAGTGAGGCTGGGCTGCAGTGTGCGGCGGGTCCTTGGGTGCCCCTGGAGAAGGGCCGAGGTGCGGCGGTTCCGAGATGCGGTGGCTCCCGGGGCTGGGAGGTGGCCGGGACTGAGGCCTCGCTCCTTTTCCAGGCGCCGCAGTAAGTGGGACCAGCCTGGCCCAGCCCCCGCCTTCCTTCTCCCCGGCACGGCGCCGCTGCCCGGGCGCCCGTTTCCCGGCGGGGGCGATGGCGGCTCTGCCGTGGCGAGCTCCGAAAGCTCCGCGGCCCCTTCGGGAGCGCTGGATGCGGCCGCGGCCGTGGCCGCTAAAATCAACGCGATGTTAATGGCCAAAGGGAAGCTGAAGCCGGCGGCCAGCGCGGCGGATAAGGTGTGTACCTGGAGGGGCGGTGGGAGCAAGGTCCGGGGGCAGTGGGCGAGGGAGGATATCGTGGCTGTGCTCTGGAGTCTGGTGCTTGTCGGAACAGCTTTCAGTGAGACGGGAGGTGATGCAGGTGTGTGCTTCGTAAAGTAGGATATAATGGCAAACGTTCGGAAAAGCTTTTTATTTTTCTTTACCCAGAACAGCAAAACCCAGTGGCGTAGCTGTGAGGGCTCTTCTCTAAGGCCTAACCAAAACCATCTATAGGAAGATGAGAAACTTTTTTTTCTAAAGTGTTTTCTAAGTGGTGCAGCTGATGTAAAAACTGCTTTATAAAACAGTTGGTTTAGAAGATGAGATCAGATTGTTCTCCTGCTTAAATAGGTCCTCAGTGGGAGCTCTGGCTGCAGTTTTTAAACAGCTTGGTTAACTTCTTGTAATCCCAGACCTGAGTCTTGGTCAGGCAGCTGTAGTAGGTAGTAGTTGTAGGTCTCTTGCAACTGGACTTTTTCATTCTGAAGGAAGTGTAACTTAAAGCCTGGTTTCCAGTTTAGTAATGGGAACAGCTTTGCTTTTTTATGTGTTGTTAGTTGGTGCTAGAGCCAAGGTTAAAAGGCCGTTTCATGTTTCCTTCTGAATTTGATCAAATGTAGAGTTAACAGGAAGTGTATGTTTTCAGGGTGTGTTATATTCTCTTTCTCACATGTCTGACGTTGGTGGGACTGCCAGTTATGTTCTAAGGGTATGCCATGTGAGGCAGCATCATAGAATGATAGAATGGCTCAGGTTGGAAGGGACCTTAAAGATCATCTAGTTCCAACCCCCCTGCCATGGGCAGGGATGCCACATGCACTAGACCAGGTCATCCAGGGCCACATCCAGTCTGGCCTTAAACGCTGCCAGGGATGGGGGCTTCCACAACCTCTCTGGGCAACCTGTGCCAGTGCCTCACCACCCTTTGGGTAAAGAACCCCCTGCTAATCTCCAGCCTAAATTTCCCCTCCTTCAGCTTGTAGCCATTCCCCTGTGTCTTGTTGCAATCAGACCAGGAGAAAAGTCTCTCTCCTTCTGCCTTAGAATCCCCTTTCAGGTACTGAAAGGCTGCAATAAGGTCCCTTCTAAGCCTTCTCTTCTCCAGGCTGAACAACCCCAATTCCTTCAGCCTGTCCTTGTAGGAGAGGTGCTCCAGTCCTTT
>VWZX01007981.1:42524-121881 GCA_013399015.1 Galbula dea
GATGGAGAGTGGGCCTGCAACTACATCAGCCAGTTCCCTCAGGACCCTAGGATGTATGTCATCAGGGCCCATAGACTTCTTATCAAGTCTCGGTAGGTGATCTCGAACCTGCTCTTCACTCACAGTGGGAGGCTCTTCACTCCTCGAACACTTGCCCAGGGCTACCAAATCCCGGTTGATGCGGGAGGCTTGGCTGCCAGTAAAGACTGAAACAAAGAACTCGTTGAGTAGCTCAGCCTTCTCTATATCCATTGTGACTAATTTTTTTTCCTTATTCGTCAGAGTGTGAACACTCACCCTGACTTTCTTTTTCTGATTAATATATTTGTAGAACCCTTTTTTATTGTTTTTTGCGTCCCTTGCCAAGTTCAGCTCCATCTGTGCCTTGGCTGTCCTGATTCCATCCCTACATTTCCTAACCATTTCCCTGTATTCTCCCCAGGTCACTTGACCCTGCTTCCACTGCCTGTGCATTTCCTTCTTGCACCACAGTTTTAGAAGCAGGTCCTTGCTCAGCCACACCAGTCTCCTTCCTGCCCTGCTCCATTTCAGAATATCAATATCAGATATCAGAATATCAATATCAGATATCAGAAGTATTCATTTTGTCATTGGATTTATTCACAGAGCAAAGAAAGTGGCAAATGTTCCTGCTCACATCTTCACCATAGTTGGGCCTCTGTAGGCTCTGTATCCAAAATGAATTTTCAGCATTGAAGAACTTGTGGCTTGGGCTCAAGTAGCCTCCTAGTCACAGTATGTGGAAGTCAAGTCTGGTCACTGGCTGGCAGTTTGAGATGCCTACAAAGTGGAAGATGCTGTTATTTGGCTTGCTTCATATTATTTTTTTCGTAAGCTCCTGTGGCAAATTGTATTAGTGTGGGAGCCACTTAACCAATTAATTTGCAAATGGGATTGTGGGGTTTTTTTTGCATGTATTGGTTGTGTTAGGAAATATTTAGTGATGACATTTCCAGGGTAATTAACTCTGATGGCACTTCAGATTGTGAATGAAGGGAAATTAAGCAGCCTGCAGGTTAATGAATGTAGTTGGCTTTTGTTCTGGTTTTCGTTGTTTTGTGGGTGTTTTTTTTTTTAAATGCATGTGCAGTGCATTAGACTTCTGTCCTTCTATAGCTGCCTTCTGGCCCTCATGCCAGTGCTGTGTGAGATTTCTGAGAGTGATGGAGAGATTTTGGATGTTACTGGATGCTTCTCTTTTTGTAGTCTGGTTTTATGTTTATGTCACCAAAAGCATTTCAGAATTCTTAGAAAGGTGTGCTAGCTAACTCTCAATAGGTGGAAGAAGCTTTAAGGTCTGTGTCCTAACTCCCAAATCTTCTGACAGATCTCAAGCTGAGCTTTTTTTTCTTGTAAAAAAAATAGGGAGGAGGTGTAGTCATAGAGTGAATAAGTTTAGATCTTGAACAGAAGTTCTGACTTGTTTGTAAGGGTTGTTGAGAGAGCTATGAATTACATCTATTACTAGTTGCACAGAGTTCTGTCCCAGATACCAGTTCAGGTGTAAATGTCTTGGTTTCCATTTGAGCAGCTTTACTGCTTGGCTCTACATCTACTTCTCCAGAACGGAAAACAGCACTTGCTTATTATATTAAGATGTGCTGAAGAGAGAACTAATGTTTTTATTTGGGCTTGTGAAGAGGTAGATTGTTGAATAATAAACATCATGTGCTTTCTGCTAATATATGTATAACTTTTGTGTAGTAGCTTTTGAGTTTTAACAGCTGAAAGAGGAGAATGAGAAAGGCTCACCTCTAGAGTATTAGGGTAAGTTTGTGACATCATGTGTCTCTACTTTCCAACCACTGGTGTTTGGCAATGGTTGTCTTTGAAGCTGCAGGCTCTGGGAAAAGGTCCAGCTACAAGTAAAAGCAAAGATGACCTTGTGGTGGCAGAGGTAGAAATCAATGATGTGCCCCTCACGTGCAGAAACCTGCTGACAAGAGGACAGACTCAGGATGAGGTGAGTGCAGGATCTACCTTTATTAGGCTTCGCGGCATGTTTGTACCTGTTAGTAAGGTTTTAAAAAGAGCTTGCAATAAACTATAGTCAGTGGTTGTTTCCTCCTTTTGACAAAACTTCTGTTTTCTAAGACACTTTGCTCAGGAGTTTACTGGTTTGCTCAATGAAATGTCATATGAGGAGGTAAGGAAAGCACAGCTGGTATCCTTTAGTGAGCACCACTTGTTCTACCACTCTGTTAATGAACTCTGGTCTTTTTATACTTCCATTTTTGTGTGTGCTTTATTGTTGGTAAACTTGTCACTGGGTTTGTTTGTAGATAAGTCGACTGAGTGGAGCAGCTGTCTCTACTCGAGGGAGATTCATGACTGCTGAAGAGAAAGCAAAAGTGGGACCCGGGTTTGTATTTCTCTTTGGAGGCTTCTTGTTTTGTTTGTTTTGGTTTATTTCCTCTTTGAGTGGTGGGGTTTGGTGGGGTTTTTCATGAGCAGTGTCATGTTGAGGCACCAGAGTAAATTGACTGCTGAGTGTTTGGAATGTATTTACAGTCCTGACAGGAGAGCTGCTTTCTTCCTGCTTGGTATTGATTGGGGGAAATAAAAAGGGAGAGGAGGTGGTGTAGTGGTTAGGGTTCGGCACTGTTCAGTTCCTGGTCAGGGAAGCTATCCTGCTCTGGCAGGAGGGTTGGACTAGATCTTTGGAGGTCTCTTCCAACTCCTAACATACTGTGACTGTGATACTGTGAAAAACCAAACACAAACCATGCATGTGACTAATCAGACTGTGCTGTACTACTTCTGACTGAAAGCTACTGGATCTTGTCACCTTCCCAATTACAAAGAGCTAGTATTTCATGGGCTCAAGGCCTTTAGTTAACCTTTCATGGGGATATGCAAACTGAAAGTTTTCAGTGGTACAACTTTTAATAAGTTGTCACATAAACAACATCTGAATCTTTTTTGTTTTCAGTGCAAACTTTTGCTTACTAATTGCCGTGTTATTCAAAGGGTATGTGTTTAATTCCATGTTTGAAGAGTATTTCAAATCTTTATGGCAGACTTTGTGTTTGGGTGTCTGTAGTGTAATCAGATTGGATCCATTGTTAGATGTTCTCTGTGGGTTTAATGGAGTATTTGACATTTCCTTTCCAGAGATCGTCCTTTGTATCTTCATGTCCAAGGACAGACAAGGGAACTGGTTGACAGTAAGTGTGCAGTGCACTCTGTTTTTCAAAGAGGCTTTATTGTGGCTGGTGTGGATTTCTACTGTGACTATGTCAGTGATGATAATGGATCCCATATAAAGGTTGAAGTTCAGATATCTGCTCAGAATTACCTAAGGTGCTGTTAGTCATGAAGCTAAAACTTTTCGTAGACTACAAGGAAGGTGGGGGGTGTAGGTGGGGTTTCTAGACAGGTACAGCTCTTAGATGTGAGTTTATTCACGGATAACACACTAAGATCCTGTTACAGTAGATGAGTGGCAAGGAGACCTTCCCTTTAGTATACGTGTATGAACATTGTGTGTGAAATATCTGTTTCCAGTAGAAGCAAAAAATACTCCTCTGTCTTGCCTGTGCCTGCTGGGAGAAAAAAAAAGGACAACTATAAAGTGTTCAGGTGTTTTATTTGTTGCCTGTATCAGTTGTGTCTTGAAACTTGAAGCTGCCTACTTGTATCTACCTTGATTTCCACAGCCAGTAAACAATTTTCCACATGCTAGTTTGCTCAGTCACACAATTTTCTACAGGATTCATATCAATGTTGCTAGCACTTACTAAAATGTGTGGGCTAAAGCTGCCCACTGTGTGCATGCATTAGCTTAAGCTTTATCAGGGGAGCAGTGGAGAGGGAACCCTCATACTTGTTGCCATCCTTGGTAACCCAATCCCAGGATGCTAATACTGGGCCATGCCAGAAGATGAAAATTTTTTTTGCCTGTAGATCTCCTGTCACAGAATATGGGAAAGTAAACTAGTCATGTCATGGTTTGGTTCATCTGGGCAAGTTGACAAAGGCTGAATTATAAATGAATTTCCTGTTCTGTCACCTAGGAGCTGTGAACCGAATTAAAGAGATAATTACTAATGGAGTAGTGAAAGCTGCCACAGGTTCTAGTCCAACCTTCAATGGAGCTACAGTTACTGTCTATCACCAGCCAGCCCCTATTACTCCATTAACTTCAGCAGTTGGCCAAAAACCTCCATTCCAGTCAGGGGTGAGTAGTTAATGTTTGCGAATTTTGAGTATCACTGATTACAGGATTTACCTATTAAAAAGTGTATGTGCTGTTTATTTAACAAACACACACCCCTTGAAAACAAACCCCAAACAAAAAAAACATGCCCAAAATATAAAAAAAACCCCCACTTGCATGTTGTGAAGACTGGAGGACTAATCAGAATGAGTCTGAAGAGTGAGACTCAGATATCTAACAGTAGCCTCCTAAAAAAAAAAAAAATGGGTGGAGAGAGCAGTCCTGCTTGGAGAAGAGCAAAGGTCTGACTGTGCCATCCAACACTGTCCAAGATACAGCTTGTGGCCTCCAGTGAAATGAGCATCCTCATTCTTAGAGTGAAATAGTAAGCTTTTATTGTTAATATTTACAGATGCATTATGTTCAGGATAAGTTATTTGTTGGTCTGGAACATGCTGTACCTACTTTCAATGTGAAAGAGAAGGTGGAAGGGCCTGGTTGCTCCTACCTGCAGCACATTCAAATTGAAACGGGTGCCAAAGTCTTTCTTCGTGGGAAAGGCTCAGGTTGCATAGAACCAGCATCAGGCAGAGAAGCTTTTGAACCCATGTACATCTACATCAGGTATGGCTTGGGTTTTTTAAAATAAAAACTCTAGTGACCAGTTACCAGTGTAACTGAATGTTTACTTGATCAGGGAATTCTTAATTCTAACTGACTGCAAAGGGAATAAGTTTTGAACCTGACTTTTATTTTTAATAGCAACCTCTCTAAAGTGATAAAGATATCAGCCCTGTGGTGATATGGTATAACATGATAGTCACCCATAAGGTATTGCTTTTATTGGGATCACAGTGAAGCTTTGTTCCTTTTGAGCTTGGGTTGCTATGTTGAGCTTTAAGGGGAACACGAAAGGTATTGATGGATGAAGTCAGTGTTCTCTGCTGCTTTCTGGCAGTAGTTAGACTAACCTGGTTTTTCATGTAGAAAATAAATACTCATTGCTTTTGTTCACAATTGTGCTAAATAGCTGCAGAGCTGCTAGAGTGCATTTGAGGTGACTGAACACTCATGAGAGATATAACATCTGACAGCAGGCTGCTGGTGAAAAGATTAGCTCCTGAATTTGGCCGAAATGTCTGTGCTTATGAGGTATTTTTTGTCTCTGTTTTCAGTCACCCAAAGCCAGAAGGTTTGGCAGCTGCTAAAAAGTTGTGTGAGAATCTACTGCAAACTGTAAGTAGCTCTTACAAATAGGAGTTTTCAGAGCCAGTTGTAGCTTTAGCATGTGCTTGAATAGTGATTTTCTTTTTGATGCTCTCAGCAAAACTGTCTGAGTTCTGACTTGCCAGTAGGCTTTTTCTTCTAAGTACTGCTCTCTAATTTTTTTATACAGTCAATAAACTTTTCTCAGGATGGAGCTGCCATAGTGGATTTTTTGTTGGGGAGAAAAGCACAAATGCTTCTTGAGCAGCACTGGGGCTAGTGAGCTGGAGATTCTGTATGCAAACATAAAGGAATCTTGCTTTTTTCCTGATTGCTCTAGCTTCCCTTGCTTTAGCTTTAAATGTTGTCCAGAGCCACGCTATCCTTTATCTTTATTCTAAAGTGATTGTTGTACCAAAAAGAAGTTACAAAATTTCTCACATGTACACATAGAAAGTTATTTTCACAGCTTTTCTTACATGGTTACAAATAGAGTAAATTCCTGTAAAGTTCTATTAGTGTTGATAATTGACTACAGGCTGCAAAGTCTTTCTTGAAAAATATATATGAAGCTTTTTAGGTTGAGTATTTTTGTCTCCACTGAAGTAATTGGTTTGCCACACTATTTCCTGTGAAAGATTATTCTGTATTTGACACCAGTCTGTTGCAGAGACCAGCAGGATTAATGAGATATTGAGCAGTTTTGGTTGGTGGGGCTTTTATTTTCAGTTGTGGTTTGGATTGTTGCTTGTCTCTGCACATAATGTGTTCTGTAATCAAAGTCCCCTTGCAGTTTCGTGGGGATGCCTTTTGCCTGTGAAAGGTTAATAAATAGATGCTTATTGTCTAATCTTTGTAAATTCTTCATAGGTTCATGCTGAATACTCCAGATTTGTGAATCAGATAACTACTGCAGTACCTTTAGCAGGTAAATGTTCACAATAGCGAAGTCTCTGCATTCTGCAGAGCTGTACTTAATTGTGTGGACTTCATTTGCCTCTGGAAGTCTTCACATTTAAAGTCCTTCAGCTGAAAAGGAGTCCAGGTTTTCTTACATTTGGCAATTAAATTTGATGGATTTGGGACTCTAGCTGAACTGAAGATGACCCTTTTTCACCTTTCTCTCACCAGGCTTCACGCAGCCTGCTGCAATCAATAGCCTCCCTTCCCAGCCATCATATTACCATTCCAATGGGTACCAGTCTGGTTATCCTGTTGTTCCCCCTCCTCAACAACCAGTTCAGCCACCATATGGTGTTCCAGGCATAGTACCACCTGCAGTGCCATTGGCACCTGGAGTCCTAACGACAATACCCACAGGAGTTCCACCTGTGCCAACGCAGTATCCGATACCTCAAGTACAGCCTCCAGCCAGCACTGGCCAGGTACTGCCACGGGTTATTATTTGCCCTGTAGCTGTCAACTTACTAAGCTGTTTCTTTGCTAAGAATAAAAAAAAAAAAAAAAATTCCAATGGAGAATTCTTTAGGTCATTTCTTTTTCTGTTATTTCTTTGGTGATGCTCTGTCTAAGCTACTAAATGGTTGGTATGGCTGCTTCATGCTACATCTGTCATGTCCTAGCCATCTGCTAACAGAAAGGGTATGTGCAGGAGGCACTTGCTCCTTATGAAAAGCCTTATCCCAGGCTGTGATGCAGCTATGTAGGTACAATGAGTTTTGTGTTGCAAAGAGTGATTAGTTGGAGGTGGAAGCATTCTGTAAATTAAATACTTGTTTTATCTTTCATTGGTGGATTTCCAGTTAGCTTCTCTTAGGTTCTGCAAAGAGAAACTAGTTTTGTTCTTGTCCTATGTATGAAACTCTGCATTGAATTAATACTTTATATGCATATTATCAGATTTTCTTGTGTTTTGTTGTTTGTTTTCAACTTCTGCATGCCAGAGCCCCCTGAGTGGTCCTTTTCTTCCTGCTGCCCCAGTAAAAACAACCATGCCGACCAGTACGCAGCCACAAGTTCCATCCCACCCCCAAGGTCAGAAGAGACGCTTCACCGAGGAGCTCCCAGATGAGAGAGAGTCAGGACTGCTTGGATATCAGGTGGAATAAAATAAGCAGTTTTACCTCATTCATGAGAATGGAACTTGGCTGGGGAGAGGATGTGCTTAGCGCAGTTTATTTGGCAACAGTCATGCAAAGACCTTTGGCAGATGGCAGCAATTGTTAGAAAACATGGAGACCACGCTTTGGTTTCTTTGAGTGGATGCACTATCCTTAAACTGTGGCTGACTTGGTTCATTGGCAGCTTGCTTTCCATACCCTCAGTCTCTCTTGAAGAGCAGCGGTGCGTTCAGGTCAAAGAGATGACAATAGTGTGGTGCTGGTTAGTTTAAAAGGAGGTTATTGAGGGTTTGGTTTGGGTTTGTTTGGGGGCTGGGAGGGAAATGTGGTAATCACTTCCAGATTTTCCCATTTACCTTTCTTGCAGGTTGCACTTGAGAGGATTTCAAGAAGTCTAGGTTTAAGAGAGATTTTGGTTTTCTAGATAGCAAATATTAAAATTGATTTTTAATAAAAACAATTTTGAGTTCTTCAGAACTTGTATGTGAGCAAAGGGAATTTCTACAAATGCTTTTCTGGTGATAAAACCCCTGCTCACAGGCAGAAACCCTTAATACCAGCTTTGCCTAGAGATAACAAGGAACTGCCTATATCTTAGACCTCATACTAGTATCTTGAGCAAATTTTAGCTGACTGAGGAGGTAATAAGTTGATCTGTGAACTAAGCAGCTAGCTTTACTGTCTTGAACTGCTGAAAAGGTGGAATAGGTGCTGAGGTCTCTTCCATATTACTGCTCAGATGTGTTTCTTGCTACGTTACCCTCAGTATTTTTAGGAGAAAGCATTTTGTTTACCAATGGTGATTAGTGGTTTCTTCTGCTAGTTGGCAATATGGTCTGAAAAGTTGGGTTTCCTATCATTGTCATTAAGGAGCTGTAGCTTATGTTGTAGTTGTAGATTTGCTAATGCCGTGTGTTTTTCTGCTCATAGCATGGACCCATTCATATGACTAATTTAGGTACAGGCTTCTCCAGTCAGAGTGAAATCGATGGAGCCGGATCGAAGCCAGCAAGTTCCTCAGGAAAGGAGAGAGAGAGGGACAGGTAAGTGATGAAAGAGTGATGTTCAGGTCTTTTCAGTTCTGATGGAATGCTTGTTTCAGAGATGATCACAGAATGCTTTGGGGTGGCAGGGACCTTAAAGGTAATCTAGTTTCAACCTCCCTGCCATTGGCAGGAACAACTTCCACTAGAACATGTTGCTCCAAGCCCTATCCAACCTGGCCTTGAACACTCCCTGGGGGGGGGGCGGGGGTGTCCTCAACTTCTCCGGGCAACCTGCTTCAGTGTCTCACTACCCTCACAGTAAAGAATTTCTTAATAGCTAATCTAAATCTAGCCTCTTCTAGTTTGAAACTGTTGCACCTTGTCCTATTGCTACACTCCTAATAAAGAGTCCTTCCTCATCTTTCCTGTAGACCCGCTTTAAGGTACTGAAAGGGCCCTATCCCATGAGGTCTCCCTTGAGTCTTCTCCTCTCCAGGCTGAACAACCCCAAATCTTTCAGCCTTTCCTGATAGAGGAGGTGCTCCAGCCCCCCAGTCATCTTCATGGCCTCTTTTGGACCCACTTGAGCGGTTCCGTGTGTTTCCTGTGCTGAAGGCTCCAAAGCTGGACACAGTACTCCAGGTGGTGCCCCAGAGCAGAGGGGCAGAATCCCCTCCCTTAACCTGCTGGCCATGCTGATGGGGCTTCAGCCCAGGACATGATTGGCTTTCTGGGCTGTGAGTGCATGTTGCCAGTTCATGTGTTTTGTTTCACCGGTGAGCACCCCGATGTCCTTCTCCCCAGGGCTGCTTTTAATCCCTTCATGCCTCAGTCTGTACTGATACCAGGGATTGCCCTGACCCTAGGGGCAGGACCTTGCGCTTGGCCTTCTTGAACTTGATGAGGTTTGCCTGGCCCCACTTGTATAGACCATGTCTCTCAGCTTGGTGTCATCTGCAAACTTGCTGAGGATGCACTCAATCCCCCTATGTCACTGATGAAGATCATAAATAGTGTTGGTCCCAGTGTGGACCCTTGAGGGTCACCACTTGTTACTGTTTTCTGCTTGGACATTGAGGCATTGAACATGGCCATCTACCCAATTCCTTACCTGTCTAATAGTCCGTCCATCAGATCAGTTCCTCTCTGATTTAGAGGTAAGAATGAGGGAGAGGACTCTATTGACAGCCTTGCACAAGCACAGGTAGGTGGCATCAGTTGCTCTTCCCTTGTCCACTGATGCAGTCACTCCATCAGAGGAGGCTACTAGATTAGTCATACAACTGGAAGTTAAGCTCCTTAGGTCAAGGACTGATTTGTGAATTTGGTTACTGTTGCCTTTGACTCTTTGCTTCTTCTAAATAACTAAAAGTAATGGCGTGTGTTGGTTTGAACAGGCAGCTGATGCCTCCGCCAGCTTTTCCTGTTGCTGGGATCAAATCGGAATCTGAAGACAGAAATGGCTCAGGGTCTTTACCAGGCAACCATGGTGAGTGCAGTGAATAATACACACTTGTAAGTCAAGCCTCCTTCCTCAGATGAGTTTGTGCTGGTCTTAATGTTTGCTCAGATTGCTGATTATGATTTTATTTTGGCTGTTCTTTATACTGCATTTTTCAAGTGGAAAGCAGGTCCCATTGCACTGCTCTAAAATCAGTGATGTTGGCTGTGGTTGTACACACAGGATGCTTCTCTTAGAACTTTACATATCTGTGTGAATGAGGAGAGTGTAATTAAGGGAAGGACTAAAGAGAGGTGTTTTGACCCATCAGTCAGCTGATGCAGAGACTCTCGTGGGATTGTTCTGTAACAGATCTCATGTGGCTTTGCATTGTGAGCAGCTGTCTCTAGAGGCACTAAGGACTGAGTTCAGGTGTGTATTTACAGACATGAGTTGTGTCTGCCAAGAACAGAAGTGCTGTCAGGTCTCATCCTATCGTACATTAAGTAAAATATGTGATGGCTTTAACTCTCCTGGTAGCTAAGTGCCTTTCAGATCTGCAGGTACCTTAGTTCTTCTTCAGTATTGGTCCCAGAGATTGCTCCTCTGTTAGCTTTCTTTTGAACAAAATTTCTACTTTTCTTTACATATTTTTCTCTTTAACGGTGAAATTGCCACCACTTAGACCCATTTGCTAACTTTACCTTTTTTGTGTGTTTCTTTCTTCTTTCTCTGTTCTCTTACATGGTTCTGGTGGATCACATGTGCTGTTGCTGGTGCTGTTTCCTGTGGCCTACAACCTTGGATGACCATTGGCCTTGTGACCTCAAAATGGTGTCCAACTAACTATTGACAATTAACGGCTTTTTTTTATTTTATTAACTCATTTTGGGGTATTTTATCTCTTCATTTTTATTTTTTCCTTCTTGGGGGCTGGTGGGCTGGTTTTGGGGTGGTTTTTTTTTTTCTTCCCCCTCCTAGATCATCAAGCTAAGAAGATGAAAACTGCAGAAAAGGGCTTTGGATTAGTAGCATATGCTGGAGATTCATCAGATGAAGAGGAGGAACATGGTGGCCATAAAAACGCAAGTACATTTTCACAGGGCTGGAGTCTGGGGTACCAGTACCCTTCCTCACAACAGCGAGCTAAACAACAGATGCCATTTTGGATGGCACCATAAAAGCTTCAGAAGAGTTTTCATTCGTCTTTGGGTTTTTTCCCCCCTCTAGCAATAATGCATGTGTATTACAGAATGGACTTTGCAAATACGCATTGGTTTTACATTTGCAGAAGCTGAAGGTTCAGTGTTTCCCCCTTGAAAGGGCTCCATTATTTTTAAAATCCTTATTTCTGCAGTGACTTTATCATCTAAAAAAACAAAATAAAAAAAAATGGAAGTAGTATTTGGACAGGGCTAGTCCCTTATACCGTGGGGGAAGTACTATAAAGAGAAACCAGGAAGGCCTGTGTGGGGGGCTGCATTTCCCATTTTTCCAGAATAAGTTAAATGTGGAAGAACATGGAAGGAGTCAGTCACACTGACCTCTTTTTCCACCTGGTGTTTGTACTTTATGGAGTGCTCCTGCTGTCAGCCTGTGCTTGCAGTCCCATTGAGCTCATGGTGAACCCAGCTTACAGTGTTTGGACTTTGAACAAAGGAAAGGAATGTGCTGTAGTTCTGAAACACTTGAGGATCACTTTTCCCAAAATTCCTGATTTGTGTTTTTCTTTAAGCATCTTGTGTAACTCAGCTGTTTTTCTTTCAACTGTGGTTTTACTAACCCCACAGCTTCTTGTTCTAGCCAGCTGTCAGGGTGCGGGATGCTCAGTGCTTTGTGTGGGTTCATCTTGCTGCTAAACCCCAGGTGGCCTTGGGGCTGTAGTGCTGGTACTTAACCTCCTCTGATGGCCCCTGGACTCGTTTGGACAGACCTCCTGAGCTCTTGTGAGGTTCACCTTTATCTCTTTTCCTCATTGACTCTCTTGGTTCTACCCCTTCTGTTTCACGGTGGTTTGACAAAGAAGAGGCAGCAGCTGAGTCCACATGATGCCAGGGCCCAAGCTCAGGCCTCGCTCTTGCCTTGAACCTGGGAGTAAGCTGTTTATGGACACGAGGTGCAGGAGGGGCCCATCAGGGCCCTGGGCTGCTGCAGAAAGAGCTCTTGTACTGAGAGGTGATCTGTGGGACTGCGAGAAGATGCTGCTCAGCGCTTGGAACGGGAGACATGGTTTTAACCATGGGGATGTGTGTGTGCTGCTGCCATAGCCGGAGTGGCCTCGCTGGTTCACGTGTACAAACACTGTCTTTCCTAGATGTTGTAAATAATGAGAACGTTACTTTCATTATAAATAAATGTATAAATATCCAGCTTTTTGCTGCTTTTTTTTGGGCGTGGTTTGACCTCCATGCAGCTGGCCCTTGCCCTAGGCAGCTTTCCGGCACAGGTATGTCGGAGAGCCCTTGGCTAGGCGCTGTGCCCGCGCCCGGCGGTCCCGAGAGTCCCGGGTGAGGGAGCGGTGGTAGGACCGCGCCTGCGCGGCGGAGAGGGCGTGGCCAGCCGCTGGCTGGAGGTGGAGGCGTCGCCGCCATTTTGGTGTCGCTGGAGGGGCAGGGCCGGGCCGGGCGAGGAGCTGCCAGTGCTCGCGCTCTTGTTCGCTCTTTAGCGGTGGCAGCTTCTTGGGCGCTGAGGAGATGGATTCCGGAGCCCGCCCGGGCGGCGGCGGTGCGCCGGGGCAGTCCCGCGAGTACAAGCTGGTGATGCTGGGTGCCGGTGGCGTCGGCAAGAGCGGTGAGTACGTGTGGCTCCTTCGGAGGGAGCGGAGCCGAGCCGAGCCCCTGCCCCACGGTGAGCTGCTGGAGCGGCCCGAGGTGCTGCGCTGGTGGGAGGAGCGGCGGAGAGCTTGGCGGCCGCTAGACGACAACGTTCTCTGGACTGAATATTCCGCTGTGGGCCCTGCTCTCCCCCGTCTCCGGCCAGGGCCTCCCGGGGCGCGGTGTGTGGTGTCTGCTGCCTTTGGCTCCGTCCAGCTTCGTGTCCGAAGCTCGGAAGGGCTGTGAGGAGGACAGGGCCGCGGCTCCCCAAGTTCCTTAACCTGTGTCGGCTCCCATGGTGCTTTGGAGTATTGCACCGGGCGTGTTTTTTTGTTCTAGCTGTTAGTGAACTGATGGTGCTGAAGGGGCAGGTGGTTACCGAGGGATCTGCAATGGTGTCTCTGCTTGTCGTTTTCAGCCATGACCATGCAGTTCATTAGTCACCGGTTTCCAGAGGATCATGATCCCACAATTGGTAAGAAAAATCTCTTTTCTCTTTGCTGTTCACTCCCTCTCTCAGTGCATTAACGTCTTGTGGAGTCCTTTGCTTTAAAGCACTTAATTTAGAGGAAAGCTATCAATTTGGCTCTAAATTGAGGACCAAAATCTCTTAAATTACTCATTTAAAGGCATCGAGAGTTCTGAGATTACTGTGAGGACTGGGATACATGTCCTGAGTTTTAGATCTTCAATGATTTTCCTATCATATATATTCAGGCCACTTGTTATCTATATTTATTTGTATGTTGGCAGACAAGGATGAAAACCTGCTGATAAGTGATTATTAGTTGTCTATTCAAAATACCTAGTCTCTGTACTGTAGATCAGCTCTCTGCTGTTAATTGGACAACCACTGTGGGTTAGAAGTTGGATGGGGATGGAAGATCTTAAAACTTCCCCGTGTTGCTGCATAACTTTTGCAGCATTTCTGAAGAGAAACCTGAACCAAAGGTTACCCTGTCAAAGGAAAAGTCAAAAAAAGATAGATAGCTTCTTGTTAGAAGCACTTTGTTGTGTTGTAGGAGCACTGACTTAGAGGGACAGAATATTTGTCTTAAGAAAATGGCAGTTGATGGGGGCCAGTTCTCTTGAATCACAGATATTTTCAGTCTGAGAAAACTGTAATGCTCTTAGTCCGTGCTTTGCACCAAGGTGTCCAAAGTGATTTTGTAGGAGGTGGTCATACATCTGCTTGAAATAGGATGTACAGTGGCATGTACAGTAACATGCTTTTGGCAAACGCTGAGGACACACTGAATCATACCAGAACAATAAAAAATTTAGTTTAAACACAAGACCAGACTGATGTAGTATAGTAATATTACCAGATTAGGTTGTTCTAGCCTGACATTCTCATTGTGAGTTGATGACTGAGTATTGCAATTGTAATTCCAATCTTGTTTTTTGTGATGTGCTGTGAATTCACAGAGGATGCTTATAAAATACGAATACGCATTGATGATGAACCTGCCAATCTGGATATCTTGGACACAGCAGGACAGGTATGTGAGCAAGAAGTGCATTGGGATGACATTAAGAAGTCTGTAGTGGTCAGCTGCACAGACAGAAAAATTATGCCTGTATTTTCTTCCAAATTGTTTTTTGAGCTCTCCTAAGCACGTATTGCTTATAGCATCTATATCATACTGTCTGTAGGTGGGCAGCTCAGGTGGTACTCTGTTTTCATGCACTGCTCTCTGGGTTGCACCTTGCTGTTCATGATCAAGAAGCAGTATGTATTGACTGTTAAAGGACACGTTGGTGTGCTTTCTTTAGCAGGGGAAACTTGGTGTTAATCCAAAGCATATGTGCTACCTTGATCTGTATGTAGTGGGATGAGCAGAGAGATGATGAGCTTGCCTATGGAGTTCCTTTTGCAGCTGGTTTTGGAATGCATATTGTGTTTCCTGTTAAATTAGAAAATTAGAAAGTAACTGTATTTGTGCAACTGAAATGTAATTGTCTGTTTCTAGGCAGAGTTTACGGCTATGAGAGACCAGTACATGAGAGCTGGCGAGGGATTTATCATCTGTTATTCAATCACAGACCGACGCAGTTTCCATGAAGTGCATGAGTTCAAGCAGCTCATCTATCGTGTGCGACGCACGGATGACACCCCTGTGGTCCTGGTGGGAAACAAATCTGATCTGGCACAGCTACGGCAGGTAGATGGCACAGAAGGGGCCCGTAGGTGCAAGCTGTTTCTGTGGTAAATTGCAGCAACACAAGAGGTTGTGCTCCCTCTTTATTTTTTTCTTATGTTTACTATACAATAAGTTGAACTGTAGAGACACACTTGTTTAACGCAACCCGTGCTGAAGAACCAAACCCATGTAGCAATCACAAAAGTCAAGTCTTCAAGTTGTTGCTTTGAGTTTCAACTGCTCTTGGGCTTTTTCTCTGTTCGAGTTCCTCAAAGGAGATGCTGTTAGTAGATATTAGCATTCTGTCAACCATTTGCAGTTGTGAGTACAAATTGCAGGTGCAAGTGTGCTAAGAATGGATGAGAACTTGGGTAAGAGTGGATAGAAAGAATCATGAATTTCAGCTTCAGAAAACAGTTTGAAGAAGAGCTTCACACAAACGAAACTTACTCTGGAAAGCATGTTCCGGAGGTGCTGTTTGTCTGCCTGGAATTAGATGAATTTTCAGTGTGTTGTAGCAGGAAAATCGTGGTAGCTGTGGTAAAACACCTGTGGCTAATGGATGTAAAGCATAGGGTGAGGAGTGGGGTTGCTTTTCTATGGCCTCAGCACTACTGGGCCTTTTGGGGTTTGGTTGGTTGGTTTTTGGAAAGATTTTGCTTGGTTTTGAGAGGTAGCTTAGCAAACATCATAGGTTTTGACTAAGAGAAGGAAATAGCCTTACCATACCAAACTTACAGATGCTGGTGCTGGGGCTGAGGCTGGTGCTGGGGCTGATCCAGCAGAACGAATGCCAGCTTCTAGATGAAGCTCCAAGAAAAGAATGTTCTTTTGAAGGACTTTTTTGTTTCATGAATGTCCAGAGAGTCTCCTAAAGACAATTGCATTGCTAGAGAAGCAAGGAGTGAAAGAGAAAGAAACCCAGGTTTGTGGAGAAAGATTTAGAGGTCAGTGGAAGGGAGCTGCCTGGAGGTGGGTGAGTGCATGCCCAGTTACGTAGCAAGCAAAACAAGAAATGGTAAAAAAATAAACTTTGATTTTGGCCTTTTTTTTCAGGTCTCTAAAGAAGAAGGTTCAGCTTTGGCACGAGAGTTCAACTGCCCTTTCTTTGAGACCTCCGCTGCGTTCCGTTACTACATCGATGACGTGTTCCACGCTCTGGTGCGAGAAATCCGCAGGAAAGAAAAAGAAGCAGTGATGGCAATGGAAAAAAAATCAAAACCTAAAAGCAGCGTGTGGAGGAGACTGAAGTCACCGTTTAGGAGGAAGAAGGATTCAGTCACCTGAACAGAGAGAATTCCCCTGCAAAGTCAAACCAAACCTGTGAACAGCCGCTTCTAACCAAAGCAGTTTAGGGACAGCCTTTTGACAGCATGTTTTAAACCTGATGGGACTTCTGTGAGGGGATGCAGAACTTTCACCAGTTATTTTTGTTTAGGATCATATTCCCTTAGCGTTGGATATTTAACTTCAGACACAGTAACAGTTGTACTTGTTCGTTGTCATTTTTTTACTGGATTCGGCAAATATTGCTTGTATGTTGTTGGTTACAAACGCTCATAGGTTTATGTCCCTGCACTTTTGAGTCCTTGCCTTTGGTCACTGCATACTGGCAGCTCGGTTGTCTAAGATATTGCTGAAGTTCTACCCAACAGCTTTTTTTCTCCTAGTTATTTGCACAAGAAAATGTTGCTGCTCTCTGGAGCAGGAACCCACATCGTGAGAGGTCTTTTGTCACCGTCATGCTGAAAGGTGGTGTGGTGACTAGCAGCTGTGGCTGTGTACAGGTGTCACTGAACAGAGCTGGGATACAGTTCTGTGCTCACTGAAAATACTTTTTTTCCAGCAGAACGAATGTGAAATACTTGTACAGGTTTGTCTCAGTTATGAGCTCAGCAGCAGTGTTGTAGGTGGGATTCTAAGCAAGTCAGAAAAAGCAAATGGTGGTTCCTATGGCAGCTGTAACTTGGCAACAGTGCATGAAGATGGAGAATTTGCTGTGTTGCCATAGTAGATGTAAGGATGTTGTAGGTGCTGTAGAAACAACATCTGAGTTCTCTGACTTGCTGGTTTAAAAAACCCCCAAATCTATAAAGGTGTGCAGGCTTATTTATTTACATCCAGGTTTATGTGCTTATCTAAAGGAGCCAGTATCTGTGTGCTAATGTCTCAAATTATTCTATGAGAACTACTTTATAGAGAAAACGTCTGATCCTGAGGTATCTGGGCCCAGAATTAATATCCCTAATAAAGATAAGGTTCTTCCAATGCAGCATTAAAAACAGGATTGCCAGTGCAGTGGGAGGAAGCAGTTGGCTGGGTACGGAGACAGTCCTGACCTTACCTGTGCAGGCAAGGCAGGGACAAGTTTTCTTATGCTCAGTAGAGAGTTGATCTGGTAAGAAAGTGCTTCTGAGGCAGATACTCCACAGACACATGAGACTGTCTTTGCTTTCAAGGTGATTCGCATATACTTGGTTATAGGATTTAAATCCAGCAGAGATACAAGGTATGGTATTCCTCCTGATTTTGTTCTTTCATAATAGAACAAATCATAGTTTCGTAACTCAGACTTAAAAGAAGTTACTCAAGAGAACTAAATGCTTAGAATCTTTCTGTTTGAGAGTGAAAGAGCTTAGTAGACTAAGTGTAGTATAGCTTCTGTTCCTCTGTGGTCTCTGTTGGTAACTTAATCTTACTGACCCAGAGTCAGATCCTTCATGTTGTCGGTCTTGGTGATGGTGCAGTCACAACAGAAAACCCACATGTAGAAGGATTAGTCCAAATAGCGAGGATAGCAAACACGTAGACAAGCTTCTCTTCTTGTTAAACTCCTTACTGCTTAGGATACAACTGGAAATTCTGTGCCTGTTGGTTTTAAAAGTATTTTCTTTGTGTCAGATTTTAAAGAACTCTAATAAGGACAAATGTGGAGGAGAGTGCATTGCTTATTTTTTGTGGCTAAACATTTAAATTGGTTTCTGTTTCTCACTTCCAGAGTTCCAGTTTTCCTCTGCCCTAGTAATAATCACACCTCCATGGTTTGAAAAAGGCTGAGAATGATGCAGAGTGTTCAGAATTGTTCAGAAGACCTTTGCACATAAACTGTGTGAGCAGCTGTGTATCTTCTCAGGAGTTCCTGGGTTAGGACTGAACACCCTTCTGATAACTCCTTGTTGGATTAAATGCTGTCTAACTCCAAAAACCTAGGAAAACCGTTGAGCAGAAAATGTGAGGAGGAGGAGAGGGCAGCAGGTAGGAAGTTGCTCTGAGCGCAGCCACTGGCTCTGTCCTAAGAATCTTTTCAGAGCAGCCTTCTGGGAATGCCCAACAGGGACCCGATGGTGATGACAGTTTCTCCCTGTGCTTTTCCTTGATCCATTAAGTTAACATAAAATTGTAGTCAGCTTTCCACATTCAGAGTTTTCAGATAATATCTAAAGGTAACCTGTCAGCAGTCCTGAGAGCTCTGTGGGACTGTTTCCACCTTGAAATAACAACATCTGTGCCTTATGTGATTCCCTCAGTGCAATTGTGAAGTGTTTACTGTGCCTTTTGTGAGCCTGTTGCTTGTAGATTTCTTACATCAGAAGATCAGCAAGCACTTTTTCTATACAGTGTTATTCAAAAAGTTTTATTTTTGTCATGTATAAATTTGTACACAGATTATTGTTTTATTTAACACAATATATAATTTTTAATACAAACATCTGCATGTGCTGTGTTAATCTGGTGTATGGCAGGGTGGGTGGAAGGATGTTAGATGTAGTGAAGGTGGAAGGCTCATGGTATTTGTCAGTTATTTTGGAAAACACTTATCTTGATAAAAAAAGAGTTGGTAAGTTATGTTTTGAGTGGTGCAAAGCCTGAAACTTTTGTCATGTGAATCTGGGGCTAAATCTTTTTCATGTGATCTGGACACTTTGCAGCTCTATCGCTTCGTACACTGAGGTCTTGTGGACTCCTCAAGCTCTAGCTGTGAGTGGGGCAGCAGCAGCTGCCTGAGCACCAAGAGTCTTAAGTCTTTACCCAGATACTGGAGTGTTGGGCACTGGCTGAAGCATTCCTGTTGTGTTTGCCACTGCCTTGGGTCTTCTGTGTGTTGGTGGGTTGCAGTTCTGTTACCTCATATGAGTAGAGAGCAGCTGAGTTTAGATTCCTTCAGGGCTTTAGAATAGTTGTTGGTTTTTCTTCCCATAAGTGAAGATTTCCTTACAGGAATGCAGAACTCTTAATGCCTTCTTGCTATTAATAAAGATCAGTCACTGAGGTGACAAGAAGTTGTTTACAAAAGTGCAAAACTGGTAATGTTTAAGACGCATGGAGGTTCGTTGTATGTAACTGAGGCCTGGGGAAAAGAAACCAAAACCGAGCAACCAAACCAGCTGCCCAAATTCCTGCTGAATTTTAAAGTAGGAACACTTGTGTCACAAGACACAAACCAAAATTAAATACTTGCATAGAAATCAGATCATGAATTCAAGCATCTGGTGCAGGTTGCTGAAGTGCATCTCTTTTATACCTGCAGAGTGAACTTAGCAGTTAATCTGCACCCTTCTTGGCTGTGCTCTTGCTCTCTTGTCTGTGCTTTGCAGCAGATGGGCCAAACTAGAACATGTCACTTGACATTGGCTGAGGTAATTTCTTCCGGTGCATCTGTGCATTGAATGGACAGAGATACACAAAAGGCATGACTGGAGCTGTGCTCTGGCACTGAACCACAGGATGGCTGCAGCCGAAGGGTGAACAGTCAGGAACTGCAGGGGAAAGGTTCATTCTGGCAAATGCTTTCCTCACTAGGAATCAGCTTGTAACTCCTGCAAGGACTTGGAATGCTGTAGGAAGACAAACCCTGGAAATGCAGAAAAAAAAAAAACATTACTGAAACTTAGCTTTGAGAAACATTACCTTAGGATGACTAAGAAGGGATGAAAAGGGAGCAAAATAAAGCTTATTGCATAGCCTAAAGATAAATGTATGTATAAACACACATGAACCAGTAAAACCAATATTGCCATGAGATCTCAGAGAACACTTGGATACATTTGCCTTAATCTTTTTATCTTCTTTGCTACTTGTTTTTGGTTTGCTTTTTTTGAGGCTTTTTTGTGTTTCCCATAGAGTGTAGCACTTTGAATACAGGAGAAGAAAAGGTGGAATGGTTCTCTGGAGGCATTTCTGACCACAGTGTTGCAGTGAATTGGAAATACAGATATTGCCTGCAGAGAATGTTTGTAATGACAATTTAAAAAAACCCAAACAAACATGTCTACAGATTGGTGATGGCCAAGACACTGATTGCCTGGCAGCATCTGCTGAGATTCAATGATACTCTGCAGTGTTTTCTGGCTGGGCTGTGCAGCTCCTGTGTAAGAGCATTTTTCCTCTTTAATCCTTTTAGACTTCATCCTCACCATTCCTAAACTTCTTTTTCTTTCACCAGACCTGTTACTGCTATATTATTGTGAGAAAAAAAATTTACTTGAGCATCAGCTCCCAACAGACAACTGCTTTTCTTCAGGACAGGATGTCCCTAGGTGGCTCTTGAGTCCTGTGAGATTTCAGGACCAGTTGTTTTAATGTACTGATGCATGATGAAACAACAGGTTCTGTGCTGATCTAAAGTCTGAAAGGTGTCTATCCAGACCCTTCCACGTTGGGAAGAAGAGTAGAGCTGTTATGTCATGTAGTAGAGGTAAAGAGCAGAGTGATTTGGGATTTTTGGGGGTGGGGGAGTGGGGGTGTTTTTTTGTTCTGTTCTATTATTTTCATATGTGATCTTTTTCGTTGTCGTTGCTGGTTTTTTTTGCTTGGCAATGCCTCTTCTGCCACTTCCTTATGTTCTACTTTGTACTACTTTGGTCCAGCAGAGGAAGTGTCTGCCCAGGAATCATGGAGGAGCTCAGGAGGTGCTGGGTCATAGACTTGTGGTGTGCAGGTATGGAGGCTGTCTGCTGCTTTATGCTCCCATGAGGACTAGCTTGGCTTTAAATAGTGAAGAAGACCTTTCACAGTGTTGACACTGGGGCTTTGTGATCTGTCTGGCATGGGGAAATGGCTCATGGAATGCTTACTGGGTAGCCAGTTGTGTTCTAATGAGGGTGAAATAAGGGTGCTCTGAAGCCCCTCGGAGGGACCTGTCTGATGGCAGCTTCTTCCTTCTCAGCTCAGTCCTGCGTGTCTGGGGCTCGGAGGGGAGACAGAGCTATTCCTGACTGCTCAAAGGAAATGCCTACAGAGCCCTGACCCAGCGTCTGCCATCAGAAGTGGATCACATTGCCGTGGCAACACGCCTTGCTCCCACTGGGAATTAGGTGAGACAGAAGGAGGAGATGCCCAATTGTGCTGAAAGCAGCACAAAATCTTGCTGGTTTAAATGGCACCAGCACCCGGACCCCAGGGAAGGTGGGAAGAGAGTCAGAGCTGGGCTTCCATGCTCTCCACAAAACCTCTTTTCATGCTTTGTCAAACCCATTCTGTTTACTTTTTTTCTTTTTCTTATGCAAATTCTTTTGTTTCTGTTGCAGCTGAATGGTGTAAGAACCTTGCTAAAGGCATGCACTATTAGATGCAGAAGCCAAGCAGAGAAGGATGAAGAGAGATTTTTCTTTCAGATCTTACACAATAAGTAGAAAATAATCAGTGACTGTGCTTTGGCTGAGCAGTTTGATCCAAACTGCTCTAATAACTGTGGGTTTTACCATCAGAAATAACAGAGTGGTTAAACTCTGCCAGCAAATCACAGTGCAGAGGACAACGTGGTTCGTTGTGAGCAGATGTCTTAGGTCAGCCACCGTGGCTTGAGTTGTTGGGCATCAAACATGAATGCATGCACAAGTCATGTGGATCACTATCTGCATCCTATCAGTGGCCAATGATGGTCTTGTGTGTTCAGCACCTTGTCTGGCTGCGACTGTCAAGTGATACGGTGGAGTTTGATCACCAGAGCAGGAGTCAGGGCAGGGAAATCAATCTTCTCAGGTGCTTCAGTTGTTCCTTCATCAGTATTCCTAAACCGGCAGACAACATCCCTGGTGAACCTGGTGATGGGAATGACCCTGGGGCAGTTTAATCATTCTCATCTTTGTCCCAGAGTGAAGTTGAAGGGACTTGGTTTTTGGTGTTGACTGTGATGTATTTGTGTGGGAGAAGGCACTCAAAAGAGCTCCAAAGAGCACACTTTACATTCGGTGTAAAGGCTGAGAAGCTTGCAATAGCCTGACCTCTACTGCAGGATTGTGTGCGAAGAGCACTTGGTCACGTTCGTTTCTCTAGGATGTGAGGCAACCTTTTTGCAAAGCTCAGCCTGAAACTGATTCTTTGAAGATGAGACCTGAAGCTCATTTTTAAGTATGGAGACACCCGAACGCCTCTGAAGATTGGTCCTTTGCTACATGAGAAGTCAGCAGAACGAGTGGAGTGTGGCATTGAAGTGGTTGCTGCAGCCTGTTGCTGTGGAAACTGAGCTCCCAGCTCTGGACTATTCGGTTTCTAAAGCCATGGCTTTATGCCTGTGCTGCTGCTGGGAGCTCAAGAAAAACAAGTGACAGAAGCCAGATCACTGCTGTAGGAGAGAGATTGTTGCATTGTGCACACAGCGAGGTGGACAATGGTGTTCCTGGAATATTCAGTTTTGACTAGGAATCCAGGAATGCCATTGAATTACAAATTTAAGAGTCAAATTGCTGCTTTCTCTGCCTATCTAATGTCCTCTTTTTTCACTTAGGTTGTCCTAAGCTAATGACTATCTATTCATGCCAAATTAGACCAAATGATAAGGCTGTGGAGACCACTCAGAGTTTTCTTATGTACTAATGCTTAGGTGATAACGTTTACTTAATTTGCCAGGATTCTGTTATGTTCCTTCATTTCTTGAGGATTTGTGTGCTTTTCCTGTGGATTGTCATAGCAGAAGAACATGTTTTTAGACACAAATCCTTGCAGTATTCAGCAGTGAGGGATGTGTTGCCTGCAGTCAGACATGGCACAGTCAGCAGCTAGAGTGATTTAATTTTTATTTGCACGCTCCATGTGCGTTAACAAACCCAACATACAAGGTAGCATTACATCATGTAGATTAGCTTACAGCATTATGCAGTTTTCACACATTGAGTTAAGGTTTTTTGCCTTTTTTTCTTTTTTTCACACAAAGTTGTAACTGTCCAAGTTAATTTTACAATAGAAGACACAAGGTAAAGAATAACCACACCTGGGAGATTTTACAGTGAGTCTGCTGTCACTTACTGTCTATTTTACTTTTTAAAAAATATAGATCTGCACATCTTCAGTCTCCTATTATTCCAGAAGTGTTGGAGCTACTCCTATCTGCCCAATAGCCTAAGCATTTACCCTGAGCATGTTTCCTTGACAAGAAGTTCATCTTTCCTTCTCAACTAAAGGAATATTAAGGAGATCCTCTAGACTTTAGCAAGCTTCTGACACTGAAGGGGAAAAAGGGAACTTTATCACTGTTAGCACATTCTGTTCAGGTGTTGGGAGTGATGTTGGAAAGCACCTTCCAAGGAAAAGTTGTGAAAGTTGCTGAACTTCAGCAACACAAGTGCTTAGTGCAAAAACTGGGATTGAAGTAGATCTACATCAATTTCCAAGGGAAAACTCACTCTCTGGTTTGTGGCTGTGAGCCACTAATAGAGCATGAGCTAGAAAGCATTTAAGACAGAGATAAAATCTACTCTAACCTCAGGCAGAAATCCTCATAATCAGGATCGATAGAGCATGAGCCAAGTCCACGCTCCAGTCTGCCATGCAAGGCTGAGAAACAGAGCTGCAGCCTCCGTGGGACTTCTGCTGTGATAAAGACAGTTCTGCGAGGAAGGGAGTTTCAAGAGTAACTAGGCTAGGATTGAGAAACTTCATCTTTCCAAAAACAATTTCTTGTGAAGAAATCCCAAAGTATTGGCAACTAACAAAGCACTGACAGTCTGCAGGAAGAGTCCTCCCAGCCCCAGCAGCTGCTGCTTTACATGGTGGCTGGAGAGGAAACCAAGTAAGACTCAGTTACTTTTCTTTCATTAGTATGAAGGTGGAAAGGACCTGTTTTTCCCAAGAGGGCTCTACAATTCAGTAGTCAAGTCGGGCAAGTAGTTAAAGGATCTTAATGTGTTTAAATTATCGTACATGATTTCCATTCCACAGGGTACAGAACAGACTGCTGGCTGCCTGGAAGCAACTAAACACTTACTGAAAATGGTGGGGTCTTCTACTTGCCTCTTTCCAAGCCTCTTGGCAAGTTCCCTTCTGCTTCTCATTTCCATCAGAGAGTCGAGAAGTCATTTTAATCTCTACAGCTGTTAGAAGTATTTCTGATCAGTTTACCAACAATGTTAATCAATTATTTGCTTTCAATTATTATTCTTATCTCTTTCCTGGCTTGAATGAAGTAAGAAGCCAAATCAAGTTGCTTGCCAGAATGATACTGCCTTGTCCAAAGGCAGTTCACAGGCTCATGTGCCTACCATGAGATCCAATGCAGCTACTTCCAACCTTGTATCTGTGGAACCTGACTCCATGAACTTCTGTTCAAAACTACTGACTCTTCAGGGTGAGTATAGCCTGGAGTGCTACAGCCCAGTCACACTTCCACACTTCAGAGGCAATGGTGATCGTATCCTAAGTCTCAGAAGTAATTCACAGTTTAAGACTTCACTTGAGCTGCCTTGAAACTCTGAAAATTAACTTCACCTTTTGCAGTGAAGCTTTGCCTCGTGTTTACTCCTTTTTTTGAGAGCTGGTTCTTAGCTAACTACAAGACCATATCAGACTCAGGTAGGAATAAAGGGAAGCTTTCTGTTTTTATCTTTAACACTCTTCAACCCTCTTTCCCCCAAGACATTCTCCTCTATATGTCATTGCCATTGTAACAGATCAATCACATAGGATTTCATGTTTACTGTTTAAAAGCATCAGCAAGAGCTTCCTCACCCACCAGCCCCACATCAGTTTGGGGTTGTGTTCTTGGGCCCTTCATGCACAGACAAGGTTAAATTAAATGAGGTTCCCTAGTTCTGCTCCTCTGTCAGATCATGCCTGTGCTAACTTCCCTGGGGCAAAAGGAATGTTATCAGTTGGGTGGTGTTTGAATTTTAGATGGAAGTCTTTGATGTTACAGAATCACAGAATTATTGAGGCTGGAAGAAACCTCTCGGATCATCAAGTCTAACAGTGTTGTAATCTTGGAGCTCCACAAGGAGTACCTCACAATGACAAGTGTTTCAGTACCTGACAGCAGAATTATTTCTTCTCTGAAAGAAAAGTGCCATTTTCCCCTGGTTTTCCCTGTTGCACTAGTGCAGAATTCTAAACCACCTCTCTAGGGAAATGCAGTTGGTTACTCCCAAACCAGCAAAGAACAGAACTGCAAGAACCAATGGGCAGGCAAACTAACAAGAAACTAGAGGTTAAACAGCAGAATTCAGAAAGTTTGGGAGAAGCCTCCTCAAGACAGGGCCAATCTTGGTGAATACCAGCAAAGACAGCTTGGCACAAACACAACTTCCATAGTGACAGAATTGTATTCAAACCTGACACTGGATATTGGTAGTTATACTAATTTCAGTTTGTAGGCATGCAATAGTGTGAGTACAGTTATATATAGTTGTGGTATCTTTTATTTTTCCATTTAATGCTCTTTAGAATTTTAGTGCCCTGCAAAATCACATCACTAGAGAACCAATCAGCTGCTGCTGCTTACGAAAGTTTAGTTCTACAGCTAAGACAAGGTCTAAGTCTGTCCTAGGAGTTAGCAGTCGCTGCCTCAGCCTCTGCTAGTACTCGCTCAGGCTGTGCCATTTGGCCACTGGCTTCCTAGGGTTCTCACAGACCTCTCGCCAGTGCTCCACACCCCCCGTGGTGATGCTGTGAGCTCCCAGAATCAGCCTTCCTACCACCTCGTTCTTGGTGGTGCGGTCGAAATCGATGACGAGGAACTCGATGCTGATGTCAGGAAGGAGATCGACAGGAATATCGTAAATGAAGGATTCGTTGAAGACAGGATTCAAAGTGCACTTCTTCACGTGAGTCTTCTTCTTCGCTATGCGCTTCCTGCCGTAGTAAACGTTCACCTTAACGTATGGATCTGCCGTGGAAAGAAAGAGACAAACTAATAACACAGCCCAGGGGGTTGGACTAGATGATCTTCCAACGTCCCTTCCAGCTCCTAACATTCTGTGACTCTCTGAATGCTGCTGGACCAGGATGGTGTTCAGCCTCTTGAGCTGGAGCCAGCTCCAGGGCTGCTCCCTGGGGGGCACTGCTGCATTGCAACGCAACAAGCTGATGGTAGCAGGACAGTTCTTTGGGAGTTTTAACATCACGTGGGGCTTGGGGGGAAGCAAGTCCTACATAAATTTCAGTAATTAATCCTAGAAATATCAAAAGTGGAGGGTTCTGTTGTGAGATCAGTGCCCAAATGGCCAAAGCTTTCACTTTTCACTGTCATCTAGAACAAGAAGTATTTTTGCTCTGTTTCAGGGAACACCCTAACAAAGTGTCAAAATGGTTTTAAGAATTTGCAGATGGAAAATATTTTATAGTGGAAGGCACTGAAAAAGAGGAACGTTTCAACCAAAGCCTTTGTTTTTCCATTAGCCTCACTGTTATTTGATCAATCACCTTGCTCTCTTTAAAATCAAGACACCAGGCACTCTGGGCTGTGTTTTGTTGTTGTTTTTACACATAGCACAGGTTTTGAAGCTGGAGTCACTTGCCCAGCTGACAATGGCTAATTTTAACTTTATCTTGTCCAACTGAAACGATGAGCCTATGCCTAACATAAAAATCACAGAAAGAAACTAAGTTAGCCTTGCAAAATTCAGCAGGTAGAAGAACAGTTACTGAAAAACACATCCTGTAGCTGGAGACCACAAGACACACTGCTTTTGTTTGTTGTTTTGTTTTTTAAAGGAAGAAAGGTTTTAATCTTTAAGGCCTATAATAAAGAATTAAGCCTAGTCCACATTATTTCTGGGGTGTATAGGAGAAAGGACTAAATTGCTATCAGTCAGACTATTGTTGAATCTCAAGTTGGTTCCAACCATTTCTCCATTACCCTGAAGAAAACTTTGCTAATGGGATTCAGGAGTCTGAGAACCTCCATTTGCAAACCATGGAAGTCAGGACAGCTCCTCCTCAAACTGTGAGACAATAGAAACAACCAACAAGAAAAAAACCCAACAGAGTTGTTTCTTGAATTTTCTTTATTCTGAGTCTACCCCTCCTCTTTTCTACATTTGCTCTCTTTTGCCCTCCCCATCTCAGGGCAGAATCTGAGGTGGATGCAGCAAGGAGTGGTCGTGCCGTGGAGAAAACACTGCTCAGGGCAGCGGTGAGTGACAGCAGCATGGAGGAGGCACAGAGCCTGCACAGCCTGGCTGAAAGGAACATAAGAGATCTGCTCAATTTGGAAAATTCTGTCCTCATAAACCAATCAGATGATGCCAGAAAGATGCAACTGTTGGTCTCACAGTAGGAAGGATTTGGTCTCATTTGTACAACCATCTGTTGGTGAGTGATGGATCGCACATTGCCATCCAGTGCCCTGAGAGTTTTGAGGAAAACTGTGCCAACAGAAAATCTTCAGATCAGACAGGTGAAAAGATGTGAGAGTGCCCTAGAAGATTTGTTTTTTCTACATGTTTAGAGCTGGAGTAAATAGCTTCTACCTGAGAGGCCAGTGATATCCATCTTTGGCAAATGCCTGGCTTTCAGCACCACAACAGTCATTCTCTGTGCCACGGGCTGGTAGGACAAGGAGACCTGCAGCTCCCCTCTGCTAATGCATTTCTGTGAAAAAGAACCAGAAAGAACTTGATTAGGACAAGATGGTCTTAGAATTAGGGGCAAATGTTGGAGGTCACCAGAATTTCTTTTCCCTGTGCTAAATGCCTGAAAAGTTGGAAAATTAGATGCAGGCCATTTGAAGTGCCTCAGGCAGATGGAGCCTCTAGGAGAAAGAGTGAGGGAGTGGTAGAAGGCAGATCTTCTGCACTGGTCACCCTTTTCCTGGTGAGCACAGCAAGCATCACTACAACCTCTCCCTTGAGTTCTGTTTCCATGAGGGCAAAACTGGTGGGCACCTTTGGAGAGAACAGCAGCTGTGGCTGCCTTCTGAGGTCTCCTACCAGAGGCATCTGGGGGCGGTGGGTTAGAAGCTTAGGTTCCATTGGCTTTTGATAGAGCTTCAATGGCCAAACACCTCAAGATCTTTAGGTATCTTTTGACAGTCTCACAATCAGTTTAGTCTGCAAAGGCACAGAAGGAAGCTAAAAGAAGATCAAAACAGATATATTCAGTTAAAATTTCTGTATATCCTTTTGAAGAGTAACATAGTCTTGGGATAATTAGTTTTGGTTTCCAGATGGCATTCATTAACTTTAATTTTATATGGTACTAATTTAGATTATCTGCCATCAAGGCAAACAGCATTAGCAATGGGTATGGAATTCTGTGGTGTCAGTAAGGCACTGGCAGCAGAGCTACCCCTGCCTGCTGGAGGGTTGGGCTCCTAGCACCTTGTTGTCCTCCTCCTCATCCCCACTGGTGTCTGGCACTGTTAGCCCAGCAGAAAAAGGGGGTGGGAGATCCCCAAAGGAAGGAATTGGTCTCACTTCAAACCAGTGAAGCACTACAGTAAATGTCACACTAAATGCTCTGGTGATCACCCAAGAGGTGAAGCTGTTCTTCCACTGACGTTACTCAGCTTAGCAGGAACAAACAGGGTGTGTGAACGTAAAGATGGAGAATGTTTGGTACTAATTTGAGCAGTTTCTGTCTTTAAGGCAAGTCTTCCACATGCAAGGAACAAAAGCTGCTGCTGCTCATGCAATGTTCTGGGAGGAGATTAAACACATGAGCAAGATTCATGGCCCTGGAAGGGAAATGTTCAGAACTTTGGCTCCTTCAATACTCTGAAATGCAACAGCCAGAGAGAGTGCTGGGGGTGGGATGGGTGGTGGCTGATGTTCTTAGTTTTGGGATTCTTTTGGGCAGGAGTAATTGAGCGCAGTGACTTCAAAACAATTTGCATTCTCAGACCATCTGTTAGAAATTGTTGGGCATGTTCATTAGGATGACGGCTGCACCTTCGCTGACTTGGATCAGTGTAAATACTTAACTGGGGTTTAGGTGCAGCTCTGTACTCCAGATTTCCAAACTTCTGGACATTGGAAACTCTGCTAAGAAACAGCTGTTTTGACACTGTGGAACTATGCAGTTTGTCAAGAATGCACAACTGACACCAAGGTAGATCTGTTTATGATTACTAATAAATGTTAAATAATTGTCATCCTTCATTAAATCTGTTTTTATTTAGTGTGATCTTTCTCTTCTGTTTTTATTCTATTCCTTCTAAAAGACATGAAAAGAATACACTCAAAGAACCTAAACCAGCCACTTAGTTTGATCATAATGTAAAGCATCCCAAGAACCCAACTAAAACACAGTAATTACCAGCAGTCTAATTTTCTTGGGATTCTGTTTGTTTGTTTTGGGTCTTTGACATGCAGTCTCCTTTAAAGAACTTAAATAAGTTAAATGCCCCACGTAGTAGAAAAAACTCTTCAAGTAAAATACTGCTGTTCTAGGATATAGCCAAGTATTTTATAGAGCACAGCAAAAATCTCCAGTATCTTAAGGCAATAAGTGACTCCAAATGCCTTTTTTATTGAACCTGGAGGATGGCTAGCAAAAATAAACTAAGTAAGAAAGTAAAACCTTAAGGACCACCTTGTCCTCCTACTTGAGCACAGTGACAAACGTCTATGTGAGGTTTGTCTTCGCAGATCAATGTCCTGTTATCACAACAGCTCTTTCACTTGCAGATGGGGACTTGGCATCATCACTTATTCATCATCTCTGTGCCTCAACTGTGACTCTGCCTCATCCAACCACCATAACCACACAGCAGAGAATTGCCCAAGGAAAACAGCACAGCCACACAATACCCATAACATGGATCTGTGGAAAAATGGGTTTGATAGCTAAGGATCTGCAGTATTCCTGCTTATTGGAACACAGACCCTGCCAAACCAAACACTGTGAGGAGTCTTGTGTCACACCACAGGACATGACTTACTTGTATGTTCCTTTTGAGGATCTCCCTGGTTAGCTGAACCTTTCCAGTGCTTGGATCCACTCCTGCAAGAGGCACCATGACCTCCCCAATAACATCATCTCGAGAAAAGCGATCAAAGCTCAACACGAGGAAGTGAAGCACCAAATCCTGGAGTTGGCTGTAGGGGATCCCATAGAAGGTGAAGGTTTCATCAAAGACTGGGTCCAGCGTCTTGCGCAGTACACGAGTCTTCACCCGGTGCCTTTTATCTGGAAGAATTGTCATCTTGATGTAAGGGTCAGAGCTCTGAGTGTGCTCATCCATCACTGGCAGCCCATGAGCCTCCTGAATAGTGACCACCAGAGCTTTTTTAGGGAAGTTGTAGTCCACTAAGAAAGTCAGTTCACCCAACATAACATCATCCCCTGGAGAAGATGGGGAAGAGGTTTTACTTCCTCCCGGAGTGAGGCTTTGATCTGGACTTAGTTCATCTCCATAATCTACTTTGACTGGGAGCTGGTCGATTTTGGGGGTAGCATTTGGCCCATCCAGAGCCTTATCAGAGCCTAAGATCCCAGACTCAGCAGCATCCACCAGGAGGTTTCCCCTTCCAGGCTCTTTGGGAGTGCCACTTTTGTCTCTCCGGATTCGGTTAATTTTCTTCTTGTTACTCAAGGTCTCCGGATAGATACTGATGCCTTTTAACATGTGAATGAATTTATATGGTGGGGTTTTGTGCTTCTTTTCTGCTTGCTGGTGACAGCATGTCCACACAAAAACTGTTACTGAGACAGACACCACGAGGACAGTAGCACCAATGAGGCCTGCCACAACTGGGGAGACATCTGCGGAGAAGACAAGGTAGTCAGGATCGAGGTGGACCTTTGTAGTGGCCACTCCCCCGCCAAGCTGAGCAGTCACAGAATCACGACGGTTGGAAAGGACCCTCAAGATCATCTAGTCCAACCGATAGCCCTACACTACTCTTACCCCTAAATCATCCCCCGAAGAACCACATCTATCCTCTTCTTAAAAACCCCCAGGGATGGTGACTCCACCACCTCCCTAGGCAGCCTATTCCAATATTTCACCAGTCCAGATGGAGATCTCTACACTATCACTGTGTTGGGCTTAATTCAATGACCTTGGCATCAAAGCTTCCCTAGCATAAAAAAAAATTACTTCCTTTATATTTTCCCATATGGAAAATTTTTCACACTCCCAAGGCATGCCTACCTGTGCCTCACAAGGTAAGAATTTCAAAGGGTTGATTGCCCTAGCTTGCTAAATCCAGCTCCCACCTTACCAACATCACCTCAGGAACAGGGTTTTTGGATGAAGCACTTTTTTTTTTAAATACCCTTTTCAGAACAGCACATAATCCTCTCTTTAATAACAGGGAGTCACAACCATGGCCATGCACTGGATCTGGAGTAATCCTTTATTAACAGGGTTATAAAAATGGCTCTGGCTGGAGACTGCTGACTGCCCCATACGGCAGATACAGGACCAGTGGTACACACAATATGTCATCCAATGTCCAAAAGCAATGGTCAGAAAATCCTGCATTTAGATTTAGAAATTATTTGGTATTTTCCAGAGCTTATGTCAATAATGTTCTTCAGTAATGATAAGCCAGAATAAAAAAAAAAAGCACCACACTCATTTTTAGCAACCCTGCTAGTTATTTTCTATTTCCAACAGAATAACTTGACTTGGGAGAAACATCACCAAGACACAGAATGAAACCAGTGGTGCTGAGCTCCCTGGTACATTATATTGTCATCCTCAACCAATTCCAGTCAAGGTCCACTGGGAGGTTTAAAAAGTTGGAGCAGATGGAGGATGGAGAATGAAGAGCAGATAGAAGAGAAGGAGAGACCAAAAGAGTGGAGTTCGTTCAGGCTTAACAGGGAGCGAAAAGGGACAGCTCTTTTTGTTGTCTTCTCTTGGTCATAGGGAAGGCAGAGCCAGGCTCTTCTGATAACTTATTATGCTATCAGAGGTTTGATCGCCATTAAACCTTTTTTCTTTTTTGGAAGCAAGCAAAGCAAGCCCTCTAGGCCTGCAGCTCTTTCTTTACAAACTGCTTCCACGGTAAAAGGGAAACCTAAAAGTTATTGTCATGACAGTGATGACAATAGCTAGGTGGAACAGCTAGTAAAAAAGGTAAAGTAGTCTGATCTTCCTGTCTTCATTCTGTACCAGAAACTGGGGAAAATAATCGTCCAACCTCATACTCAAAGCTACAGAGAGCAGCTTGATTTTTTATCTCCTCTGTTCTTTCCACATTACTATTCATTGAGGTTAACAGGCAACAAGACAAAGGTACAAGGGTGCAAAACCACAGTTTGAGTATCTGGGAGGCTCAGGGAAAAACTCTGATTTCCAAGAGAATATGTCTCCTTTTTGCAAAAATAGCAGAAACACTTTTGATTTGAGAGAAGCCTTCCCAGACTGACACTGGAAGTCTTCTGCAGTGATGACCAACTTCACAGACAAATCTGGCCCCGGCCCCACTCAAGTATAAGCTTGGCCTGAACTAACTAAAGCAAGAATAATTCGTAATAGTAACAGAAGACTCTTAAAACCCCAACTTTGTTATTCAGTGTTGCCCTCTTTGAAACGAGGAAGTCTTTAACAACTAATCTGAATACAACTCAGTCAGATACAGAGAGTAAAAGCTTCAGTGGGTAAGGAAAAACGGACGAATGCTGAAAACTCTTCTCTCATTCTGATCTGCTTTGTGTGTGCACTTTGTTTCTACAGTGTCACAGCTCTTGTACCTTCCTTTCCTGCAGACATGACCGGACAACTTTAGAAGAAGCAACCAGCAATCAGACTAGAAAGCACCACAAAGTCTTTGTCATCTTTCTTCCATCAAATTATCTTAACTCTTAAATTTGGCTCCTGTAATGTTCTGTGGCAAAGAGCTACAGAATCACAGAATGGTCTGTGTTGGAAGGGACCTTAAAGATCAGCTAAGTCCTTCAGCTTAATTACATGGCATGAGAAAACAAAGGCTTTTAGCTTGAGCCCACCCCACTGTGGCCCATTTCATGGCTGTTCCCTGCTCTGTGCTGCTCCTGACTCTCTTCTTTTCCTGGCTGAAGACTCCTACTGATGTCATCATTCCATATATGCATTAGACCTATCTCCCTAATTCCTTACAGTTGAAAACTACATCGATCTAAAGCTACCTAAAGACAATTTTGATTAAGTTTTTACAACTTCCAAGGCAGCTCATTGCATGTAGTGCACCACGATCTGTAGAGCACAACTGCTCCTTCAGTCAAACCTTGTAGATCTTTGTTCCAGTGTGATACCAAGATCTAACTAAAACAAAAATCACGTTTCTGGGATATGGAATTATTTCTTAATTAATGAAAAATCATTGAAAGCTTACTTCTAAACCTGGTATTTGCTAATTATACCTCAATGACTAATGGTGGCCAGCAGTTAGATTACAACAGCACGTGGCTCTTGGGTTCCAGGAAACACAGAAGGTAAAAGGTAAGTAGACACATTGCACATCGGACAGATTATATCATACAGAGTATTATCACTAAATACTTCAGAATTTAAAGCCAGTGTGGTAACCAAGCTCTAAGCACGGGGCCCTATGGTCTGAGGGGAAGGTCAGTCAACTGCTAGAGGTCAGGAGAAGCAGCCGTTTGAACTGGAGAAACCAAATGGACACCAGCACCCAGCACTGTGGAACCAGCCCCTGGCACCCACTGGACTACCGAAAAAAGAGAAAGCATCTTAAAAACTGGCGAGCACCAACTCAGGAGCATAATTTCCCGGTGGCTCGGGGAGTTGCGCCATGGTCATCCCGTAGCCCCACACTCCCTGCTCCGGGCCGTTTCCCTTCGCAGGATTTAGCAGGGTCTGTGGCTTGTGCATCGCCGCCGAGGCGCTCCCGCTCGCCCCGGTACCGGCTCCCGGCTCCGCCGAGGCCCAGCCGTGCGCCCCTCGCCCGTCCGGTACAGTTCGCGGCCTGGCCCCGCCGCCCGGCCACCGCCCGCCACCGCCCTCTCCCGGCTCCAAGGCTACGCCTCGTAGTGTCGCCGGTGCCGCTGCCGCCGCGGCCCCCAGGGAGGTGCGAACAAAGGCCGGGGCGCGGCGCGACCCGGCACAGACATCACGTCATGCGACGAGAGCCGCGGGCCCAGCCCGGCCCTGGCGCACCTGCTCCCCGCGGGCCCGAGATCTGCCGCCGACGGCCNCGGCCCGGCGCCACTCACCGAAGCCGGGGTGGACACTGGTGATCTCCGCCATGGCCCACAGCTTAGGCCGGGGCAGCCGGGATGCGCAACCCGGTGCGGAGGCACCGCGATACCGGCCCCCACCCAGAGGATGCTCGCAGCCCGGGATGCAGGAGCTGCCGACTGGTCCCGCTGCGGCGCAGGCCCCGCCCGGCCCCGCCCAGCTCCTCCCGCGCCAGCCGGCGCCCGGCTCCGCCCCGCAGCCGCCCGGCGGTGACTCGGCAAGCGTCGGGGCTCAGGTTCTGCTTCGCGAGCGAGGAGCCGGGCGGCAGCGGAGCAACGGGGGTTGGGGAAGTGTGTCCGCGGGCTTCGCGGGGCCAGTGACCTCGCTGCCGCTTAAGAAAGACGGCACCGGGGCTGATGGGCTCCGCCGGGGAGCTGCGGAGAGCGCGGGCAGCAATCCCGGACAGCCTCTCCCACCCCCTTTAGTGTCTTGTATCATAAGACCCTCCGAGGCGGCAGCGAAGCGGGGAGAGGGCGGAGCTAGGCAGCAAACGTAAAGCCCCGCAGCGTCGCCCACCAAAGATGGCGGCGGCCGCGCTCGCCTCCCCCGAGGCCTCGTGTTGTCACGGCAGCTCGCGGCCCGCGCACGGCCAACATGGCGGCAGCTCGCGGCCCGCGCATGGCCAACATGGCGACGCGGCGCCTGCGCGGAGGGAGGACCCCAGGGAGCTTCCGCTTCCTGCGGCGAGAGCGGGGCGGGGCGGGGCGGGGCCGGGCCAGGGCGGTATTGCCCCGCGGTGACCCGCCGGTCTCTCTTCCAGGTGGCGCTGGGATGTCGCTTTCGCTGAAGATGCTGCCCTGCAAGAAGAGAAGAGCGGCGGCGGGGCCGCAGAGCCTACGGGAGGACGGAGAGCTGCTCGGTGCCGGCGGCTTCTCCTCGGCGGGAGCTGCTGATGGCGGCGGCTCATCCAGCAAACTCGCGCCGGCGGCCCGGGCCGGTTGTCCTCTTCCCTCCGGCCTGTGGAGGGGTCCCGGGGAGGCCTCTCTGAAAGGCGGGAAGCGGCTCCTCGGCAGGGCGGCCCCGGGCTCCGGTCAGGAGGCTCCGGGCGCGGCCGAGGCCTGCGCTGTTGCCGTGCTCCCTGAGAGCCTCGGCAGTCCCGAGGCGGTACCGGAAGGTAAATGCCTGCGCTGCCGGTCGCGGTGGGTTCTCGGCTCCGGTCCGGCCTCCGTCCTGTGAGCTTCTTCTTGTCGGCTGAAGGGGAGCTTCGCAGGCGTGTGGGTAGATAACTTCCCCTTCGGGTCTGCAGCTTTTGTGGTGGTTTCTCTTCTCTGCGGTGTTACCGGCTAATAGGTGTCACAGGTGGGGGTTTTCCTACCTTAGAACGCTGGAAAACTAATGGAGAACTGTAGCCTCATGCCTCTAGCACTACTCAAAACTAAGCACTAAGTGGTTTTTTAATTTCAAATTTTGAACCTGAAATAGACAGTAATACAAACTGGCATGCGTATTCCCGGTATCACCCCTGTATTTAGTCTGTTACGGGCTGTAATCATGATCAGTCCCACCAGTATCTTTCACAGTCATGTTTCATAGGTTTTAGTAGTGGAGGGGATGTCACTTTCAGGTAGTCTTTAGACAAGGATTTGTAAATCCAGGCTTTAATTTGAAACAGGCACTTTGCCTAAAGCTTTTATAAACAAAAGGTTTGATCCTTGAGTTGTGAGACTGGCAGAAGTGCAATCGACTGCTTCCAAAAATAATGCTGTTCAGAGTTATTTTGTCCATGTTGGCTTTTATTCTCAGAGGACAATGATTTCAAGCAATCAGAAGGCTAGTCTGGAGGGGCACTTGTATGGGGCTCTGTTGTGATCCTTTCCAAGATCCAGCGCGTGCAGGACTTCTGTTAATACCAACTTTTAATACCAATTTTTTTGTGGAATGTAGGTATCCTGGTAGTTTGTGTAAAAAGCCCAAGTGAACTTTGCTGTGTGGTTCATTCAGGGAAAGTGTGATGTGTGATCTTGTGAAGGAGCTGAGAGGTGTTTGCAGACCAAGGGATGCTCATTTGATATCTCCAGTTGTTTCAAGTCTTCTGAAATACGTAGTTGTTCCTCTTGCCCCAAATTGCCTGTCGTCGTCTTTTTTTTCTAGCATACATCTTTGTCTTTGACCTCAATAAGATCAGAGAATTAATCTAGGAAAGGAAATGTGGGAGGTGTGGGAAGTGGGAGGTGTGTAGTTTCTTTTACTCTCTGTCTGGATCAACTCCCTGATTGGATTTTCTGCACAGCTGCACAAAGAGCTCTGCCAGCCCAGAGCAGCAGCAGCTGCTGCCATGTTGGGGAGCTGGTTTTGCTGGGTAACTATGTGTGTTCATAGTGGCTTAAGGTGTTCCTGAAACTTCAGGTTTCAGCAGTTAATTTTAACAGTCATTCTAAGTCTAACTAGAGGCTGCCACAAGAAGGGACAGTGCTTCCTTGTGGGAAGTGTTGTCTGTGGTTCTGGGGCTGTTGTGGTTAGCTCACTGATTCGGCTGAGAGCTGGTGTTGTGTCAGGAGAGGGGGGAGTGGAACAGGGCACAGCTCACAGTTGTTGTCTAGGACTGCACAGAATAGGAGTGGGAAGGACACATAGATACTGCTGTCATAAGTAATGTAGTTTTAAATTGCCTCAAAGTGGCTGTGAAGCTGTGTCCTAAGATTGCAGTGAACTGTGCTGTTTAGTTCTGGGTGGAGAAGTGCCTGCCCTGGCTGTCAATTGCTGTTGCTGCAGTTGCATTAGTACAGCAGGGAGTACAAACACGTTTTAAACAAATAACAGTTTCTTGTGGTTGGATCACTTGTGAGAAACAGTTTCGAGCCTAGATGTGCACCAATAGACATGGAGGGTGCCAAACTGAAATAGCCGAAGGTGAGGATCTCTTCTGTCTGGGTATGTTCCCAGCAGGATGGGACTGCTGCTGGACTTACTTCTGCAGTGGATTTAACAGATTTGAGTGTGTCGTGATAACCTCTTGTAGTTGCAGCAGTCTCTTAACCTCGCTGAACTGTGTCCATGTGGCATCTCTGACCACAACTTGGTGTATGTTCTTTGCAGGGAAAATGCCTAAGCTGTACACAGAGGTGGAAGTGAATTCACAGAGAGATCTGTGTTTCACTGAAAACCAACTTGCAGGGCAGGAGTCTCCATCCAGAAGTTCTTTGCAGCAGGCTGTTCGAAATCCTTCTGTGATGAAGCCACTGAAAAACTCCAGAGCTGGTGAGTGGCCCCAGCAGACTGATGAGGAAAATGAGGATTTGGGGCTGTTTATTCCATTGGGTAAACTTTGTGCAAGAAGGAGACCTATGTCTTGATACAGGACAGATGCAGGACTCAGAATGGTGTAAACCGTGGCAGGGGCTGTTTAGGTGCAACATTGTTTGAAGTGTTCATCTTGCTCTGTAATTTAGTGACTAAACAACTAAAGGTGTCTAAATGAATCTTGCTGGAGTTGATCTCTGCAGTTTTCACTTGCTAACAACACTACTTCCCTTCAGAGGAAGTTGACTCTTTTATTTCCCTGACTCAGCAAAACAGTGTCACTTGGGAAATACTTTAAGTCCCAGAAACCTAATGTGCACATGCTATATGGTGCCCAGGGCTTTGTGACTGCTTTAACCCCGATGGCATCCTTCAAACATAACCTTCTGGAAAAGGTGTAGAAAGGTTGCTGAGACCATTCTGTAAAATTGGGCTGGTAGAGAGGGCAGATATGTAACCTGTGTTTGCTTGACTCGTGACTCCCTTGGGTCCTGCAGAATTTGCACTCATCCTTCAGAAGACTGTTTCTGGTTCCTATGGCCATTTGGATGATTTCCTTAGCAGTTGTTGGAAAGCTGCTGCTGCTTCAGTATCTGCAGAATTCTAGCTTTTTGGTTTTCTTTAAACTGTTATTCTCAGGATGTGCTGAATGTGAAATATCTGAATCCCATTTTTGTTAATTTTCAGAGGAGCAAGATGGAGAGGATATTGAGAGAAGGAAGAGGAGGAGGAAGGCAACCAAACGGAAAAGAGAAGGAAAAAGTCAAGAGGAGGAGGGGTCTTTATCTTGTGACATCAAACTAGACGACACCCTTGATCGCACCTTAGAAGATGGAGCTAAACAACATAACCTGACAGTTGTCAATGTGCGAAACATCCTGCACGTGAGTGTGGTGGGACTGTGGCAGAGAAGGGAGAGGTGCCCAGTGGACACTGGAGTATAGTACTAGTGGTAGCACTTGATCTCATGAGCAAGACTTGGTTGGCACCCACGTCCTAAGCTCTCCTATAAAAAGCTGTAAAGGGAGGATCATGTGGTGTATGTCTCCGTTTCTTGGACCTGACTATTTTTGTGGGTATTAATCCCTGACTTCCACTTATTTACAATGGCAAATGCATCTCTCTTACTGATCTGTAATAGGAGTAGTGATGGAACTCAAATGTGTGCTTCTGGTTCCGGATGAGGAGGTGTAGACTGAGAACTCAGTGTTTCTTGTTTGGAGTGAACTGTTTCATGGTAAAGTCCTGGTAGACTTCTAGTGGTGCTGACAGAAATGTCACTTTCAGTTAATGACTCCAGCCAAACTTACAGTCCATCACACACCTTCCAGTTAGAGAGGAAGTGTAAGAACATCAGTGCTGTCACAGCTGCCTAGTGAAACTCTAATTCTACACCTGTATTGGATGTAGGTTTCAGTTTATCCCATGGGTGGGGTCTGGAGAGCAATAGAATTTATTCTCCCACAGGATCATTGTGTTTGTGGGGCTGTATGTGTGTGTTTTTCTGCAGCTTGTGTTGTTCTAATCCAGGTGATATTTTTCCCCTTTTGCCATCCCTGTGGCAAACAAACTGGAGACAGTCGTGATTCTTTCAGGCAGATTCACCGGCTGGTTTTGTGCAAGTGCCATAAATTAATGCTTTTCTCTGTCATGTGGTGCTGTGGAAGGGCTGGAAGTACATCTCACAGTTGCCTACCTTCCCTGGAACCTTATGGTGGCATTCAGAAAATGTAGTCACAGATAACTGGGTCTCTTCTGCCTCCTTTTATTTCTTTTAAATAGATACATTTTCTTCTGGAACGATTTAACACTGTTTCGTAGCAGCATTTCTCCTGTGGCTGGGTTTGACGTAAGGGAAGGGAGAATGCTGTGGTCTTTTGTTTCAACTACTTTCTTTCCTTGTGCTGGAAATTTATTCTGTGGAGTGTTCACAGAGAATGTAGTTCTAGTTTTTAGAACTAGTTTATTTTAACCTTCAGTTTGTTTCAAATACAGAGGATACTTTTTTTTGTGTTCCTGTAGGAAGTGATTACAAATGAGCATGTGGTTGCCATGATGAAAGCAGCCATCAGTGAGACAGAAGATATACCTGTGTTTGTAAGTAAAGTGTATGTTCAGTTTGGTTTTTTTCAGTTGTTCCAAATGCACAGTACCTCCACCAGTCTTATCTTCTTGGTCCATGATTTGGTATGTAAAGAACAGGTAGTACCATCATGACCTGGTCTAGTGAATCTTGCCCTGGTGGTGGGGTTGGACTAGATGATCTTTCAAGGTCCCTTCCAGCTCCTAACATTCTGTGATTCTGTGGTTCTGTGATTTGTGTTTCACTACCAGACTTGTCACATGGAGGAAGTGAGAAGTGTCTCTGTATGAGTGTAAATTATGAGTGGTTATTTTGATCTTGACCTGATCATGTCTAAGAAGTAATGAATTAAAAAAGAAGTCCTGTAGTAAAGAGTTGGTAGGGAAGTTTCCTGTTAAGGAGAATAGCTGAATAGGTTGTTGTTGTGTTGTTTTGAACTCTTAGGAGCCCAAAATGACTCGTTCCAAACTGAAGGAAGTTGTGGAGAAAGGAGTGGTAAGTGTCGCCTGCTTTTACTCCTTCACTCTCCTTCTACTTGAATGGTTTTGGTTCTTGGGTCTTCTGAAAGAAGTGTAAAGTGTGCTTCTACGTGATTTATTCTCAAAATGAGAAAATAAGTGAAGACAATGTAAAGAAGTCATTTTAGATGAGCAGAATAGAACCAGGTGAGTTAGAAAGTGCAGGCAGTTGACAGTAGCCATGGTACTAAATTACTGCCTGTGGAGATCATGTGGGTGGTTTGAGAAGCCTTTGGTGGAATTCTTGTTACTTGGCCACTCTGGAGAACAAGGCCTGAAGCTCAGGTACTTGTTTGATGTAATAGACTGTCTAAGCTGTCCAACACTCTGCTTTTCAGAGCCAGTTAAGGTGTGTTTGCTATTTTTAGGTGATTCCAACGTGGAATATTTCTCCAATTAAGAAAGCAAATGAGGTGAAGGTAAGCGAACTGCTGCTTGGAAATCAGAAACCATGCTGCAGGCACCCTGCTGACCACAGGATCTTTTGGAGGGTGGAGCAGTGGAGTCTAACGTGATGGGAGCATTGGTGGCCAGGAGCATTGGAAACAGAGTATGCAATGCAGGAGAAGGCAGTGAGTGTAGCAGCAGGTGCATATAGGGCCCAAACCAGCTAACTTCAGGGGAAGACAGAACACAAGGAGGTGATGACATGCCATAGGGATGTCTTCTCTGCTGGGTGGTCCAGCTTCCTCTGTTGGTACTGCAGCAGCCTCTTCCTGGATTAAATGCCTGACAGGGAATGCCACTGCCCAGGCCTCATGCTGCATGTGCTCCTCCCTGGGATTGTTTCATGCACTGTAGGACTGCCTGGCAATATGGCCTGATTCTCAGTTTTCTTTCCTGAGCTCTGCCTGTTCCAGAAGATCTGTTACCTGGGTGTGGGTGGGATTCAGCAATGTGGCAGGAGGAAGTGGCTGTTCAAGTACTAGAAACGTACCTTTGAGAGAGTATCTGCTCATGCAGTGTTTCCATCATGGAAATGCTAAGTCATTTGTGCTAATTCTTGTACCTTTTCAAACCACTTGCTTCGCTTTACCAACCTTACTTTAGTCATTTATTTGGTTTCTTCAGGCTTTTTCAGTAGCCTCCATCCTTTCTGAGCTTCAGGGTGGAATCTTTGATCTCGTTAGTTGCATCATGAGAGCACAACTCTTTATCTTGCCTGTAAAAATGTTGTCACCTCTGTTCTGTTTCAGCCTCCTCAGTTTGTGGACATTCCTCTTGAGGAAGATGATTCATCTGATGAAGAATACCATCCTGATGATGAGGATGAGGATGAGACTGCAGAAGAGGTAAACGTGATTTGTGGAAAGACCTGTTCTGTCTGCCTGTTAGAGGCAGCAGAGTGCTCTTTGTTTTAGCACATCACAAATTGGAAGCCATCTAGGACCTTCTAGTAATCTTTCTTCAGTGATATTTCATTCTTCAGGCTAAAAAAAGTCTGTGGAACATTGGCTTGAAGCAGTGTTTGATTGTGGCATGGTTGTTTGATTGTATTCTGCGTCTTCTGCACCATAGAGCTTGCTGGAAAGTGATGTGGAGAGCACTGCTTCTTCTCCTCGGGGAGCCAAACGCTCGAGGACAAGGCGATCATCTGATGAAGAGGGAGGGATGCTCAGTGAGGTGAACTTCCAAGAGTTTTTGCTTTTTATAGAAACAACTTTCAGTCAGTACTTCTAAATTATTAATGCAAAAGCGAAAATACATATTACTGCCTGAATTTGTGGTGACATTACAGGTGCTGTGTGGCTTTAGGGTCCCACTGTGATAGTTCCTCAGTAAGCAGTGGAAGTGCAATCTGTGCAGAAAGAGCTCTGTCTAAAATAAACACAAGTGCTTAAAAAGCACTGACAATGGAAGCAATTGGCTGTTCTTCAGATAATGATTATTTTTTTCAGATTATTTCTGAGAGGAGTGCAGAAGAATTGCATTCTGTGCTTGGCTTAGGAGGAGGAGGTGATTTTGATAAAAGCATGAAGGTCTTTGTGGTGACTGCACTGTCGTAGGAGTATGTGCAGTGTGACAGGAGCTAAGTATCAGCAGACAAGAATGAGAGAACATCAACTGAGAGAGCAATAATGTAGTGATATTTCCACATTGTACTTGCCATGGGTTTGGGTTTCGGAGAGTTGGGAGCATGCCACAGTTACTAGTCTTAAGGTTTATCAGCTCTAGTAATTCAGAGGCTGATACTCACATTTTCCAAATGTTTCCTTTCCTGTGAGGCTTCTGAGTAGCAAATGTATTTATACTTTCTGAAAGTCAAAGTGAGTCTAATAGGAAGAATCAGTTTCCTTCTGTGAAGCATTTCTTTCCTTTCTATTGTGCTAGACTGTAGTCAAGCAGAAAGCAAGACTTGTTCTGTCCTTGGAAATTTATGTTCTAAATAAAACCTTTTAACACAAAGGTCCTTTTAATTAGATGGAGAAAGTTACTACGCCTGTTGTTAGACATATTAGTGCCGAAGTAGTTCCCATGGGGCCTCCACCACCTCCTAAACCAAAGCAAAACAAAGACAGCACGTTCATGGAGAAGCTGCATGCAGTGGATGAAGAACTGGCTTCGAGCCCAGTGTGCATGGATTCTTACCAGGTACTGCTTTGAGGGGTGCTGTAAGAGCGTGGGTTTAGTCGGAGTAAAATTTGTTAGAAACAAGGCAGCTTTCTGGTGTTCTCTGCTGTCACCTTTACTGCATTCTGCTCTACTTTGATAACTATAATAACTTGATTTTCCATAGTGTGTAGGATGCTAGCTCAGAGAGAACAGAGGTAGCTGTTAGGAAAGCGTTGTGAGTGACAGATCATTTTAGTGTCTTGTATCATAACTCCACTTTCCATTTGTGCTCAAAAGCCTGTAGCTGCCATTATTTTGACTGTTAAATGGGATTCTGTGAGTTTATATAACTAATGAAAATAGTTTTCCTTTTGAAAGAGATCCTGTCAGCTTGGTTGTGTTTTGCAGGCAAGTCTGCTATTAACACCTGTGGAAGCTTGGTTGTAAAGAGAACCACTGTTAATGTTGTTAATGAGAAAAATTTTTTGTCCCTGATCTCTGTGACTGTGCAAGAAGGAGTCCGCACATGGAAACTAATCTGCTCAAGATTGATTTCAGCTAGTGAAGAAGGCAAAAGAGTAAAAACATAAATGAAAGAATCAAATACTGCAAATGGAGATTTGCCTCCTTGGTAGCATGAGATAGATGATCAATAATATGTTTATACACAAGAACAGTGTAATAGTAAAAGTAGTGAAAGTTGAGCTTTCTCGACTACAGAATGGCAGGAATCTAATATTTTTGCTATTGGACTTTTTTTTGGCTGGGCTGAAAACCCCGCTGCTGGAGACACTGAGAAAAGAGGAGACATTGTGATTCTGTTGTGCTATTCCTTCACCTTCCAGTCGCTGGAAGACAGCCTCATTGCCTTCCGAACCCGATCCAAGAGACCGTTGAAGGATGTTCCTCTTGGTCAGCTGGAGGCTGAGCTCCGAGCCCCTGATATCACACCTGATATGTATGATCCCAACACTGCAGATGATGAAGAATGGAAAAGGTGGCTTGGAGGACTCATGAATGATGATGTGGAGAATGAAGGTATATGACAGATGTTTTGGTGTTCACTGGTATTAAGGGTTACCTTGAAATGCTGGAAAGCTTTTTCTTTCTATCTATAGATGATTGTCCTCAGCTGCAGCCATTATATCTTGTTCAGTAGTATACATGTGTTTCACATGCCATCAGCTTTCCACATCTTCTCCATGGACATTTATGGGGGTTTTTAAACTTCAGATGTCTCACTTCTAAGAATTTCCTAGTCAGCACATGCAGTAACTGGCAACCATAAACAAAAGTTATGTGTTCCAGCCCTTAATCCATCCTGCTGTGTCATGAAGCTGGCAGCATTGGTGTACCTGAATCTGAGTGTCTCCTTGTTAGGGACATGACTCACTTTGGTAAACTGTTTTCTTCTTGGAGAAGAAACAAGAACAAGCTTTAGGATTTGACTTCCTTTCATCTTGCATTTACAGTTGTGCAAGTTGACTATAAAACACAAATGAAAATAATACTATTTCACTCTTCCTAAATTCAGCTGAAACTCAGGTCACAAAGAGTAAAACCTGCTTTTCTAAAAGGGAGTGGCTTCAAATAAGGATGTAGCTGTAGCTCAGTTTGAAAAGCTTGCTCTGGCTTCCCTAGGTTGGGCTTGCTGTGGCTTCCATAAGAAGGAACACACAGATAATTTCAAGCAGTAATCCTAAGCCCTCTTTGTGCCAGCTCAGGCAGTAAATGAAGTTCTCCTCCTCCTGCCAACTGATTGGTCTTGGGGCAGAGTGATAACATTTCAAAACATGCTTATTATTAGATGAAGCTGATGATGATGATGACCCTGAGTACAACTTCCTAGAAGATCTGGATGAACCAGATACAGAAGACTTCAGAAATGATCGTGCTGTGAGAATTACCAGTAAGTGCTTTGGGAATCTCACCTGCTTTCTTGTTAGGATTAGTGATTCATAATTAATTCTGTTTGTTTTCTTGCAAACATTTTGCAGTGTAGGCTAATGTAAAAAAATCTGTATACTGACTTGAACAGCTTTTGCAGGCAAAGCTGGCTCTGTGAATATATGAAGAGGGTCTTGGCAGAGCTGCCAAGAGCTGCTGTCAGGTGCAACTTTATTCTGTAGGAAAGGCTGAAGAATACTTCTGTAATAGCACAGCCCTGTCAGAAAGCTTCAGCCAGTTTGGAATTGAATGTTTGCCTTATGACTTGAGTGTCATTGAATTTTCTCCAATCCCTAAAATCTTCAAGGTAGTTTTATAAACCTATAACTTTTCATCTTCTCAATAAAACACACTTACAAGTCCCATTACAGGTTAAGTTAGTAAGGATAAGTTTAAATGTCATTCTGAAAATTGTTTTTTATATGATCTTTTTGATTGAAAACAATCTCAGCTGAAGTTTTTTGGACCCAGCATTAAAAAGGGATACATCAGGGGCTCTTCTTGAGTCCTCCCTTTGCAAAAGGAGTTTCTTTTTGCAAGAGAGATTCCTTCAATGACTGGTATTATGACAAGATTGCGAAGTGTTCAAGCTTGGAAAGGGAATCTTCATATTACTGGGTTTTTTTCTGTTTTACTTGCAGAAAAGGAAGTGAATGAACTGATGGAGGAGCTGTTTGAGACAGTAAGTGGTAAATCTGGTATAGTCCTGAAGAACAGATCTTTCTCAGATAACATGAAATCTCTAAAGCCATAAGGAGATGGTCTCTGCAAGATGCTTAGTGCTGACTATGTGCAAAGAGCCCTGCCATAAAAGTGTAATTTTTAGCTTTGGGGAGGAACATGTATCAGAACTTTCTTATGTCCCTGCAGAGATACGTGTCTATACGCTGTGAGGATTGTCATGAGCTAAGGAAAGTTCGTGGTAGATGTGGTCCTGGTTTTGTTCCTGACTTCCTGCACATTTGCTGTCAGTTTCAGGACGAGATGGGTTTCTCCAACATGGAAGATGAAGGTCCAGAGGATGAAGATGCTGTTACAGAGTCACGGCCAAACTTCAACACACCACAGGCACTTAAGTAAGATCAGTTGGTTGCAGTCATAAAACTAAAATACTCTGTTATGATTGAAAGCCTGTGACTACCTGCAGGTGTTCTGTGTTGTCCACCAAAGGGGCAACGCTTTTTCAGCACAGGCTACCAGCAGTTAGTGGGGCAGGTCATTGTCTAACTGACGGTGAGACTTCAAAGTACTGGGTAGAGGAACAGTGGTTCTGGGCTGTTGCTGCAAAAGTGATCAAGGCTACGGAGGACTTGTTCAGACAAGGTCCCAACCTCCAATTGATAGCCACCCTGACTCTTGCAATTCCTGTGCTTTACACTGGAGTGGTGGGTGTAGTGTCCTGAAGTAACTTCAGAAAAATAATGGTTTTCTTGCCTTTGTTCAATTGTATTGTTCAGGGTTGAAGTTCACTTACTGCCCTTACATTTTTTTGATGATGAGAAATGCTTGAGGAGCTGCTCTGACCAGCTCTGTCACCTTAAGTAAATGGCTTTGATGTATTGGTTGCCTTTTCTAAGAAAGAAGACTGCGTAAGATGTCTCAGAGCTAGGCCTCAGCTAACTCTAAACTTTGGAAATCGGCTTTTGATGATTTTTTGGTATGGATTATCCTTGAAGAGGAAGGTGTCTAAAGCCTTTTTTTCTAGATAATAATAGTGCTCTATTTAACAGCAACTGGCTCAAGGTGAGCTGGAGTGTGAGTGGCGTCTCCTTGTTTATGGGGCAGATCAGCTCAAGATGAAGCTGTACCTGTTTGGGAAAGGAGCTACAACAAAGGCTGGAATTCTTGATGCTCTCTCTGGGATGAGCAGTGCCAGAGGGGAGTGCAGTGATTCTTAAACCAGCTACAGACTAAAAGCAGGGAAATGTTATGCTCTCTCTTACTATTAGTATGTGTTTGCCTTTGAGAATGGTTAGTGGAATTCATTTTCCTTTGGGCAGTTCTCATAACTTTTTCTTCCCCAGTTTTCTCTGTATACAGGATTCCTAAAGTTGTTTTGTGGCAAAATACCCATTTGCTAGTCTAGTTGGTGTTTTTATGATACCTTGCATTAGAAGCATTGTGGAACTGTACTTCTGACTAACTTCAGGCCTGTTACAGAAGTGAAGCAGGTAACTAGCAGACGTCACAATATTAACTGGTGTAGCTAAAAGAAGTACAACTGTATCATGCAGCAGGGGACAACAAAGGCTGTTTTTGAGAGGATAGTGAGAAGTACATTCTCTTTGCTGCAGCAGGAGTAGCTCTCACAATAGTGTTGGCTGATCTCTAGTAGAGTTGCCTGCATAAAGCTAGGTAATACCTGTTTTTTTTATTTTTAAGTAACAGCATTTGAGTCTTGTGATCTTTCTGAAGGCCCTCATGGTGAAATGCCACCAAGAATCCCTTTGGGTTTCTGACCTTGCCTGATAGATGATCTAAGTTTGATAGGATTGGTTCTAATGTGTGCTCGATTATCTTTGATCCTGACTGCTGTGTTAGAATGTCTGAGCACTTGAGTGGAACACACGTGGGTTATGGTGGGGAATGGCAGACAAGACTGGTAACTGTCCTTGGATTAAATGCTTGAAGCTTTTGATCCCAGAACTACAACAGAGCTGTGGGAGAGCAAAAGGTTTCTGTATAAGCCAGCTGTATAAAAGACTGGATTTTTCATGTTCAGGTACAGTCAGTGTTGAGTAATAGAGGGATGATAGTTCTTAAACTGTGTATACCAGATGCATAGTAATGTATCCTAAGTAACTGTGAATGGTTATAAATCATATGCTTATTGTATTTTGGTCTGCCTGATCTCAAACAGGTTTGAAGAGCCTCTGGCCAATTTACTGAATGAACAACACCGGACGGTGAAGGAACAGCTTGAGCAGTTGCGAATGAAGAAGTCCTCAATCAAGCCAACACAAGAGACAGAAAAATCAAAGCCTCAAAATGAGAAGCCTCTCCAGAGCCTTGTTCTGGACAGTATGCAAAGAAAGAGGCTCCAGCAGCAAATGCAGCAGGTAAATAAATGTTATCTGGCTTGACTTAATATTTGCTGTGTACTGCAGGGGGCAGGTAAAGCCAGTTGGAAGAGCAAACTTCGGTTGCTTCCCTAAACACACAGAGTGAAAAAGCTACATTGGAAGCTGGAGCTTTTTTGGGTGGCGTTCACATGTCGGAGTATGAGATTTTGGCACAAAAGCTAGGAAACTGCTCTAGGACTTAGAGATGTGTTCAAACTCTGTGATAAACTTCCTGCCAGTGGATATGAAAGTTTCTTCTCAGTCTTCTATTGCTTTAAAGGTTTTCTGAAGTCAGAATGTGATTTTTGGGGTGCTCAGGAGATAGTTCTTGTGCCTCTGTAGTTATGCTTTCTAGTTTCTTGGATTTCTGGTAACACAAAAAAACCCAAAACCACTTGTCTGATTTTATTCTTCAAGCACGTCCAGCTTCTGACTCAAATCCATCTCCTTGCAAGTTCCAACCCTGCTTTAAGTTCAGAGGCCAGTACTACCAGGATGTTTTTGGTAAGGATATGTCTAAAATCAAGAGCTGCATGAGTTTTAATGATTGCCAGTCACCAGAGATATGTAGAGAGCTGAATTTATCTAACTGGTAGTACCACTGGGTAAAGGAGTTCTGTTGTTAGCCTACTTGGAATGTGCTCAGTACTTTAGAGAAATATTTCACTTTGTGCTAACTAACAGTGCTTTGAATTGGTTATGTCTTCGTATGGTTTTTTGTTGTCTTCTACTGAAAACAGTTAAATATCTACAGCTTCTGCAATTAGTGAACATTTTGTGACTGTGAAAGGTTCTGGAAAGGGGGAAATTAAAAAAAAAAAAAAAAAAAAAAAAAAATAANAAATTCCTCTGTTTCTAGATTGGTAATGCTCCAAAGTAAAACCCATAACACTCTGCTTTTTTGTGCCTGTGATTTCACCAGCTTTTATTCTGTGCATTATTGCTCTTTACCCTTCAGCTGAAGGTATGTGCTTTGTTTGTCTTTGCAGACTGAGCTCGGTAACTTCGCTCGAAGCTCTACGCTCCTCCGTCAGCCAATCAATCCCAAGTTCCAGACAATGTTCCAGCCATGTAACCTGAAGGGAGCTCTGCAGCTCATTGAAGATTTTCATGCCCAAGTCCAGGTTGACTGGAGCCCTTGTAAGGCCGTGAAGAAGAGTGGTAAGTATTGGAAGGGAGGAGAGGTGGGGAAGCGTTTACTGTGGAGTTACTTCATGCTATGCACCCTCCAGATGAGATATGGTTCTAACTGCTCTTTGGAATTATTTTTTCTTGAATTTGGAGAAGTCTTTTTAGTTAAAACCATCTACATTACTGACTGCCTTTTTGCTTCTTGAACGGGCAGCACAGTAAAGCATGTTATGCGAGCTGCTGACTTTTGTCTGATGTTGAAATCCTGCCGCTTACCATGCTGCAGATGATGTTTTGAGCTGCAGAACTCCATCAAGAAACTATGAAACCGGAAATAATGTTCCAGATGTGTTAGTTAACATCAAGGAAATATTCCCTTCATTGGAGTATTATAGTAAAAAACCAAAAACCTTGAAACTTGCTTTCAAATATTTAGGCTTTTTTATGCTACCTAGACAGTGAACTCGTTTAAAATAAACAGAGCTTTTTACCAGTGCCTTTTCATTACAGAGCAAAGAGTATTATGGAGACAAAAGTAATACTACTTTTTGCTGATGTAAACTTAAGGGCAAAACCTAGGAATTAAGCAAATCCTAGAAAGCAGAGGTGGTCTCTTTCATTTTGCAGTGAACGGAGGAAAAGAAAGAATGTTTGCTGGAAGTCAGTTGTGAAAAACATTATTTTTCCATGTGGATCTATCCTGATCTGTGAATTCCTTTCCCAGCCAATGAGTTTACATGTTTACCAAAGCAAGTGGCATGGATTTTGGCAACAAGGAGAGTCTTTATGTATCCAGAGTTACTGCCAATATGTTCCTTGAAAGCAAACCCTCCTCGGGACAAGAATATCTTCACCAAGGCAGAGGACAAGTAGGTGCTTAGAATTATTCAATAAAATGCATATTTTAATCTTTAAGGAGAATTTCCAGGATGCAGATTTTGGGGGTATCTGTGCCTTGTGCAGCAGCACATCCAAACAGCAGTCTGCTAAACTCTACAAATCTATTCATCTCTTTTTTTTTTTTTTCCTTCCTTACTTCCTTCTCCAGTTTGTTAGCTCTAGGTTTGAAACATTTTGAAGGGACAATGTTTCCAAAGCCTTTAATCAGCAAGTATCTCCTGCCAACCAAAACTGCCCACCAGCTTACAGTGCGGATCAAGAACCTCAACATGAACCGAGCCCCTGATAATATCATCAGAGTAAGTGATGCAGATTACAGTTGGGTGTTTTCCAGATTTGGGTATCTGGTTGGTGTTTGTTACACAAGAAGAGATTTGCTGTTTGTTCCAAGGATCTTTTTGTGTATGTGCTGGCACTTTTCTTCCAAGAAAATGTCAATCTTTTATTAGCAGTGAGGATTTCTTCAAGAAGAAATCTTGTACTTTGCAAGTACTTGTGTTAGTGTTTGGACTCCATAGAGCCCAGCTCTTGCAGACAGTCACAGTACAACTGTGGCTTCAGTAATCCTGCCAGATTCATGCAAATAAACTTAAGTAGTGAAGGTTAAACAAAAGTGCTGTCTCCAGTCAAGCTGAAGGTCCATCTGGCCAAATATCCTGCCCCATAAGCTAACAGCCATTGCTGAAGAGAGGATAAGAACCAGAAACACTTAAAGCAAGTAGCTTTATGGTTTCTTTTGAGAGAAACCAAGATGGCAGTGAGCTCTTGTTCAGCCTTTATTATTTGTTTTTAATGTTGCTGTGGGAATTACCTTATAAAGTATTAGTGATGAGAATAAGCACTTTTACAGAGCACAAGCCTTGTCTACATCCCAGCAGTTCCTGGACAGGTGATCTGACCACAGTCTTGTCTTCTCTCCTGTCTCCACACAGTACTATAAAAAGACAAAGCAGTTGCCTGTTCTTCTCAACTGCTGTGAGGAAATCCAGCCTAATGAGTGGAAGCCTCCTGTGGAGAGAGAAGAACATTGCCTGCCTTTTTGGCTAAAGGTAGTTCCAGCTATTCATCCAGCATAGGATGTTTGCTGTTGGTCACTTCTATGATGCTGTTTGAAGGTGGTAATAGAGAAGTAGCCTATGGACTGGACTAATAAACTCTTGTTCCCTCTAGGCAAACTTGCCCTCCATTCAAAGGGAATTGAAGCAATTAGCAGAAGATGCCAAGGAGATGCCATGTTCACCTGATGCAGAATCTGCCTTTTTGGGGACAGGAAAGGAAACTTCAGACACAGAATATGATGAAAAATATCCTCTGCTGATGCCAAAGGGACTAGTTCTGACCCTAAAGCCCCTTGCCAATCGATTCTCTAGGAGAGCACGGAGGAGGCAGAGGTCTTCAGCTCTGAAGCCTGTCCTCATTCGACCAAGTCCTTGTCTGCAGCCCAGTTCCAACACTATTAACATCCAGAAAACTGTGAAGTTATCCCAGTCAGAAGCTCCTCCCAGCAAAGTTATGGTGCAGATTCCTCGGCTAATCCAGCCAGCTACAGTTATGCAGACTGTACTGGGAGTGCAGCCTTTGAATGTTCCAGCAGTTGTAGGCAGTGGGGATGGCCTGGAATTTCAGAATGTGCTCCCCACTTCTCATTCAGACTCCAGACAAGCTTTCTCAGCTGCTGTACCACCAGCTCTGGTGTCCTCAAATCCAGTAACCTTACAGCCCAAACTGATGTTGCCAGCTTTGGCTGGAGCCAAAATACGCAAACCTTGTGTTCGTAAGGGATACCAGAAGAAAAAAGAGACAAAATCTGTCCCACCAATAAAACCTTCACCTTTGCTTCAGCCATCTCCTGTCATCCTTACAGTTCCTGCTACCACAGTGAAAGTGGTTAACATAGGCAATGGTTGCAATATGATTCAGCCCATCAGTACAGCTGTTGGGAGAGGCACTCACGCTATTCCGGTTACAACCTTACTGGTAAATCCATCCCCTTTCCCCTGTCCCTTGAATCAGTCTCTGGTGACTTCTTCAATCCCTTCATTGATAGTCTCTCCTAACCCTGTTGGTCTTCCTGCATCATCTGTTGGTGAAAATGAAGAACAGCTGAATCTGGTTCCTTCCTGCCCTGCTGGAAACAACAAAAACACCTGTCCCACAGTGGAGCCCAAGGCTGAACCCCCAGAGCTGTATGTTTCATGCTCTGCTGTCTCCCCCAAGAAGGAGTGCAGTACAAATCCTGCCACTTCAACTAATGTCAGTCATGAAAAGGTGGATAAGAGTGACTGCTGCAGCTGGACAGTGGTAGAAGGAGAGGAGAATGCCTCAGAGCCATTGTCTGTGGATCTCTTGCCTCACTTAGAAGATCCAGATGAAACAGTGAAAATTGAGACTGAAGATTCAGGTGATGCTACCAAGGAAGTAAGTCCAGTTCAGAAGAGGGATCTTCTGTGTGCTGAAGTGAAGGAGGAATTCATGCTGGATCTTGGCCAGGAGCTGAACATGGAGGCTGCATGCTCATGTCCAAACGACCTGAAAGAAATTAAAAAGGAGCATACTTTGTGTGATGAGAAGGGGGAAGAAGAACGACGAGCTTCGCAGCCGTCTCCACATGGTGAACAGCAGATGGATGCTGGTGGTGGTGCTGGACCACAAGGAAGCAGTGAGTCTCCAAAGAATCTTTCTTGCACAGCAGATGTTGAGGCAGAATTTAGTAGTCCACTGGGAAGGCCAGAAGATTCATCCAGTATAGATGGCCAGTCTGTTGGGACCCCAGCTGGCCCTGAAACTGGAGGAGAGCGAGAAGGACAAGAAGAGGAGGAAGAAGATGACTTTGATGATTTTACACAAGATGAGGATGAAGAAATGTCATCAGCCTCAGAAGAATCTATTCTTTCAGTGCCAGAACTTCAGGTAAAAGCAAACAGAACTTGAAAAAATGGGTAATGTCAGATATCAGTGTCCTGAAACATCCTGGTGGAGTCAGGGCAGATAGCAGTTTGAATCCAAGTAAAGAGCTGGGCAGTTAACTGTGTAGTAGTGTGGTGGTGTGCTGTTAGATAGAGAAATTGGACACCACATTTCTCTGAGAAGATTGAAGTCCAAGCTAAAGGAATATCGTGCAAATACACAGATTTCTGTCATGCTGGGTTGTAAGGACTTCCTCAGCTGAGGCTGTTCTTTAATATTAAAGAAGTACTTGAAGTGCAAGTTATTTCCAGGTCACAATTACAGTAAGCCTTTAGGAGTTAAAGTGATCCTGAAGGAATCCTCTCCTGTCTAACTTGGGGCTTTCAGAAGTGGCAGATTCTGAAATGTAATTTTTGTGTATGGCACAAAATAGGCAGTTCTGGTTGTTGTGGAATTTTGTCCCAAGAGTAGAATCCTCTAGTTGGTCAGATGTTGAGCTGTGAAATTGGCTGGAGTGAGCTAGTTGCTGAATGACATTAAAACAAACACTAAGAAAATGTGACTTTTTGTTGTTGTTGCTTTCTAAGGAGACAATGGAAAAACTGACGTGGCTTGCAACAGAGAGACGATTGAGTCAGGAAGGAGATTCTGAAGAAGAGAATTCCCAGGAAGAGAACTCTGAGCCTGAGGAAGAGGAGGAGGAGGAAGGGGAAGGAATAGAGAGTTTACAGAAAGATGATGAAGTATGTGGAGATACATCAGAGGAACCTAAATCTGCCTTCACATTGACAAAGGCTGCCCCACAGGTGGAAACCCATAGGGTGCCAGCAGGTGAGTTCTGTGGGTTTCTTTTGACAGAGGGCATGGGGAAATAAAGCTGATTTCTGCAGAGCAAAACAATGGGGAAACTATCTGGGTTTAATTTCATTTAGGATACCTGAACTTAGTGATGCTTTCCATCTGGAAATGAGCTGTTGTCACAATTCTGTAAAAAAACAAGTTTGTACTGTAGATGCCTTTGTGCATGTGAACTGAGTGTCTTACAGGTTTAGTAATACATTTATGCTTCAAAACGTTGCAGACATAAGATGTGTTTTGTGTCAGCTAATATCCAGTACCTACAGAAGAACTGTATTAAAGAGTCAAATCTTTGCTAAATTGAATTTTGTGTTGTGAAGTCATGTCAGGGAAAAATAAATGAAATAAAAGAATACATAAACAGAACCTAGCAAGTGGTAGAAGAGAGGTTGTTTGCCAGCCCACAGAATGTGTGAAAAGTACCTGTACAACCTGCTGTGTGCTTCTTCACAGGAGAAAACGTGAAAGCCCCTGGGAAGAGTAGGAGCTCCCACAGAACCAGAAATAAGAGAGGCCGAGCTCGTGCTAGCAAAGATACATCTAAGCTGCTCCTCTTGTATGATGAAGACATCCTGGAGAGAGATCCCCTGCGGGAGCAGAAAGATCTGGCATTTGCACAAGCCTATCTAAACAGGGTGAGACAGACACAGACTGCTGTGTAACCCAGAAACAGGAACACCAGGTGCTTCAAATCCTCTAACACAGTTCATGCCTGACCCGTGTTACTGGCAGTTCTTACTGGGGGTACTGGGTCTGGTCTGGATGCAGTTATCTTTCTTCCCAGCACCCCATTTAGTGGTTCTTCACTTTAATTAAACTGTATCTCCACCTAGGAGGTTTTTTGCTTTTGCTTTTTGTTATTTCTCCTCTGTCCTCCTTAGGGGAGGCAGGGAGTGAGTGTGTGTCTGGCTTAGCTGCTGGCTGCAGCCCACCCACAACACCAGACCACTTCTGGTGTCAGAATTTCACAGTCTTGGATTCAGTTCCCTTCTGCTCATTAGCAGTTCAAATTTATCTTGAAGTGGCTTGCTCAGCTCAACAAAACAAAGCACTGTGCAAATTTGGAGTAGCAGGAGATCAAAGATGACTAAATGAGCTTATTCTCTTCCTGGACGCTATGTAGTCCTGTAAAGATCTCTTGCTCTTTGCAGGTGCGCGAAGCCTTGCAGCATGTTCCTGGAAAGTATGAAGACTTTCTTCGTGTTATCTATGAGTTTGAGATCAGCACGGACAAGAGAACAGCTGTGGATCTCTATTCCACTCTGCAGAAGCTGTTGCAGGACTGGCCACAGCTGCTCACAGATTTTGCTGCCTTCCTTCTACCAGAACAAGCTTTGGAGTGTGGACTGGTAGGTAGAATGAAAGGAGGAGACCAAATTTTACACAGAGAAGGCGAATGCTTTTGAGAGAGAGAGAATAAGGAATTCTTCCTAGGGCAAGAAAGGTAAACAGCTGATAAGTAATATGCTTACCTTGCTGTTTTATTACTCTGAATTGAAAAGTCTAGTGTATAAGTCTCCCACTGTGGAGAATCGAGCTTTCCCAGCACGTACAAAACCTGACTGCAAACAGAGTTGTTCCTTTGTCTCACAGATTAGCCTTCACTTTGTAAGATAGAGGTTTTCACCTGTTACATTTCCTGGATTTTCCTATCTATGTGCATGTGGTTGAAGCAAAACTAGAGCTCATGTATGTATTGACTGTACAGTCTAGTTTCTTTTCCCCCACCTCTTCCCAGTTTTGCAGTGGGTGTCGTATTAATACAAGTCGAAAGCAAATAGCAAGACAGGCATTTTATAGGCTGCTTAAGCCAACTAGAGATGCATGGAAATGTGTTCCTGAACGTGAGTGAGTCTTTCTCTTTTGGTCAGTTTGAGGAGCAGCAAGCATTTGAGAAGAGCCGGAAGTTTCTCAGGCAGCTGGAGATTTGCTTTGCTGAGAATCCTGCCCACCATCAAAAGATCATCAAAGTTCTGCAGAGCTGTGCTGACTGCCTCCCCCAGGAGATTGCAGAGGTAATCAGGCATCTCCTTCCTCTCAAAACCCCTGAGAATGCAATTAGCTAACCTGCTTCATGGCTTCTGTGTGCTGCTTCTTGAGATCATAAGAGTTTATCAAGTGCCATCTCCCCCTGGGGCACGGTAGAGAATTGAAGCTGCCTTTTCAGGAGGCTTTACTTTTAACTGGCCTGTGTGTCTCCTCTTTCCTGTCTCCACTTTGCCTTTGTCACCTTCCAGGCGAAATCTTAGCTTAGGGCCTCCTAAGAATCTGCCTAGAATTTTGGAGGGATGTTTCTATGATAATTTGAGAGCTGAGTGTGGAGTGATCTCAAAATACTCATCAAGTAGTACCAGTGCAAGCATAAATCTCCATGTTGGAGATCTAATAAGCCTTGATGTTCCACTTGCTTTGAGAAATCCTTCTGAGAACAATGTGACAACATGGAGTAAAACACTTAGTTTCTCTGGATTTCCCTCTTTTCAGCTGAAAACCCAAATGTGGCAACTGTTGAAAGGACATGACCACCTGCAGGATGAGTTCTCCATTTTCTTTGATCACTTACGGCCTTCGGCCAGCCGCATGGGAGATTTTGAGGAGATCAACTGGACAGAAGAGAAGGAATATGAGGTGGAGCAATCCTTTCCTCAAGATGCTAGAGATGTTTGGACTTGAACTCAAATTGAGGTTGCATTTTCAGAGAGAGGGAAGCAGCAGGGTGGGGTTAGCTGTTGGTGGACTGAAGCAAACTCTTCAATTGTTTTTGTAGCATTTACGTCTCTTCTAACCTAGCTGAACTTGTCATGTCCTGGAACTCAGCTCAATATTCAGAGATTCATGGGGAAAAAATGAAGTTTGGTCTGCTGAAGAGCTATCATGATAGAGCAGGTTTTGTTTTGTTTTGTTTGATTTTCTTTTTGTAGTTTGATGGCTTTGAAGAGGTGTCCTTGCCAGATGTAGAAGAGGAGGATGAACCACCCAAGATGCATGCAGCCTCAAAAACTAAGAAGCGGAAGGAGATTGGAGGCCAGAACAATGAGAAGGTGAGCCTGGGCTATCTCACTAGTCCACCCCTCCGGACTCTTTAAGCAAGTGTGTGCCCATGAGGATAAAAGTGTTTAATCAAGAGATGTGACAACAGCCTAATAAGTTCTGAAAAAAAAGGATTTCCATTGTGCTTTGCTTGCTAGCTGCATAATCGCTCTAGTTCTCTGTGGGGTGTGCAGAGTGCCCCTCAGCCCTTCCTGCCTCCCACTGCAGTTAATCTTCCCTGACTGTGTTCTTGTGTTCCCTGCATGTTCCAGGAGGTCGAGTGGGTGGATGGGATGAAGGAATGTTCATGTTCCTGCCATGAAGGGAGTAGCGATCTCAAGCTAAAGAAAAGCAAAAGGAGGACCTGCAGCCATTGTAGCAGTAAGGTTAGTTGATAGTCCAAGTCATTGGAGTGGTGAGTGGAAAGTAGAGTCCTGCCAAGAGTCCCCTGTTGTGATGAACTGTCCAGCCTTGGGCCTCATGCCTCCTGAATAATGTGTTGAGGAAGAAAGTAAATCCAGAGATGACCCAGTCATGTCTCCTTTGGAGCTCTGACTGCACTTCTTGGCTGTCCCCCATCTCATCTTCTCCTCACTTGCCCACCTTGCTATGCTAAATAGTGCTAATTCTGATCTTTTCAGTTCAGCTTTTCTTTTTTTTTTNTTAGTGGAAGATGCTTGTGTGGCCACTATGTGGACAGAACTGTGCCTGTTCCTAATAATAAAAAGGATTCAGCTTTCTAAAGGCAAATGTTGCCGAACTGAAGCCTCTGTCAGGGTCAAGGAACACTTTGGAAGCAAAGGCCAAGGTGTTAGTTTTGGATTGATCTGCCACATCTGTAATTCAGTGTGTATATATTGATTTGCAGGTGTGTGAAAACAAACTGTATAAAAATAGAGATTCTCAAGAGCTAACTGCAAGCCTTGTTCAACAAGAATCAAGTCCTCAGCCTGAAGGGAAGGATTCTGGAATATCAAAGGAACCTGCAGAAGAAAGCCTGGAGAACAGAGATGAGGGAGAGGATGTCCAGAGCAGAACAAAAAACCTATCTAGGAAAGTGGATTCTCTAGCTTCAGGTATGTGAAAGTTTTGTGTAGAGACAAGTTCATCACTCATCTCCAAACTGGTTCACACAAATGACAAGAGATGTAGGACTTTCTAATGCAAATTCACTGAGATAATGAGAACTTCTAATCATCTCTTTTTCAGTTCTTTCCTTGTGTGCACCCACTCAGGTTGCTCTAAACATGCATATATCCAGAGCATTCCCATCAAGAAAAAGATCTTACAACTTCCTCACCAGAGAGGGAGGGGTGGGTGCTGACCTCTTCTCTCTGGTGACCAGCAACAGGACCTGGGGGAATGGCACGAAGCTGTGCTGGGGGAAATTCAGGTTGAATGTTAGAGCTTTACCCAGAGTGTGGTGGGGCACTGGAACAGGCTCTCCAGGGAGGCTGTCATGGCACCAACTCTCAGGGAGTTGAAGAAGCAATTGGACAAGGCACTTAGGAACATGGTGTGCCCTTGGGGTTGTCCTGTGACTAAACAGGAGTTGGACTTGATGATCCTTGTGGGTGCCTTCCAGCTTGGGAGCCTTTTCAGAATGGTTTTATGATTTAGCCTTCTCTTACTAGTATACCGATTTGATTCCCAGTACTACCAGGCCGTGATACTGTGAGGTTGGGTTTTTTCCCCTCACTTTAGCACAGCACTCCCTGTAATCTTCCTTTATGTGATCTCTTTTATGGTTCTTATTTTTTCCCCTTCAGTCTGGTACAGACAAGAAGGAACACAATTATTGCAGGATAAACAACCTGAAAGAAAGCTCTTCCTTCTGTCAGTACCACGTCTGAGTTTCTGCTGCTGTTGGAGGCAGTGCACAGGTTCAGCAGAGTGGTGTAAATGCACAGCCTGATGTCTACAGTGGTTGTGTAAATAGGGTGCCAGGAGTGGCAATGTCTATGTCACTGGTGCAATGCACTGAGCTTCTTCCTGTGTTCACCTCCTCTTCGCTTAGCAGCTGGTTCGCCCACAGTAGTGAAGAAAATTGCCTGCTTTGAAGTACAGGATGAATAAACTGCAGATAGAATGACAAAGCTGCTCCCAAACTCTGGTCTCATTTACAGCATTATGCTCCAGAACAATTAAAAAAAGTTCTCTGAAAAAAGTAAATGAATGAAGCCTACAGAGGTTTTTCTTACTACCAGCTACTCTCAGCTTGTTTGTGTTTCTTACCAGGATCTCACCTGGAGGGAAGGATTGTCTCTAGCAGACATGGATCTTCTGAAAAAGCTGCACTGCCTGATAGTCAGGTTCAAGAAGCAGGTGTGAGTGTTGCTTTGAATGCTGCAAAGGAGAGTGACCCCAGATGGACACATCTTCAAAAAGCTACTCTAAAACTACCTCAGGAAACCAAAGACTGCCCTGCCACTGGGGGAAGTGAGAGACTAAACAAGCAACATCCAGGAAATGCAGATGCTTCCCTTGGGCTGAGCAGAGACCTGCTGCTGGCTTCTCGTTCTGCTACAGTAAAAGGTTTAACAGGACTCAGTTTCTCTTCAGGAAAGAGTTTATGTCAGACTGAAGGACTTCCTTCTGATTCATCAGATAAGCTCCCTGTCTTTGGTCATGATTCAAAACTAGGTGTGAAGGAATTGGAGGGACCACCTTTGTCTCTGGAAGGAAAACCTGAAGTACAGCAGAGTTTGATAACACTGGGTAGAAAACCAACCCTGGGCAAGAGCTGCAGCTCACAGCCCCCTGATAATGGTGTTCTGGAAACAGATGGTACAGGCTGCACTGGAACTACTCCTGAAAGCAGATTAAATCCAAGTGCAAACTGCTTCCAAGTGCATCAGCATTCTGTGCAGCGGGAGTATACAGCACTTACTGCCTCCCTGGGCCAAAAAGAAGAAGAGCAGCAACAGCAGCGAGTCACAGAAGCAACTGTGTGTGCCAAGAACAGCAAAGTTAGCTCAACAGGGGAGAAGGTTGTCCTCTGGACCAGGTATCTCTGCCTGAACTGCATCTTACATCCTTTCTGTGTTCAGTGTTTGGCTTCAGCTTTCATATTGTATCTTTTCATGTTGTATTCCCATTTTGTCCCCTCCTGTTGACTATTCCTGCCTTGTTTCCTCTGACCACAGCCTGTCATAGCTTGGTCCTCTGAGATCTGCTTGTGGCAGTGTCATTGTGGCACTTCAGGCTGGGAAAGAACTTTTTTTCTCCTTCAAACTGCTTAAAGCCAGGCTGACTGCAGCTCAGCTTGGAGATGTCTTGTGCTTAGTGGTGATTTTAGTACTAAAGGAACAAGCTGCGCTGTCTTTAGGCAGGAGCAGGCCTCTTGGGCTCACGGTGGTTGAAGTGTGTCAACTCTTGTCGGCAGCTGTTTTCATCACTCTTGTACTGTTTTGTAGGGAGGCTGACAGAGTCATCCTCACTACCTGTCAGGAGAAGGGAGCCCAACTGGAAACCTTCCATGCCATCTCCCAGAAACTGGGCAACAAGACTGCTAGTGAGGTGAGGAGCTGCTCTGGAAGCTTGCATTGGCTGCAGCAAACCGGGGAAATGGGGGTGGAAAGGTGGAGGTTTGTTGCCCTGTTAGTCTCCCTAACTTACCTTGAATTTGATGCTGCAGCAGAGAAAAACAATCCCAATTGCAAATTAAAGAACCAATCAACCCCAAACATGCACACAGCAAACCAGCTACCCCCACCATCCCTGCCTTGTTCTGCTGGAACCCAAAATCACAACTGCCATGTTCCTTTTTACATTAACATTTATATTCTAGTCTTCCGTTTGATACCAGAATTGTTTTCAGTGGCTGCTGCTTGGGTCTTCAGCCTTCTCCTAGTGAAGACATCTGCCAGGCTTTCTCTTAACCTTCCCCAAATGACTGGCTAGGAATCTTCCCCAACTGCCAGGTTTTTTTACCTCCAAGTCAGTAGCATATTACTATTCTTCCAAAGAAAACGACAACCACCTAGTGCTCTTCCATGTCTCTTTCCCTTTATGACTGAATCTTGTATAAAATCTGATTGTGTTGGTTGGTTTTTTTAATGTAAAAGCACAAAATAAGAGTCTGGAATCTGGCATTTCCACTTCATTTCACCTTTCAGTCCTCGGATTTCCCTTGCTCTTCAGGTGTCTCACAGGTTCAGAGAGCTGATGAGGCTGTTTCATACATCCTGCGATGGGAGCTCTGAAGATGAGGAGGATGCAACTAGTACCAGTAACACAGACCAGCTGTCAGATAAAGATCTTCTGCTTTCTGAGGAAGAACCTGATGACTAAGGCTTCTTCTGACTTAATAAGCTACTGAGTGCATCAGGGGAGTTGTTTGCCAGTTTGCTGCTAGAGAGGTGCTGTGGATAAAGGAAAATTGTTTGCACAGGTACTTAAGAGAGCACCTTTTGGTTTGGTGGTTGTTCACTTTCCTGGTGCACTTGTGACGAGCTGCACTTCTCCACCTCTATCCAACTAAAGGAGCGAAGGTGTTAGGGTGACTACATGCTCTAGAACCTGTGAACTTCAGCAGTGACCTGACAAAAGAAGTGCTATGGACACCGACCTTGCTCCATGGTGAAGACTTGGCCACCAGCCTTTGAATGAACATGTAAATATTTTGTAAGATTCTGATTTCATGTGGAACAAACACATGACTTTTTGGTAAGTTTTTCCCCTTGTGATAATTGTATGTGGGAAGGTTACAATCTGAATTGTGTATTTATTGTGTGGTCTTATTCTAACATGCGCAGCAAATCCACTTTGAAATTTAAAAAAAAAAAAGACTTGAACAGACAAAAGCAGCCCCAAAAATCAGCAGCTTTCTTCCTTTGTGACACAACTGCAAGTAGATGGACCACTTTGGCCAGCCTATGTAACAGCATTACACTGAAATGAAGAGACAGTAGCAGTTGGGCCCCAAAGCCATGCCCTTCATTTTGGAAGTGATCTTGAAGATCATCTTCCACACTCTGTTAATAAAAGTGAGTTAGTCTGAATCTGCTTCATCTTCAGATTCATCTGCTTCAAACCCCATTTCATAGCACTGGGACAGAGTTCTTAGGTCCTGTAAGGCTTCCTGGAAGTCATCCTGTTCCACTCCAGCAGCAAAGAAGCTGGCCCAGCGCTGTGTCTTCATCCTCCCTAGATCCTTATATAAGCTGTAGAGGAGTGTGTGCAGAATTGGTGATGACTGCAGAGCTGCTAGTACAGGGATGCTTTCAACTCCTGCTGGGAAAAAGGTCTTTCTTTAAAAGAGATGAACAAAACGTTTCCCTGCTCTACTTTACAAGAAGTTGCTTTACTTGAACTCAGCATAGCCTAAGAGTTGTAAACACTCATCATTTTTGCCCTACAAACACTCAAAAGTTGGGTTTTTTAAAGAAATTAAATTCTGTTTTACCTCTGTTGGACTCTGCTGCCCTCACAGAAGCTCTTTCTGTGAGTTTAAAGGGCACTTGTTACCTGCTGAGGAATAACTGGGAGGTTTGTCCAGGAGAAAGCCTTGTCTGGTCAGAAGAGAAGAGAAAAACTGTGGGTATGGAGGTAGAGTACTGCATGGCTCCTGGAGCACGTGGGATGTGCTGTAAGGAAGGTGGTGAATGAAGTTACCCCAAACTCGCTCTACCTTCTGTTCCCTGTTCCAAAATCCAGACTGCTACCAACCTCAATGTTCCAGGAAACAGAGTGTGGAGGTAGTGCTGCAAAACCTGCTCAGTGCTCTCACAGGCATGGAGGAGAGACCTGGGCTGGTTGCCTGGGCACCTGCTGCAAAGAAAAGCAGTTTGTGGGTTTCCAGGGACTTGATGGAAAACACTGGTGTCTCAGCTGCTTTTTAGCTGCTTTGCTCTTAGTAACATCTAATTGGACAGATCATTAGATTTGGGGGGTTTGAGGGGTTTTATTGGTTTTGGTGGTTAGTTGGTTGGTTTTGGTTTGGTTTGTTTTTTTCCCCATTCAGCTGACCCTCCAACTAGGATTGTGAATGACTTTAATAAGAAATCATTGCTGTTGAGAGTGCCAGAAGGAAAAGGAAAGGACAAGTGTAGTTCAAATCTTAGTTACCTGATGTGACCTTGGCAAATTCCTCGTAGCACAACAGATTGAGCAAAACAAGAGCTGACCTTCTTCTCCCTACAGGAAGACAGAAGCTTCCAGGGCACATCCTGCTGGTAGATGCATAAGGTATCAGGGAGTGAGGAGCCATCTAGGGCAGGGAAAGGCACAGAAGCACAAGCAGCTGCAACCTGTGTGTCCAGAGAGGGTGACAAATGACAACCTAGAACACACTCCCCACATCCTGTCACCAGTGAATGTGGAGTAGAATGTGGCTCTTGCCTACAACACTAGTTCTGGTAGAGCAGGAAGGAGGAGAGGTTGCTGCTCTCCATGCCCTCACCTTTCTCCCAGAGAAGTTAAGGGATTCAGCAAGGTGCATCATGGAGCCCTGAGAGGAAGAGAGCCGGTAAGGAGCAGTAAGGGTATCGAGCGCTGCTGCCAAAATTGCACTGCTGTGATAGTTCAGTGATGCCTGTGGAGGGAGAGAAATGGCAGAGTTACAGGACAAGTTAAATTAATCTGTTCCTTAACCCATTGTATATTTGGCTTTTATAGAAGTTAACAGTTCAGGTTTTAATCTGTTGCCAGTTTTCTTGGCAGCAGCTTCTGAGTGCTTAGACAAGGCTGGAGTTACACACTCAGCAGGGGAAGAAGAGTGCAGTATTGCAGTGCTCCAAGTGAATGCAGTAAACAACAGAAAGACTGAAAAAAAAGGAAACATGATTTCTAAAACTATGAAAAAAATGAGAATGAGAAGTTGGCAGTTAAGTCTCTGCTAGCAGTGGAAAAAGTAGGAAAAAAGTATTTTCTGCTTAGCAGAACATCTTGAAAAAACAGTGCTCAAAGAACAGTAGAAAGCTGCCGAAAGCACTGTTAAGGAGTGGCAAGTCTGGAGCAGCTGGGAGCCAACTGTGGCTAAAGCTCTGTACAGAACATACATCATAGGTGATGTAGGGAAAGGTGACAGGAGGCTGTGGCCTGATCCCTAGACTCCCACAGAGTGACAGGGGGCAGAAGAGGGAGCTGTGACTGGAGAGGTGGACGATTCCGAGGGCTGTGTTCATGAGTCTGTAAAAATTCTTCTGATGGTCCTGGAGGAAACACAAACCAATCATGAGACTCTTAAAGGCAAACAAGAAACAGTCAAATCCCAACCGAGCATGCAAGTGTCACCTGCCCTTGGTTTTCCCCATTGGTTACTTACTCCCAGGTCACTTGTGACTGGAGTCAAGCCCCAGGTCAGGATTCCTCTTCCTGAATACTCATCATAGAGCAGTTCTGTCACCTTGGCACCAACTCCAGAGAATCCATTGTGTAGGTCACAGAGGACTTGGAAACCCTGTGTAAAGTGATGGCAGCATCTATTTAATCCTGAACAGAAAGTTTCCTGAAAGAGAAGGGAGTTTGGACTAAGCTATCCAACCTGCAGATAATCACATTCTTCAACATAAAAGTGCAACCGATCTTCCAACTCCTCCATGCAGCCAGGATCCTGTAGGAGACTTTCACCTTGTCCAAAAGCTTCTAGACAACCACACTCCCTAAGAAAACAAGGGGGGGGGACAGAGAAAAGATTATTCTGTCCCCTTTTGAGCCTTCCTTGAGAGCAAAGCTAAGATCCTGTTCTGAACCAAACCTCTAGGCCATACCCATCGTGCATGTACTGACGGATGACATAGATGCTCTTGGGATGCAAGTGCACATTGAGGTAATCGGACCAGAGCTGCAAGCTGCCACCTGAATAAACGTCCTGGGAAAGAGTCAGTCGGGAAGGGGCTGGAGATGTGACTGCAATGAGAGAGACGTGAAGAGTGATATTCTTTCCTGTGCTGAACATCCCCCTGAATAAAGAAAGCAAAACTAGCTTTGAATCTCATCCAGTTTCTTAACCTATGTGCTGCTCTTTGACTCATGTTTCTGTAAGCAAAGAAACCTTATCCCATGGTTTTTCGTCTTCCCTCGTGCGTGTTCGCTGTCAAGTTGTCCAGCACCAGCTGCCAGAGGGCCTCGTCCCAGCCCTTGCTCCCAGCAAGCAAACCAAAGCCACCAGTTTACACCACGGACAGGAAACGTGCACACACCTGGGCCCGGAGCGCTGGGACTCCCCTTCCCGGCAGAGTAAGCGTCTTCCTGCGATAAAAGCCCGAGCACGACATTACGCGATCCTTCCTCCTCCCCTTACCAGCACGGCCCCGAGCGGTGCGAGCAGGCCGTGACACAGGGGCCGTCCTTCCCCCGCCCAGCCCTCACCGTCCGGCTCCTGTCATCCCGCGGCGCGGAGCCTCCCTCCGAGGCATGCTCCAGGTACGCGGCCACCTCCCCGTCCCTGCAACACAAACCGGCGGCAGCTGCCGGCCCACGGCCCCAAGTCGCCTCCGCCGCTGCCCCGCACTCACCAGGCCACCGGCGCCTCCGGGCCCGCGCCGCCGCAGCTGAGCGCGCTCACGCCGCCTGCAAGAGATGCCAGTCACGGCTGGACTGGTCCTGGCGGGACCACCCCACGCCCGCCCCGAGGTACCTTTCAGCTCCAGCGCTATCAGGCGCGGTGTCTGCGTCTCCTGCCCGCCAGGGGCCCGTCCGGAGCGGAATAGTGCGGCTGCTCGCAGCTCGGGGGCCTCGGCGGGACTGCGCAGCGCGGCGGCCTGCGACGGGAGCGGGGGGCGGCTTGGCATCCGTCCTGATCCACCGCCGCCCTGGTCCCGTTCCCGCTCCTCACTCCCCATCACTCCCGTCCCGCCATGGTCCCGATCTTCGTCCCCGCTACCTCCGTCCCGCCCTGGTCCTGGTCCCAATCCCACTCATCTCCCGCCGCCCGTCCTGGTCCCGCACCTGCAGCCCCCACCAGTGCGCGCCCACGCATCCCGCGTAGTGCCCGAGCTGCAGCGTCACCACCTCCCCCGCCATCGCGCTCGTGCGCTCCTGCCCTCGCGCCACCACCCAGGCGCGTGCGCGCGCGCCACCCCCGCAGCTGCCGGGAACCCGGAAATGCATCCTGAGGAAGCCACGGCCCCACGGGCAGACACCAACAGACAGACACCGACACGGGGGCGGAGCCGCCGCTCCCTTTATTGCACTAGAGAGGTGCCACAAGGCGCTCCAGCTGCCGCGGGTTAGAGCCGCTCAGGAACCGCAGCTCCTCCTTCCCGTCCTCCGTGCGCGCTGAAAGACACAGGGTGCGTTACGGGCAAGACCTCCTCTGCGGCGCCCTGCCCGCTATCGGCACCTCCCCGGGACCCTTCCCTCCCACTCCCGGTTCACCCCCGGCTTGTTTCCACAGAATCACAGAATCATTACGGTTGGAAAGGACCCTCAAGATCATCTAGTCCAACCGATAGCCCTACACTACTCTTACCCCTAAATCATCCCCTGAAGAAACACATCTATCCTCTTCTTAAAAACCTCCAGGGATGGTGGCTCCACCCCCTCCCTGGGCAGCCTATTCNCTGCTCCTACTGGTCACACTATTCCTGATGCAAGCCAGGATGCCATTGGCCTTCTTAGCCACGGCTGCCGGCTGCCTTTCCCTGGTTCGCAGGTGCCCCGGAGGAGCACAGACCTTTCTCGTGTTGTAGCCACTTGCGGTCGAGGTAGTACCGGTAGCAGCTCTCGAACTCTCCAGGGCTGTAGTTGGGAACCGCGATGGGGACGAAGGGGTCCAGGGCATCGAAGCCCTCCTGGAGGAGGAGAGCAGAGGGTGAGAGCCAGACATCGCCTCCTGCTCCCGGGAGCTGCCCCGGGGAGGGCACAGCTCGGCCGAGAGCAGCTCCAGAGTTCATCCAAAGGAGAATGATCTGAAAAGCGACCCAAACCTAATCCAAATGCAGTGCCCAAACCAGGATTGCTGTTTGCTTCCCGCTGTGAAGGGGAGTGGGGGGGAAAAGACTGTAATTCACCTTTCCCAGCAGCTCTTGTGGCAGGTAGGCTGAGCTGGGTTTGAAGAGTGAGCCGGTCTGGCTGAGCGTGGTCACAACAGCACCTCCACTCTGAAAGGAGATTAGAAACACTCTGAGCTGCAAAGGCAGTGTTTGTGAAATGGTAATGGATTGATTCCAAACCAGGGAGGTATCTTCTCTTGGATCTTAAGAGTTACTTCTGCTCTAAATTTCTATCTCATGGACTTATCATGCTCCTAACTACATCACCCCTGATGATTCCCAGCGCTCATGCAGCACAGTGAACACAGCTGGAGCTTTCAGTGCTGGAACTGGAGCTCTTTTACCTATAATTGGCTTTCTGTTGAAACAACCAAAATCCTTTTAAATGTGAAGATTACAAGTTAGATATTAGCATCCAGTGGATTGAAAAAGCAAATGCAGTTGAGCTTCTGTAGCAAAGAAATTAAAAGTTCTCTTTAGTTCAAAAGATCATAAACCAAAGTGTCCTGAAAGTTAGTAAGTACATCAGGCTCAGGGTCACAAATTGAAGCTTGGCACAGCTACCCAGAGAAGCACTGTTATATTCTGGACCTGTTCTGATTCTCTTTGGATGGTGTCAGAAACAGACAGACTGGAACTCACCCAATTATTCATCATCATCTTCCTTAGGTTGTACACAAGTGTCAGCTCCTCTGGAGAGACCTGGTAAAGATTGCCTGGATCACTACTTTTGCCAGCAGTTTCCACCCGAGATATGAATTCCTTTTTCCCTAATTTAAGTTAGACTTGGAGGATCACTTGCCTCCTTTAGGCACATTTCTGTCTTTGCTTTTCCACAGCATTCAGCCGTAGTCAGGTCACACAGAGCAATGCTGTAACAAGGTTTATGTGCACTTCTCTCTTACTGAGAGAACTTCCTTCAGTAAAGGTTGCCTAAAGCACAGTATGAATTCTGCAGGTCCCTCCAAGCTGGCAAAGCAAATGTTCATCTTTTAGGGATTCCTGTAGAACTTCAAAATGAACAAAACTCCCTCCCCTGCAGTGAGAATGCAGAAATATCATCAGAGCAGATCACTTCTTACAGGACTTTTGTCTTCCTTCTTTAATGTAGTCCTTCCCCAGAGTGCGTTGACGCCATCCACCGCCACAAGAAGTCGGAAGGAGCCAAGGTGACATTGCTCCCTTACCTCTTTCAGCACAACCCCTACAGCATCACTGGCACTTCTCACACGAGCTAAACCCTAGGAAAAGGAACATAACTCAGGTTGGTTCTCTTGTTACTATCTAATGCTGGCAACTGTGGGCACTGCCTGCCCTGTCTGCAGGAGAAGGAAGATGAAAGCAGAGTCAGCAGCCTGTTGGTGCCTGTCTAAGGTGGTACTGAGCATCAGACAGAGTAACTTTCAGATTCTAGTTCCTGCTTCTACCCAAGTTCTCTGTACAGCTTCCTCTACAGATCCATCACATATCCCACAACATCTTTTGTAGCCTCCTTGTTGCTAGGGAATTGCCTTCCATTTCCTAGATCTCATGCTTGTGATCTTTAGAAGCCGTTTGTTCTAGTGATGGGATCTCCTAACAAAAGGCGAGACAAAGCCAGCAGCAGTTTTTGTTCCTTACCTGCTCCACCACTTCACTCAAGGGTCTGCCCTCCTCAGTGCTCTCTCGTTTGCCCCACACATACTTTCTTTGTGTTTTTATCTGCAATAAGAGATAACATTGGGATTAAATTGGGAACGAAGTAGTGCAGAGGCAGCTTGGCAAGTCTGGAATGGCAAGCTTCATTCCTGGTTCTTTGCCAGTGCCTAGTGCAGAATGTGGGAGAAGTATTCGTCCCACAGAAAGGACTGCTCTGTCTAGAGCCCTGGAGTTCAGTGAAGACTGGTGAATGCATGTCTTAATACATGCAGTGATTCTTGAGTATGAGCAAACCTAGACTTCGTGTCAAGGTGCTCAAGGACAAGAAGCATGTGCACATGGGAGTCCCCGAGAGATGATCCTAGGGGTAGTTCTTAGCTACTAACCAAGACAACTGGACAGGCTCTACAAACCTCTTTTAGGAAGCGCTCATTTGAGGCTTTAAAGTTCTTCAGCCAGAAAGATGCTTCCAAAGGCTGATCAAGTCGCTCTTTGTTGTAGGATGACTGCATGAGCTCCTTGCAGTTCTTCACCCAGAGGTGAGCTGTAAAAAAGTAAAACAATTGCTTTTTTTTTGGTCAGTTGAGTGTTTGGGTTTTTGTTTGGTTTTTTTAAGTCAAAATAGTTGTATGAGTTGTGGGGTGGGGGTGTTTGTATCTCTTATTCTGCTCCACTGGCAGGACAAGTCTGCCATCCTTCATGGAGAAGAACATGAGAACAGGAGGTAAGGCAGACACACACACACAGCTTGTCTCCTGTCATACTCATTAACTGGGGGCAGGGAGAGACTGGCTATAAGCATGTGGCAATAATTGCAGTTATGTTCTACTTTATTTTGGGGCTTTGTGCTTTATAAGCCTTCTCCACTCTGGAAAAACAAAGAGGATTTGCACTGTCCCACCCTACGGGTTTCTCCTGAAGCAGCATCTCCTTGATCAGCCTGTGCATTTGGTGCAGGAACACAGACAGCACCGGTGCTCTTACCGTCTGGGATGTGCACCACCAGCCAGCCTTGCCTTGTGCAGTAGTGAACCACGTGACAGAGGGTCATGGTTTTCCCTGTTCCTCTCTCACCATCTCCAACGGGGATTGTCAAGGAAAGTCTCTGAAAAAACACTTCAATTTTTGCTTGACTGTAATTGTTTTGCAAAAGGCATAAAGGAAGTTCAGAGGTGGGAAGAGCATGGATGCCATTTCATCCTGCTTCTGTTCAGCAGCATTTGCTAGCCCTAAGAGTTCCTTTTCTCCATGGACCCTCCTCTCACAGCTGATGGTTCCCACTCCCTTCATTGTGCTGATAGCTCTGTTTGTAGATCTGTGCCACAAGCCAAATCTGGCATAGAATAAAATGATACAAGTGTTATGAACTTCTCAGAGTAGTTTTGCTGACAACAGACATGTGGCAGAACCACTCCTGAAGACTAAACCGCAGCGGTCAGCATAAGATCAAAACATCACCCTCATCTCTGCAGGCTCACTGGCTTGTACTTAACCTGCATTCTACCGCTAAGTAAGTGATAAAAGATACAGATCACATATCTGACAGCTGGGTGTGCAAAGTTGGAGTTTTTCAGGTAAGTGAAGAGTTCCAGAGCTGGTTGTCGCACCATCAGGCAAGCTTCGTTGAAGGTCTTAATCTGAGAAAACAGAATGTGAACAAGAAGCCAGGTGCTAGCTCACTACAGCTGTTCCTGCCATGACTCATCTCTGACTGGTACTGTGGAGGGTCTGAATGTCCTCTGCTTTCCCCTTGTCTGCCAGGCCAATCAGATCATCACAGAAGTTCATCAGGTTGGTCAGACTTTCTTGTCTCTGGTATGCCTGGAAATCGTTTCCAGAATTAGCTGTTCCATTGTGTTCCCAGAGAGGGAGGTGAGGCCAACTGGAAACCAATCACTAACTCACAGGTAAGAAATCTCTTCCTAAACCCAGCAGTGCCCTGCCTTAGCTGCCTGTGAAGCCTGGTCCACTCACAGCATGATCCCTCACAATAGAAATCAAGAGGTGAGATTTTTTTTATTGCCAATATAAAACTTATTTATGACACAACCAATTCCACACAGTAACTGTGGAGAAAATTGCTGTAATTCATTTTGTACTCAAAGTTAAGAGATGAATAATACTGGATAGGCTGTTGCCTACAAGTGGAATCCTCATACCCTTCTGCCACTGTTCTGGTTAGGTTCACTCCTGTATTTTAGTTGTAGAAAAAAACCAAACAGTAAGGGCCGGGAGTAATTGCATTCTTGCAGCACATCACTCTTGTTCCAACAGGTAAGCATTGCAGTTACCTGACAGATCTAGTTCTTCCCACATACCAGTCCCTCCCTACAAATCCACCCTAGGATGAAGTACCTGCTGCTGGAAGCGATAGGGCAGTCCATGTGGAAAGACAGCTTTCACCTCCTCCAGTGGGATGCTGTAGTGGCGACCTTCGTGGAGCTTGGTGTGGTTGGCCTGGAAAGGGATAACACAAACTATAACTCTTGAGAAAGTCTGAGACCTCTCTTCTGGACACAGAAGGAACAGGGAAGGAACACTCCATCAAAGCCAATATCTACTTGCTGAGAAGTGCAACTAGCATATTAAAGCAAAGCAGGAACTGGGGTATCAGAAGACTACTGGCAGATGCTCAGGAAGAGTTTAAAGACAGGATATCCTACCTGGTAATAGACAATGAAGGGACTTCTTGAGCTTGTGTATGAACCACTGTTGTTTGTGGGCACCAGTGGCCCTACACTTCATTAATTTGTCTAATCTTTTATTAGTCCACTTGGACTTCTGGTTACTGCAATGCCTTGACAGCAGTATGAGCTCCTCTGGAGTTACCTGCTGGACTCAGATTTACTTGAAGCCTGCAAGAAAATTCTGTTTTCTGGATTGTTTTTTGTTGTCTCCTAATAGACCATTTCCCTTGTTAAGTAGGACTGTTTGTTTGAGAACTCATGATCTGTTTTCTGGGGTGATAATGTCAGTATTTTTCCTCCAGCAGACCTGCATCATTCCATGTTTCTTTATAGTGATTGCTCAAAGAGTTCTGACTCTGCACTCTAAGAAGTGGTTGTTTCTGGTATCTGAAAATTTAATACCTGTTTCATGCCTTGTTTTTTCCCTTCATTAATCTATCTTCCTACCATGTAGTGCAAGCAAAGCACTTACTCTTGGTCTAGTCATCAGTTTGTGTGTCTTGTGTAGCTAGGACAGTATAGAGACTATGCAGCACTTCCAGTGTGACTTCTAGCAACTTCTATGCCAAGTTTTGTCTGGCTTTTTTAGCAGTTTTGTGCTAAGCTTTGAAGCTCTTATCATGTCCTGCTTGACACCTGCTGCATTTTCCCATGAATTAAAATAAAAACAAATCCTCCTCTCTATTCTTGTGCCTGCCAATCTCTTGCTTCCATTTTGGTTGAGATAGAATCAGAATGTAACAATGTTCTTGTTTTCTTTATTTTGCATAATAATGGTTCACTAAAAGTAGTTTTATTTACTATTCAGAAAGAAAAAGCAGCAGTCATTATTTTTGTCAGCTTTAGCAGATTTGGGCCTGATCCAGACTTTCCTTGTAGTTGTTAGCTTTGGTGTAGACCAGGGCTGAATTTACTGAAGCCCAGGAGAGATGAGACAGTCCTGGGCTGGGCTGGGTCACTCACCTGGCTGAGAAGCAGTTTGAACAGAATGAAAGAATGGGGGGAGAAAACTATCTGCCATGAGTACCACTGCCATGACCTGGCTGCCTCCTGTATTCCTCAGCAGGAGCTGTAGGTACAGCTTTGACCACTACCTGATTTTGTCATCAGTGTTTTGCCTTTCCCAGTTCCTTCATGGACTTTTCCCCTGCAACTGCTGCAGCACTGTTGCAGACCCAGGAATTCTGTAGTCCTAGGATTCTTGCCACGTTAAGTCTCCCTCCCTTTTTTCAGACCAAATGTTCAGTCTTTCAGCATGCAACATACCTGTTCTGTCACGTGCTGCCTCCCTTCCACTCTGAACAGCTCATGGTAACTACACCCCTGTCCCAAACCCAACTGAGGAAAGGTACTGCTAGGACAGGTCAGTATGTGCTGGACCCTGGTTCAGGATTCAGGCTACCCATAGGTTTGCCAAACTATTTATAGGAAGAAACCATTTGGTACCTTTAGCAAACTGCTACCTAAGTGCTCAAGTTGCCATTCTGGTGTTTACTGGTCAGTGAATTTTGGCAACAGGAAGAAAATATTTTAAAGACCTCTTTAGTCACTAGCTCCTCTGCTGTAAGGAGATGATGCTACCTGGAGAGAGATTAACGAGGAGACCTATGAAGAGAGACCAGTCACAGCATTTGTGTTACCTAGGACCCAAGCAGAAGAGCAGCACTCCAGAGACAATTTTCAGTCTCAGTTTCATCACTAATTTGCTGCATAATCTTGGGCAAATTCCTTCACTCTTCAGCTCCTACATCTTTGGAAGGGGTCAGTATCTTTATCCTCATGTTTAGTCACTCTGAGTTCTCCTAATGGAAAGGGTATATGAAATCTAAGCCTTATGAAAAATTCAAGTTTTCATCTGGCCTTCTTAATCCATTTTTAACAGGACTTCACAGGGCCCAAGACAGGTGCAGTCAGAACTCTCAGGCTGGCTGACGATGAGAGCCACCAGAGCCTCTGCTGCAGTGCATGATCTGCAGTACAGCAGGCCCAGGAAGGTTCCTGAGCAGTGTTGGTTGTCACCAAACATCAGGCACATAGTCAGAATGCCAAAGCCAGTTGCCTAGCAACGTAAATGGTAGGCACAGGACGGTGGGGACAATCCTTGCCATCTGGACTCTTCTGTGCAATCTATAGAGACACTCAGGTCACGTGAGTAAGATCATCTGCATGCTGCTGTTTCCATAGAGACCCCAGAGGAATTGGTATTGAAAGACTCCAATTACAGAGGCAGCAGAAAAGCACCTCAAAGACTTATTCCATTCATTATTCCACTTCATTTTGTGCTTGAGACAGAGAGTGTGAAGCTGGAATTATGATGCTGTGCTGAGGTCATCTGGGGTGTGTTTTTTATCCTCCTTCATAGCCAATTTGGGGAGGTTAGTCAGGGAAGAATAACCCTGGAGTTGAAATTAATGGTGTCTGATGATGAGCTAAGCCACATCTGAGTTTCTATAATACACAGTCTATCTCATTTGTGCCACTGCAGAGAAGGAATCAATCCTTGTTCCCAGGAGCTTTCAGGCAGAGGACCAGCTCTGTCTCATTCAAACCCAGGCAGGTGCACTGCACGGCCAGGGTCTGTTTCCTTTGGGCTGGGGATCGTGGGCTAGATGCCCTTTATGAGGACTACGTAATCCCTTCCCTGATGTTTACCAGAACAACCAATCCCAGTAAGTGCTCCTGGCTCCAGCAGGTCCAGAGACAGTCTAATGGAATTCAGGCACTCGCTGTCTGACAGTGACAGTTGTGGCAGGGACTCACCGGATCATTCTCGCTGGTAAAGAAAACTGCTCTGGGTCTTCCTGCCACTGCTTGGACATCCTGGCTGACAATGGAACTCAGGCAATCCTTGGCTGCTGTAGAGAGGGTGTAGCCATGGTCCAACTAAGGAAGAAAGGTGAAGAGACAACAAACTTCTCAGCAGTCAAAGATTACCAGTAAAAAAATCCAGTTAGTAATTTGTTTTGTACAGGCATTGCCCATTATGCACATTATGATCAGGTCAAGGTAGCATGCAATACAAAACAGAATTCTTTGCAATGAGAATAAAAATACATCATTAGAATGTAAATTCATCCTGCAAAACCACATGCTTCAGAACCACATTTCACATTTAGATGCCTATTTCTAAACCATTTCCATTCCCTTAAGTCAGCTACCACCATAAGTCATCTGGAGAGCCAAGTCCTGTACCTGAGTCATCCCCTTCCATATTGCCTAAGGGCACAAGTACAGCCACTCAGGTCCTACTGTTGGGAAGTTCCCACAGTGTTTCTGCCTATGGTGATGAATAGTAGGTGGTACCTTGAAAATTCAAGCTGTCTAGTAATCCATAATCACCTCAGTTATTGAGGGATGAGTGCAGTGCTGCCCACTAATTGGTATTTATAATTACAGTCCCTGCATACAGGCTCTGCCATTGCAATACAGATGTGGCTCAGAAACTGAAGCAGCCAGCAAAGCTGATGAATTCTGTTTTTCAGTAGACAGATTTCTGAAGCCTGCAAAGCCTAGCCAAACTAGGCAAGAAAGTGAGTAGTAGAAGGACAAGCACTTTATTATGTTACGGTGAAAGAAAATCTAAGTGTTTGTCAATGAGTAAAAAAGTGTATACCACAAACAGGCTGGGACCAAATCAAGCAGATCTGAAAGCCACCCTTCAGATTACTGACTGGAACAGTTGCAGGCTCTGTAAACAGAGCAAGTAGTTTCCTATTTTGTCTGTCTGCATAGATGAGAGTAGCCATAAATGTAAGTTTAGAGACAGGAACAGCTGTTTGAGTTCTCCATGGCATGACGCAATCCCGCTGTCACCCCTGTGTTCCGCAGGGGTCATCTGAAAGCCACGAGGGCTGGGAAGAAAGTGTAATGCTGGTTACCCTGCATTAAATACACAGTGAACACCTGAATCAGCACTTCAGCACTCACTCTCCTTTTAGGGAAGGACTCAGACTGTGTTGTACTTAACCAAACTACTGCAGTGTAAATATGGAAGATCACTAAACATTCACTTTTGTCATCACGTTCTTCTCTTGTTCCCAAAATGTTCTTTTCCTCCTCAAAGCCAAACAATCAATTAGGATGCCTGATTTGGCTATGTTTACTTTTAAATCTACAGAAGTGACAATTTACAGCTTAGACCAAGGCACTAAGATGCAAATTTAATATGTGAATAGCTAGAGCCTGAAACTGTTGTCATCTATTCCCTTACAAAAAGTCAGCCCTGAGCCATTCCTAGTCTGGAATCATTTTCATATCCTTCTCATTTTCTTTGACCATCATGTCACATTTCCTCCTTCTCAAATGAACATCTTGGGCCAGTGAGCTTTCCTCACTTAAAAGGCAAGTGAACTGCTCTGTGGACATCCTTCCTCTGGAGGACCGTACAAATCCTCGTCCCTGACCTGTGTAACAGCGAAGGAAAATCAAGCAAGGATTAATTTATTGCTCTGAGTGTGTGTTCAGTGCGTGTTTGTGTCTAGATATAGCTCAAGCCTTTAGCTGAATGATCCTTAGTCAAACCAATGTTACCAATACCACTTTTTTATAAGCACAATCTCAGAAGATCAGCAGGATTTGGATTCTCTGTGGTACAAAAGCCAGTTCACAGTAAGTCCTGTGAAGGGAGCAGAAGATAGCACAGGATGCAGAAAACATGTAGATGCAGAAAACAGGATTCAAGTATGAGAAGAACTTTGTCTTGAAGTCTACTCCTCTGTTCTTGCAGCCAAGTACACAATTTCTATTTTCCCATCCACAGAACATATCCCATCTTTAAATGACAACATCTTCCTCCTCACTGCTTGGAGCCTTAGCATATGTCACCTTCCTCAAAACCAAGAGGTAGCCTTGTAGCGCTCTGGAACTTTTCCTTTGTGGACTGTAGCTTGTGCTAGGTTGTGGAAGCAGCTTCTGCACACGTGGAGACAAGAAATCCTTCCTAACTCTGAAGTGCTACAAAACCAACACAAGCTCCTAGAGCAGTGAACGTGACACTATTCAGTTACCCTGAAATGGAGAGACAGAGTTGGATTTCATGAATGATTGGATTTCTGTTTACAAAATTCATGCAGAATCTGCATTTTGAATAGGCTACAAGAATACCTTTCAGTGACCTAGAATGCATGATATGTTCTGACTTTATAACAGCAGCATGTCACTTGGTCCTTCCTGAACAACAGATCCCCTGGCTTCATGCAGAATGCCAAAAACATCCCTTTCTGGCTCAGTGTAGAGGTCAGCACAGTAAATCCTAAAAGGTACTTAAGGTTCTCATGTTTTCACATCACTTTTTAATGCAGTTTATCCTAGCAGTGCAGAGTGGATTTTACAGTAAGTTTCCATCTGCCAAGGGACAGAGTAGCCTAACTCAGCTCCCTGAAATGGCAGCGAACTATCACGTGGTACATGGAGATGAATCCTAAAGTCATGTGCCATAAGGTGGAGCTGTTCCTACACGGTCATATAAATCTTAAGTCTCTAGAAAAGACTTTATTTCCTATTGTAAGTTCAGTCCAGTCCTGCACAACCAGAATCTCACCTCTGGAAACAAGCAGTTACACAGTAATCCTCTTCCATGGCTGCACTAGTGCAACAGCACTTAAAAGATAACAGCAACAAAACAACTGAAATCCTTTACCATTACGAAGTCATCCCATATATGCAACATTAGGTCATTATGCTGTTGATAACATCAGGAAGCTTTCCTGATAACATAGTGCTGCTGTGTTCTTGTGGCAAAGCTGGTATCACTACACCCACCTGAAGCACTGAGCCATCTTTGGCAAAATGATCTTCCCACCAGCGACAGAGTCTTTGGGAAAGTCTGGTGGTGATTGTGTCCTATGCAAGGGGCTTCTTCCTTTGTACCTTCCAGCAGTGCATAGCAAGTAGATTCTCTGGTTTCTAGAAACACTTGTCTGAAAGATGTAAGATTCCAGCACTGTGGACATTGCAAAAGGGTGAACTTCAGTCTTCTAGCAAATGTCTCATTTAAGCCCAACTATCCAAGGCTTGCTTGCATGTTCTCTCTCCAGTGCACAGAGGGAAAAGCAGAAGGAAAAACACACACAAGCTCTCTCTTGATCTCTTTTGTCCATAATGGCAGTTTACACAACCAGATTATAGGAGGCATCACATTTTTAGATGATGAATGTAAGAAGAATCTCACTTTTTTCTGTTGTAAATTGTCATTCCAGTTCACAGGACAGATAAAACCTCACTATTACAGAACTTACCTTTAGAGGATGACAGATTAGGCCCTTCAGACTTCTCAGCATTTTTTCTGCAGAGACAGAAGTGGATTTTTTAGGGTTTTTATTATGTTTAATGTTAATCTTAACACTGGGAGAGAATCGTTCCTGCCCGAAGAGCTTAAAGCCTGGGCACACAAATAATTCAGACAAGCTGTCAGAATGCTCTACAGCAATACAGTTGATTACTGCTAACAATATCATTTGTCTAATAAACAAACATTCCATTCATTATGTTGCCTTTTTTTCAGAGTGACATTCACAAAAAACCCCTTACTTTATAAGTAAAGCTATTTCATTCAACTATTGAGAAGCACAGGTTCTTTTACTGGGGAAAGGCAATTCTTTTGACTACAGCTGTTAAGAGGTGGAAGAGCAAGGGCTATACAGTCATTATTTTGAGAAAACTGGAATGATGCAGAGACTGAAGATGCTTCCGTGTTTCTGCCTTCATCCTATTAGCATCATTAGTTCAGCACAGGAAAGAAAAAATAAAACAAAACACTTGAGCAATTGTGATGCAAAAATAAAGGCAAAAGCCTAAGTTAAATCTGCCACCTCTGCCAGCATTGAAGGGCTTCACCATACCACTTCCTTTGGAGAAAACCATGACAATACCTAACAAAGATGCTTCAAGAATTCTTGGTTGCCATAAATTGCACAATGCATTCAAAGTGAGATAATCGTGCTGCATTCCTGAGGAGGGATGGAGTCAGTGGTTAACTGCAGCATTGATGCTAAGCAAGACAAAGCTGATTTTAACAGCACAGAATGGCATTTAGAGTTGTTAATGTCTAGAGTGAGAAAAAAAACTCACTGAAGGACATTAATTTTGTGATGGTAATTTACATCCTTTCATCTAACACTACGTATTTGAAAAGCAAGATCCAGTTTTGTGAAGATCTCAGCCTGTGGAGGCTTTATCTCTCATTTTACTTTGCCACACTAAGATGTACAGCAGAAGAGGAAAGAGAAAACTTGTTCCACTCCAGAATGTATTTCCTTCATTTCAAACCACTGTTTTAACAGTAAAGAATGTTGGGATGGGAAAGCTGTTTTCTCAAATGCAACTAGTAAAATTAAGAAGCCACAAAAACCTGAAAGTCTCTGTTTATTTTGGGCACAACTACCATTCTGATAAAACTTTTGAATGACTCCTTTAACACACATTGTGAGGGCTCATCTCTAGGGTTTGTCTATCCATGGGATCCATAGCTTTGGCAGGAAAGTAGATTAAACAGCAGCCACTTCACTGAGCTGTGCATGGATCAAGTTAAAGAACTGTCCAACGCAGCATACTCTGCCATTATAGAAAAAATACTGCTTGTGGTCTTCAGGAAAGGTTTTATAGATTGGAATGTAATTTGCTGGTAAAAATTATGCAAAGAACCCTGAAAGTTTTATTTGCAGTCATCATCAAGTTATACCAACCTCTCATCTCTCCAGACTAAATTAAAGACAGATTTCTGGATGCTTGCTGTCTGTGTATTTAGTACTGGCTTCAGGAACCTGGAGCCAAGCACCAGAAAGAGGAGTAGAAGATGCATTCAACTTTGAGCTAACCGGAGTGTTGTCATTGCTCTTGGATGGCTGAGCTCTACCTGCACACTGCTCTTTCAAGGACCTCTCCGTCCTAGTTTTCCTCCCCGTATGCTCTCCATCGCACGTCATCCTTCCCTTTTTTAGGCATCCACAGTACTGAGGTATCAAAGGGGCAGAAAGGACATCGTTCCCCGTGATCTACAAACGGGACCCCGCTACAAAGAACCGGGAAAGCTGAAGTTCTGTTTGTAAAACCTGCGAAGGAGAACCGAAGGCAACCTCCCGCCTGTCTTGGCTCCCGGTAGGCCGCAGGCCGACGCCGCCATTCCGCTCCCTCCTTCCCTCGGCCTCGCTACCGGAACGCGCCCTATGTCCCCACACGCGCGGGCCCGGTCTCCGCACGGCCATGCCCGAGCTGCCGCCGCCGCGCCTCGGCACTGAGCCCTCCTCGAGTCGGCACCGGTCTATCCCCACCCCCAACACTCACCGCCAACACCTGGCCCGCCCCGCTGAGAGGACCCCCAGAGCGAAAAGCCGCGGCAGACGCTAGACCGCTACGGGTGCCGCGCAGGGCCAGACAACGCAGAAGCGGGACGCGCGGGACTCACCCGCCGCTGCCCAGAGGCGCCCTCAGCCGGCGGGGGCGGGGCCAGCCCCGCGGGGTGTGTCCGGGCGGGGCGGGGCCGGGGGCGGGGCGCCGGGCGCTCGCTCGCGGTGGAGCAGGAGCCGCCGCCATTTTGGTTTCGCTGCCTCGGCTCGGAGCAGGNGGGATCCCTGGCGGCAGGGCTTACCGGGATGGCGGCGGCGGGGGATCCCCGGCGGCGGCGGGCGTGCGCGGGGGGCGTGCTCCGGCAGGGCCCGCGCCTGGAGCGGAGCGAG
>VWZX01007981.1:122032-193306 GCA_013399015.1 Galbula dea
GGGCGCGGGCTCGGGCCCGCGGGGTCTCGGTGACAGAAGCGGGCCCCGCAGGGAGGCCGTGTGCCGGCGGGACGCTCGCCGCCGGGCCTGTGCCCTGCGGGGGTGGGGAGAGGCTGACAGCCGCGCTCCGGCGGTGTGCTGGGCCCCGCGGCAGCGGGGGGGCAGCTGTCAGCTGACGGCTGGCCTGGAGCCGCGCCGGTGGCGGGGGGGGACGCGGGGAGTCCCGCAGAGCTGACCCCGGGGAGCCCGTCCTCGGCTGGGAGCCCTCGTCCGCTTTCAGGAAGTTTCCTGGAGATCAGGTCTGTGCGCAGGGCTCCACATCCACCAAACTTAGGATTTTTGTAGGGCAGAGGTGGTGGGAAAGTGTGGCCCTTCCCCCGGGTGGGAGGCGGCGGAGCGGGACGCGGGTTGCGTCCCTCCGGCACTGCTGTTGGGGTCCTTCACGATTGTTGGCATGTAGGCTAGTTTGATAGGTCAGTGACGTGTAGATTTTGCTTGCAAGCTTTCCGCCCGCCTAAATCATACTTCTGAAATGTTACTTTAATTGGATTTTTAATCGTGTTTTACTTTTGCTGACCGATAGTATGGGCTTAGCTAGTGGAGTGTAATGGTATCTTAGCTTTACCCATCTCTCGCATCAGAAACCAAAATGTCCTGCTGTCCTTTTTTTTCTGTTAGATACTCTCCTGAGTTCCTACCTCGTGTTTTTCACCCCCTCTTTGTGGTTCCTTCAACCTGTTAATTACCTAGCAGAGAACTAGAAGCTCTTTGGGATGTGGGTTTCCATCAGATGGCCTGAGGACACACATTGAGTCTCCTGGTAGTTGTGTGTTGTCAGGAGCCTTACAGGGAAACTTGAGGTAGAGGGGCTTTTTTCTTTTTGGAGTGGTTTGGGGAGTAGGGACTATGTGTTGAATGTGTGGGGAAAAAAACCTTTGACTTGATCTTCATCCAGTTGAATATACTTAGTTTTCATTTTCAGGAACACTACCATTTTTGCAGCTTTTGTTTTAGGTTGGTTGGTTTGTTGGGGGTTGTTTTTGTTGTCTTCCTTGCATTACTCTAGATTGCACCTGCAAATGCAGTGTTTTCCAAGAAGGTGGGTTTTGAGGTGGATCCTGAAGGACTTGTGGTCATCCTTGAGGACCTTGAGGCCATTGCTGGTGCTTCTGCCTCTGCATGAATGGGGAAGTTCTAGCAGCTGGTTGAACATATGGGTAGAAATGGGCTCTAAAATCATCATCTGTCTGCCTACTTGAGTTCTTAAGACGCATTCTTATGTGAACGTGAAGACTTCAGTAGCTATTCTGAACGATTTTGAGGGGGTCTCAGTACATCTTGGTTTTAAAGACAAGATTATCATAGTTTTTTGGACTTTAGTTACATTTGGTTTCTAGAGGCAGTCAACAGTCATCTGAAAAGCATGTAACGTTTGAGTAATAGTAAACAGTAAAATAATTTGAGTCATCGCTTGCAAAAAGCAGCAGCTTGTTTTCAGTTGTTTTCAGAAGTGTAAACTGTCCTTGGTGATACCAAAAGTTGTTGAAACACTCGGTGCAAAAGACAGGGTTATTGATATGAGTTGTAACAGTGGTGTCACAGGAGGGGACTGGAAATAGCAGATGGAGTTACTGAATTAGAGTTATTTTAAATAGGTATTGCTGTCAAATGGATTGTTGACTTTTTAAGAAGAATTGAATTTGTGCTGCCATTGGCAAGAGGTTGACTTTTGCCATTGGGGACACCTTTCTCCCACTCCAGTGAGGTCATGTGTGTCATCTCACAGCTTTCAAAAAGGAAAAAAAAAAAAAGAAGAAGAAAACCCCCTCTGATCTGCAGCTCTAATGTGATTGTTCCGTGAAAGAAAAATCTCAATTTGTTCCTGTCTGTATCAAAGTATTACCTGTTGGCTGCGTATTTCCCACAGTGTGTGGTTCTCCTAGCACTGGGGTTCTTGTGGCACAACCAGGGGCACTATCTGCACATTCTGTCAGAGTTAAAGGTGAAATACTGGTTTACACTGTGCCTTATGTTGTCTTTTACTAGGTGCCTGTAAATAACAGAGGATTTTGTTCAGAAAAATCCATTGAATGGCATCAGACACAGAGCTATACCTCTCAGGAAGTTCCTGAATCACAAATTTAGAGGCTGGGAGAATATTTTAGCAGAATTACCACAGCATACATTGGGGTTTTATGCTTTTCCCTAGGCAATCAGCATCAGCTAGTGTTGGGACTAACAGCCTAAGGCTAAATGAACCTTTGGTCTGATTGAAAATGGGGGTTTTATGCAGCATTCAGCAATTCCACATTAATTTGCCTATGAATAGTGAAACAACAACATTATCAGGCAAGTCAAAATTCAGTCTCGTGTTTCCAGACTTCCCAGTTGAGGTATGGTCTCAGAACAAGGAAGGTTCAGATTCCAGATGAAAAGTTTTACCTGCTTACAAAGTTTTCCTCCCACTGGAGCATCCTTGCAAAGTGTCATGTTGTGTCTGTGCTGCTTCCTACAAGACAAGTATCCTGCTCCCCTCTGCTCTCCCAACACATGCCCTGTACTGCCTGTGCCACAAACACTCCTGTAGAGCATTCTTCCTCACAAGACAGGTACTCTGTTGTTTTATGGCTGGTCACCTCATGGAACAAACAGAAACTTTATTTTGGACAAGTGTTTCCATCTCTGCTCACATAGGTAAGTCCAGGTTCCTTGAACTTCTCTTTTGGTGACCTCTCTTTTGTGTTGCTGCTTAGGATATGTGATGTGGAGAAATAGAGTAAGGGTTTTATGGCTCCTCTTAACTCTCTTTTGGAGAAAGAACTTGTGAGTGTGGTAGCAGCCTTCCATAGCAGAAGAGAGAAAACAAGGAACACGAGAAGGGATTGTGGGAGGCCACAGAGTTACTAGTAATGTTGTGGTATTTCAGATACTAAGCTGGTTGTTTTTTAAATTCAAGGTGCCTGTGGAGCTGAAGCAATGGAAGGAACCAAAAGAAAAATGCATTCAAAATGTAAAACCACAATATGTTTTCATCAACAAAATCAGTAGCTGAAATGAAGATGATATAAGAAACTGGACATAGGAAAAAATAATCTGATTCAGTATTGCCAAGGGCATGGGGGGAAGACAACTAGGAGCAGGCAGTGGAAGTAAACCCTTGGTATTTATATCTTCTGGAAAAGTGGAGGATCAGAAGATCAGAAGTCTTAGCAGGTCATGGCAAAAAGAGCTGGATGTGTCAACAAGGGAATGAGTAATAGGTATTACAGCAGTATATAGCATTAAGAGAATTGTTAGTGAACATCATTTAGTCCTAGGTAGCACATGTCAAAATGGATGATAAAATGCTTCCTAGTTAATCTTTTTGGGGAAGAACAATTACAGGAGAGATTTGAGATCTACAGAATCTGCTGGACGAGAGAGGAGAAAATTGATGTGTTTTGCTTCTTGGGGACATGGTTAGGATGTGTTTTGATCGTAATTTGTAAGGCTATGTAGAGATTTGGTAGTAGATCATTCTTCATCTGGCAGAGTTTGTTATCCTAACATCCCATGGATGAAAGTGGTTGCAGAATGTGGATTAGGTCTTGGAACAGAGTCCCCAAGGAAATGGAAGTTTGGTTCATCAAAAAAAAAAGTGTTTAAATAGAAAATGTTGATGTTGCTTTGGAAGGAGCTGCTGTGGGTTTGCAAAATGAGAGCAATGGGAGAGGAATTTCTGAGCAGAGCTCTTGGCTGCGTATGGGACACATGCTGCTAGGTTGTGTCAGTACTTTCTAGTGTCAGGAGTTAGGAAGCAGTGTGGTGGAATGACAGTGTATGGAGGCTTAAAACACACTTAGTTGAGGGCATGGGCAGTCAGGCTCCAGTGCTTTAACGTCCTGAGTTTTCCTGGGTGCAGCAGGTGATGGAGTGCTTTTGTTGTGAAGAGCTCTGTAGTGGAAACGTGCAGAGATCTCTCTCGGGGATCACTGTCATTGAAGCTGGTGCTTTGCAAGTCCATTGTCTGTTGTTCTGACCTGAAGAAGTCAATATTGTAATTAAAAGCGAGTGGATAATTAATGGAACAAATACGTAGATGGAAGACGTAGATGTTACCTTACATCACATGGGTAAATATGAGAGGTTTAGGTCTTGAAAGTACCAAATCAGTGGAGTTTTCGGGGTAGATTGCTGCAAGTTTTCTAGCTGGCTCTGAACTATAATTGCCACCGTTGGGCTGCTCATATGCATGGACATACATCAGGACATCTTAAAGCACAACCTGCAAGAAGAATGGCAAAGATCCTGTCAACTGGTGCAAGCACAGAGAAAGCAATGGCATCATTGAAATAAAAGGGAACAAAAAGGAAAGAACACATGTAATGATTGTCCCTGGTGAAACAGAAAGGGCTGAGGAACAGGAGCAAGTGAGGAACCAAGGTACAGTTACACACACCTTGAAGGGAGTGGCAGGAAGCTTGGACTCAATGCAAGAAGGAGGAAGAAGCTTTCTTGGGATGCAGAAAGATGAGCTCTAATCAGTTCACAGTTATGGAAATGCTCAAATTGGCAGACACGTTTTCTGTGGATTGGAGAGGGGTAATTGGAGAGTCAGAGAGAAGAAGATTACAGTGATTGAGGCAAAACGATGATTAGGTCCAGGATTAGCATTTTTGTTGTCTGTGTAGAGAGGAATTAATGGATAAATAAAATGACCTGCTATGTGTTTAGGAGAGCCATCAATCTGGTGACTCTGTTTGTGGGATAGTTAATGGTTCTGTGTCATCACAGAGTAGGATTTTAACACAATTCTTCTCCTTTAATTCTCTGCACTTTGTTTTGGGGTTGCAGTTTCTATGGTCAGTGTATGAGTGTGATTACTCACATAAAGTCTTGCTATTAAGTAAATACGGAGCCAAATACAGCAGTATAGATGATGCTGTTTCAGCGTAATTCGGTTTCAGATATTAAGCTTATTAATTAATTGTCTTTGTAAGAAAATGACTGAAACGTTGTAGCTATTCTAGGCTATGGCCACTAGAAAAGGAAACATTTATGTGAACTTAGATCTGAGAGTTGGATAATGGCCTGTAGGATTCTCACCTTTTCTTAAACTTGAATAAGAAATTTTCATGCATTAACTTAGAATTCCTGCTGGCCAGTTCTCCATTGTGCATTGGAATGTACAAAAAAGCCCATTTTTGGTGACAAAGTGTAGCCTAATGGACTGAACATTGGGTCTTGAACTTTCTGCCTTTCCAGCCCCCTGTGTCACAGTGCTCTGCCCATGTTTTTCTACTTGCAAGATTGAGATTTTTTCTGATTACCTCTGGTCTTAAGAGTAATAATAGCAGTTTTGATTTTTCAGGATGTTCTTAGTTGAAAAGTAATAGCTGCATATAGAAATCACTTCTAATAACGTGTACAGAACATGTGACAATAAGTTTGTTTTCTCTGAGGATGCAGCCAGCAAAGCTTCCCAATCATTTGTTTTGTGTTCTCAGCAGCATTTCTTCTGTCCCCACTAATCCTGGTGTCTGTATTCCAACCTGTGTCCACTGCAGTTGCCTTAGTCCTCTCCCAGTATTGTCTTTCACATTCCTTATTCTTCCCCCTTTTTATACAGTGCTTGTGTTTGCTGAGCCACCTCCTCACTGCTGGTTTTCTAATTATTATCTGGACAAGAGGCATGTGGCTTTGGGAGCTGCTCGAGTGTGGCCATGCTGACCTGCCAGGAGGCCAAATGTCATAGATAATTGCTGAGCTCATGCAAACCTTTTTGAGACCATTGAAACTCATTTTGAAGTACATTGAAACCATTGAAATCTTTCTATAACATTCCTTACAATTCATTCTCAGTAATTGTATAGAAGATAAGGGTGGAAGATCATTCTGGTTTAGTTCCTGGGATGCTCTTTTCAGTGCATTGATATTTTTTTTCAGACCTGGTTCTGACGTGTTTAATTTTCAGAAAGTATTAAGATCTTTAAATGATTAAGAGATTCAAACACTTACTCTTCAGAATGCCTAAAGCAAATATGCCCACCTGGATTGTTGTGGTTTGGCTCCAGAAAAGGAGAACTCTCCCGAGCTGCTGTTGATGCTAAGTGGAGTTTGCTCTGGTTTGATGTGCCATGTCCATGGGGTGACGGGCAGTGAGTTGCCATAGCAGTGTCAAAAACACCTCATACTTTTTCAGTACACTGCAAGGATAGTGGATGTACTTGCAGCTGTCAGATTTCACCAGGAGTTCTTGTTCATCTGTGCACAGAGTCTTTCTGAGATCTACTGGTGTTCATGTCCCTGGTTCTGTAAACATTGCTTGTGTCCTTCCTCTTACATCATACTCTAAATATCAGACCCTGCTGAAATGCATAGGTAGAGCTTCTCTTTTGGAACTGTGATTTGTCCTCTTTGGTGGTTACCAATGCAGTGTATTGTATCTCCTGCAGATTCTTTCTGTGATGATTCTTGTTTGCGCAGATGGAAATAGAAGGAGGTGCAGAGGTTGTGTTTATTCTGTAGCAGTGGAGGAAGGAGCAGCTCTGGGTGCAGGCACTGCTGGCACGAGAGCTCTGCAAGCCAGGGCTTTGTATGAGTGAGGTGATTCCGGTCAGCTTGCTTTAGTTAAGATGAAAAAGTTCCTTCTAATCTCTTCTGATAACTAGGTTAATTCTATATACATAACAATGTCTCTGAGGGTAGAAGTGTGAACTTTTCTGTTCCTTCTGTTCCCATGCTCCAGAAAGTACAAATTAGTGTGTGAATGTATTTGGTGGAGTGGCTTGTTTAGTTTTTTTTCCTGCTCTCCCATCCTTCTTTCTGAATTGTGCAAACCCCTTAACTAATCAGGAGGTTTTGAGGTGTGTTTGTAAACCAGTGCATGCTTGGGTCAAGCACAGCTTCCCTTGTGGCTCATACGATGACAGGTTTCATTAGCTACATCATTCCTTAGGTGCAGCTCTTTCAGTGGATCCAGACTAAAAGTGGCACTGCTAAGAGTAGGTGGGCTCTGATTTTAAATAAAAAAAATATTTGGAAGATCAACATTAAAAGCCTTAACCATCATTTGAAGTGTCCTGTGGATGCACTGGAGATTATGAATGTCCTAGTTGGAGTTAGAACAGAACTAATTCTGTTCAGTGATTTTACTTTTCAGCTCACTTCTAATAAATAATATTCACATACTTGTCATTTAAAAATGATTTTATAGAAAAATTGTTTTGTCGGTGGTGGTTACAGGCAGAATCGGGTTTTGAAACATCAGCTGCATGATTGTGGTTGTCTTTCTAATGTTTTTTCATTTTCATTTCTGCTAGAAAATCAGAAGTTTTAATTCTATCTGTCTTTCTCTTCTGCAGAGTAAAAGATGCTGGCTGCCAGTAGTAGAACAGATCTTCTGTGGAACATATCTCTGTAAATCTTCCCTAAAATTTCCCCGAAGGCTTGTACTCCGCCTGTGATGGACCCTCGGAATTCTGCTATGTTAGGCTTGGGTTCTGATTCTGAAGGGTTTTCTGGGAAAAGCCCCTCTGTGGTAAACATTGACACCTTGGTGGGGAAAGGAGAAGCAGAGCTAGAAAGTTGCACCAAGGAAGAAGAGGACAGCAAGAAGAAGAATTGGGAGGGGAACAGCCCTGAGAATGGGAAGAGTGAGTCTCTGGCTGAGGCACAGCAACAGTTCTCAGTGAAAGAAACAAACTTCTCAGAGGGAAACTTGAAGTTGAAGATTGGGCTTCAAGCAAAGCGAACGAAGAAGCCTCCCAAGAACCTTGAGAATTATGTGTGTAGGCCTGCCATAAAAACCAGCATCAAGCAACCAAGGAGGACGCCAAAGAGTGGGAAGATGACAGATGAGAAGAATGAGCACTGTCCTTCAAAACAAGTGAGTAGTATGTCTATGTAATGTTTTGCAAGCCATAGTAAATTGAAACTGTATTTAAAGGTTTGTGGCATCTCTGCAGGATCATGTCCTAGAAGCTGTTTTTCCATGTGACCTCTGATACTGAAGATTCCGAAGTTAGAAATGGTTTCATTTCCATTGATAGAAAAGTGCTTTTGCTCTTTCACTGCTTGCCAACGTTGGTGTTTTAACAGTAGAACAGCACTGAAAGATAATTCCCATGTTAACTGGAAGTGAACATCTTAGGTGAATTTCTTGAAAGTGCTAGTGTCATTTTAGTCTCTTGTCTGGAAGGAGGTGGGAGGTCTTGTCCCTCTCTAAATGGGGCTGTGTATTGCTGGGTTTGGCTCTAATATTGGGATTTAGCTTTTCTTTTCACCTGTCAGAACCATTGTTATTGCTGTGTCCTAACTGGCACTGTGCTGAATGTATCAACAGAGTCTGAAAAGTAAAAATGTTAGAAAACACCATGGTGATAAACTGCATCTAAATGCAGTGACTTGAGAGATGTGCCAGGGATTTTCCACATGTAAGGAGATAGCTCTGCCTTGAGGATGTCTTGGTTCTATGATCTGCATGATGTAATAGGCGAGAGCAGCAAAAACAGATAGGAGAAGCAGTCAGAAATCTAGCTGCCTAGACCCTGAATTTTAGCAGTGCTTTGTTACAGCATGCTCTTTTTTCCAATAGATCTAAAGGTTTTGTTTCTCCCTACACTCGTGTTTTTCTTGCACCTATCTGCACTTCCTTCTCTCTCCTGGTTTCCATGCCCATTCCTTACCTATCCTTGTTCAGCTGGGCAATGCCAGGAGATTGAGCAAGGGAATACAGTGAGTCCCTGGAAGTCAGGGAGCACCTCCTTCACATGGACTCTCAGTTCATGGAGCTTCTGTTTCAGCAGTTCCATTTCTCTAGCCTCTGTGCTGCTCATAAGGCTACCTGCATAAATCTGTCCTGGCACATCTGCTAAGGTAGAGCCTTCCCAAAGGAAAGGAAAATGCCGTTATCTTAAACTGATAGGATGTTTGTCTGACATACCCACGTGTTGTTCTTTCCCCTGGCATGATCAGACTTAAGTTTTCCTTGAGGAAGATCATCTTCAAAGAGAATTAATCAATTGTGCCCTGAAAGGACAATTGTGCTCTATGTTATGTGTAATGACTACAATGACTTTTTCCAGACTCTACCATGCAGCTGCAATGGGATTCTTTCTTCATGATAAACAGAAAGGCATTTTCAGTCATGCTGTCAAACAAGACATTCTTAAGGGGTTCATTCTGTACCTGAAAACTTTGACTGTGGCCTTTATTTTACATTCTTCCATTTCAGAGCAAGCTTCTTATTTCTAATGATTTCTCTACCTTCATCTTGAGAAAAACTGGAAGAGTTTGTCATTCTACTGATGACTGTTTCTTAGCAAAACAATACTGTGATGAGCTGGGTATTGGGTCACTGGTCTCTCTTGATGTTCAAACTGAGGTGGTGCTTGCACCTGAATGTCTCATACTACAAAAGAGAGCCATTAAGTGTGGAAACTTCCCCACTGCATCACAAGGCTGTGCCCTAGGAATTTTCACCAGCGATAATAATTAATATTTAAACTTGGATGGTGGCAGCAGGGATTTGTTTATATGTGGGTTTTGCTTCAAGAGATCTGTCCTATTTCAAATGGAAATTAGAAGGTTGGGAAGCAAATATTACTGATATTATTAATGTTATTGGTATCATATATGATACCATTGATACCATATCACTTTTTAATTCCAACTGTTCTAAGTACACTTACTCCTCTATGTGTGAACAACCTGAAGGTGTAGGGCAGAGAAGTGCAGAGCTGTTGGCATTAAATGTGCATTACTGAAAGTCATTTCAAATCCTAGACTAATGATAATTCACTTGAAATACTCTGCTCCCTCTCTCCAATTGTACTGAAATAGTTTTCAAGTTGTGTGACTGTTGGTTCCCTGCTGCCCTTCTAGCACAGAATCACAGAATCATTACGGTTGGAAAGGACCCTCAAGATCATCTAGTCCAACCGATAGCCCTACACTACTCTTACCCCTAAATCATCCCCTGAAGAAACACATCTATCCTCTTCTTAAAAACCTCCAGGGATGGTGGCTCCCCCCCCTCCCTGGGCAGCCTATTCCAATACCTAACCACTCTTTCAGTAAAGAAGTTCTGCCTAATATCTAATCTAAACCTACCCTGGCTCAGCTTAAGCCCATTCCCTCTAGTCCTGTCACTAGTCACAAGGGAGAAGAGGCCAACACCTGCCTCCCTAGAATGGCCTTTCAAGTAGCTGAAGAGAGCGTTAAGGTCTCCCCTCAGCCTCCTCTTCTCCAGGCTAAACAAGCCCAGCTCCCTAAGCCTCTCCTCATAAGGCCTGTTTTCCAGACCCCTGACTAGCTTAGCTGCCCTTCTCTGCACCCTCACTAGTAGCTCAATGTCCTTCCTAAACTGCGGTGCCCAAAACTGCACACAGTGTACTCGAGGTGTGGCCTCACCAGTGCCATGTACAGTGGCAAGATCACCTCCCTGCTCAGAAATGATGCTTTACAGCATCCTCCTGGTTCATTGCAAGTGTGATTGAGAAGTCTCTCTGGAAACAAATGGTTAATATGGTTTAAAACCAGTGCATGTTTTACATTTAATGTGTGAGGGTGTATTGGTTTTGTTTTTTGCTTACTGCAGTGAAATGAAGTGAGTTTTAGCACTGCAAATTACCCTTCAGAAAATGAGAGGGATCTCTTGATCTGCAGAGGGGGAAACAGCAAATACATCACCAATTCAGAGCAAGGTGTGGCAGTGCTGTGAGCTGTGGAAGTGACCTCTCTCTGCGTTCTTTTAAAGGAGGAATGAGGAATTTGATTGAAAATATAGCACTTGCAGTGTACTCAATTAACCACGAAGACAAAAAGAGAACAAGAAATCTTCTTCTAGGAATATCAGTGTGAATATTAAAGCAGTAGGAAAATACTTTACACTCCCATCTATGACAGTTGAGCTTCTCTCTCAAGCTTGGTGATGAAAGGACTCTTAAAACTCAGGGAGCATCTTCAGTTATGTCACTGGAAGACTGATCTCCATTGTGAAGGATACATGGGCAGGTTAGGGTGAGTAACTTGTATATTTACAATCTGTCCTCCAGAAATGTGTAGACAAAAAAGGTAAATACCTTCTGAAGAGAAAATGATAGAACAGAAGAGTGAGACCTAGAAATGGCTAAGAGAAACAAAATTAGAAGTTGCCCTAATAGGAAAACTGTATTCAGTTTGCGTTTTAACACTGAATGTGAAACCTGGATTTCTTTCTGTCACACGAGTGTCCTGTGGCAGACAGACAATGGCACTGCGTGTGCTTTGCTGAGCCCAAAAACTTCAGCCTTAGACATGAATTGTGCTTCTGGTAGTTTTAGTACAAGAGGTGTACAAATGATTTACCAGTGCTTGCAAGGTAAGCGTCGGCAGTGACACAGCAAAGTTGCATTGCTAAAGGTTTAGAGAATAGGAAGGCAAGAAGTGATAGTAACAAGCTCCTGTGATTCTAAAATAGTCATTGTAAAACAGTGCAGCAAGTTGGGACGTGTCCTTGTGCTCCATCTCCTTACTGCTCTGAAAAACTGCTGAGTGCAGAATTCTGCAGTTCTCTCTCACCCTTGGTTATCTGGGGAAGCTCTAGAGGAAAGTTTGCTGATGAAATCACAGCCACTAACTGAAAACTTCCAAGCAAAGCTGAAGAACTGTTTTGTTCCTGTTTTCTTTGTGAGTAGCTCAAGACTATTTTTTGCAGGATATGGGGCATGAGTTTTTGTCTTAGACTAATTACACAGTCATACTTTTTTTTCCCCCCCGGTAGTTAGCTAAAACTTGCTTTTAGAAAAGACTGAAAAGTCTTGGTGAAACATAAACAGCAAGCAAACTTCCACTCATTGTTTGCAATGGGGAACTTGTGGAGAAAATATTGATGCCACAACTACACAAACAACTTCTGTGATTCTTCAGAATCCTCATTTGAATGAGAGCCTATGCACTGGCCAGAGGTTCATCAACTAAACTAGTAATGGGTAGATCTCTGTGTGTGTGTATAAAAATCTTTCTTCCTTGCTGGTAGTTCCCGAGAGAATTAAACAATTCCCATCAACCAGCTGTTTCCTTCCAGTGGTGTCAGCTTTTGGAAGCTGAAACTGTCTTGAATTTCCTAATTTGGCTCTAGGGTGGGAAGTGTGAATTTTACATCAAACTTGATAGAAGATATCTCTGTTCTTCTGAAAGATTATCTGCTCTTTAAGCTTTTTGTAAATAAATACCAATAATAATAACCTAGTAACAATAGCCACTGAGATCATGTCATACTGTAATATTGAATGCCTTTTTTAGAAGTAAAGACATTTTTGTTTGCTGTTGGTGTCTGTGATGATTCTGGACTGATTGATTATAACCTGCTAATGGTTTATCTAGAATTTTTATTCCTCCAATTTATGATGCAAGTGTAGGAACCATATGTCCACATAGGAGATTTAAAATTTTAAATTCATCTCAGTGCAAGATTAACAACAATACCAAGTTTGTGAAAACTTAGATGTTTTGTGAAGTTGCTTTGGGGCAGTTCTTTGGTTGAACAGTTTTAAGTTGCACAGTTACAGCTAAAGATTGCACAGGAATAAACTTCTTAATTTTTAAAGCACAAAATGTTTTTTAATGTAATCTAGACCTTTCTAACAGCTTTATACCTAGATGAAACCTACCCTCTGAAAGGCAGAGTCATGTAGAGTAAGTCCAGAACTCTTGACTGAAAATGCATGTAATCAAGAAAAACTGGTTTAGACTTCTATGTGGCACTGTCAATGTGCATTGCATTGTAGGGGCTTGATGTGCTTGTGATTTAAACACCTAGGAGATGTTTGGGGTTTACTGTTTCATTTCTGGGAGTGATTTGTTAGTAGTCTTCGCAAAACTGTCTCCATTAACACCTGGCTGTGCTTTCTCTGATACAAAGTTGTGCATGTTGAAGTCAGCAAAGCAGAGCTCTGCCCCCTGGGACCACGAGGGAAAAGGGAAATGCTGAGTGTGCTGCGCAAAGCACCAGGAGCAAAGTGAAAGCAGGAGACTGGACACACGTTGGAGAGCTGCCTGGGGTCACACCAGCTGCTGGGGCTTTGAAGTGCTGCTGGTGTTGAAAGCATTCTGTAACCAGTTTGGGACTTCAGACCACTTCTTCCCATCTGAGGCAGCGACTGCTTGTGCTGTAGAAGTTACTTCAGGAGACTGTGGTGCTGTCTTTGTCTCCGGTGCACTAGGACAGATCATGGCTGCTCCCCACCTCCCAGATGTAGGTTTTGTGAGTATGAGGGTGGTGGAGTTGGGGGAAGTTCCTGAAATGTGATGCTCCAGCATAATTTACATAAGGTTGCAGCTGCCACAGAAAAGCTGGGCTGAGTGCCAAGCTGTTCTCCACAGACCACAGTCTCTTTTACACCACAGCTTTAAACCCAGTAGCCAATAGGAGTGGTGGGGTTTGTTCTGCTACTGTGGCAGGTTCGGAGACATCTGACCCCAACCGATACTGGTGGCCACCCTCCCCCAGGAGGAGAACTTTGATCAGTGACAGATCACTCTTGTGAAATCTTGTTTACTTTCTGGAGACATTTGGGCCGGTAGGGCAGTGATGCAAACAGCTAGGGAAATGTAGCTTCTGGTGTGTTGAATATTTGAATGTGGACCCAGTAAAGAAACAGGAAGTGGCCAAGGGAGGTCTTGGGACATAAGGGCTGAGCTGTTTTCACTGAATTTGGGGTAACTTTCTTAAAAATCCTTGGGGTTGGTGTGTCCCATGTCTGGCGCTACAGCTGCTGCTGGTGGAGCTGTACTGGTGCTGGCTTAAGCTCAGAGATGTGCTTGATTTCCTCAGGATATGATCACAGTGTATTCAGATTCTTTTCTTCCATTGTTGCCTTCCATACAGAAAATGTCCTTGTTATTCCTGACGCTCATGATTATGCGCTGCTGAAGTTTAATTTTTATCATCTGTTGCTATAATCTTAGTCCTCTTGTTTGATTCTCCTTAGTGAGAGCAATAGCTCTTACTCACTTCACCAAAAAAATGGTATTTTTAATAAAACAGAAGTATCTCTTTGCTTGGTGTTGTGGAGGGTTTTAATGTTTTTTTTCTTGTCAGCTACTGCAGCAATCAGAGTAGTGTAACCTGCTCTGAAAGTTGGATATTTTGATCAAGATGTCTCTACTGAGTGTTATCAGATGACATTTTTTCCCATCCCACACCATTACTCCCTCCAAAAAAATGCTTGTGCTACTCATACTGATGATTAACTGGCTTTATGGAAAAAAAATGAACATAACTTCCCACATAAGTTTTGGTTTAAAAGTGCTGAAAAAATTACAGAATTTTTCACTTCTTGTCTGTCGTCTCAGTTGAGATTTCTTGTTTTGTTTTTCATGTTCTTTGAAATAATGTTCAGTGCCCTTGGAAAATTCACTCACCCTCAATGAGAAGGAAACTTTACAGGGCAAATGCCTTCAGCTTTGAAAGAATCCTTGTTTGATTCTAAAGTCATGTTTTCAAAGCCTTGGCATCTTACTTAGATCAAAGCTGGTGTTTGGAAAGGTTTTCTTATTTATGTATGTATGTATTTATTTAAATATCTAATAAAACTTCCAAGCTCTTTGTTTGGAAACAGAGGTGGATAGGAAAAAGGGGAGCCTAGCAAAGAGGCATTGGCTATCCAGAAGTGGCAGAGCATGAGAAGACAGCAGGAGTGTTCTGGTAGGGCAGCAGAGTGTACAGGAGGGGTAGAAGAGGGAAGAGGGTGTTTTCAGAGGTGGCTCACCAGATACAGGCATGAAGAGTTGAATTCCCAAGTCAGTACTAAGATGAATTTTTACATCCACTGAACAGATCAGGTTGGAATTTTGTTCTAAAGTCCTTTGCAGGATTTCAGACCACAGAGAAGAGGATCTCACTCTATGGAAGCTGTCATTCAAGTTGATAACAGAGACTACATTAATGCTATTTAGTTAATCTCTCTAGCACTCACAGTTAACCCCAGGTATGTCCAAGAGTCAGTGGAATTGGATTCCAGGTTTGGAGCCGTGTCATGTGTTGAGCTGACTCAGTATTTTTTGTGTCAGTGCCAGGTCTGTGTGTAGGCAGAAGGACCCAAACCTTGTGCTCCATCTTTGCAGAGCAGCAGCAGCTTGGATCTGGGCTCTGTGACCAAGTGCTGTAGAGGCTTCGGGAGCTCAGGCAGCACAGTGCCCCAGCAGCCACTTCTCATCTCTAGGAAACTGTCAAACTGACTCCAGCTTGCAGTCTGCTGGTAAAGCCATGCTGGTGTAGTGTACTTAACAAATACTTGGTGCGTGATCATCACCAAAGTTTGCTGTTCATCAGATGATTTCAATCCAGACTGCCTTTCGGCATCATTAGGTATTGGCAAACCATCAGTTCTCTAGAAAGCACTGGATCTAATAATGAGTGTAATCAACTACAGTAAGGATCATGCAATTGTTTTATTCATTTTGATTGCAGAGGGAGGAATAGGTGTGGCATTGGTGCCTGCCTTTAGTTCATGTTTGGAATCCCAGAAGATTTTCAGATTGTTGTCTATATGTAATTATCTCACAAGGGATCGGAGTCTTCCCTGCTTAGCCTCTGCTTGAATTGAATGTATCCCATGCATTTCAGGGATGTGTTGGACACTGTAAAGAAGAAAGTCCTTCCAAAATAAAAGAATACCTTACTGAGATGTCCCTAATAGGATTTATTGAGATAATGGGTATTGCAGTAATGATGATAATAACAATTTGACTTCTTTTAGTACTATCAGCAGTCTGCTGTGAGGGGAACCTGTTACCACAGTGGTTGAGGGTATTGTGGGACAAGAGTGGGACACTCGTGGTCAGCTTCACACAGTGCTTGCCCTTGCAGTGCATTGCTCAGCCGCGTTGCAGGAGCATGGGAGATCTTCAGGTGCTCTCCCACTGTAGTTAGCCCAGTATGATATTGCTAGTGGTTGTTTTTTAATAAACATCAACAGACTTTTTGGAGAATGTTTATAATTGGGAGATGGATTAAATGGTTTAAATATCAGAGCTGGAGCGAGTTTGGGTCTCCTTAACATCAGAAAAGACTTAACATGTCAACTGAAATATATTTGCTTTAAAGTTCACAGAATCTTGAAGCATGTGCTTATATAGTTACTCTTATGAAAAGCAGGTATTAATCATCTCAACATAAAAAGATTCTGTGTTACTCATAGAGTCTTTGTGTTCTGTTTCTAAAGATTTGATTACTTTCTCTTTTTTTTAAATTAATTTCTAGGAGCCCTCCAAGTCGTACAAGAAAGCTGGAGAAGTTGCAACAGTTGAATTGCATGTGGAAGAAGGTATACAAGTAGAAACAAACCCTTTAACTAAGAAAGTTTCCCCATTGCACTCTGAAATGACAGATTATATAAAGTCATCTCCTCCAACTCTTATCAGTAGCCATAATTCTGACTTAAAGGATAGAACACAAATTAATGGAGCAACAACCGTCACAGAAAAATTGGCTCAACTTATTGCAACTTGTCCTCCTTCAAAGTCTTCCAAAACAAAGCAGAAGAAGCCTGGAAATGGAACTGCATCTGGTTTAGTTAAAGACTCTGGGAAGAAGCTACCAGGAACTGTAACTGCAAGTGGTTTAGTTAATAAAGATTTGGTAAAGAAGTTGCCAGGATCTGGTATTGCTGTTGGATTGGTTAACAAGGACTCAGGGAAGAAGCCATTAGGGATTGGTAGTGCAGCCATATTGGTTAACAAAGACTCTGGGAAGAAGCCACAAGCGATTGGCCCATTAATTGGATTGGTTAGCAAGGACTCTGGAAAGAGGCTACCAGGGATCAGCACTCCAACTGGGTTAATTAACAAGGACTCTGGAAAGACCAAACAGCCAGTGACCAGCTCTGCAGTTGGATTACTCAGCAAAGATGCTGGGAGGAAAGTTCCAGGTCTCAGCACTGTGACCGGGTTGCCAAGCAAGGAGTCTGTCAAGAAGCCAGTAGGGATTGGCACTCCAGCAGGGCCGATTAACAAGGATGCTGGCAAGAAGTTGTTGGGAATAAATACACCTACAGGACTGGTTAACAAGGATTCTGGGAAAAAGACGCCAGGGACTGGCAGTATGACAGTTCTGACTAACAAAGAGTCTGGAAGGAAGACACCAGGAAGTGGCAACCCAATGGGACCTGTTAACAAGGACTCTGGGAGGAAGATGCCAGGAATTAGCAGTCCAGTGGGATTGGTTAGCAAGGACTCTGGAAAGAAGCCAACAGGAATCAGCAGTCCAGTTGGTTTGGTTAACAAGGACTCTGGAACTCTGAAAGCAGACTCTCTTATGCCTGCCTCAGAACCCTTTAAGCCTCCTTGCAATTCAAACCTCAGTAGCCTTGAAAGCCATGAGACTACAGATTTATCGAAGGAAAATACTAGTAGCAAGACATTTGAGAAGCATACAATAAGACAAAATAAAGAGAGCATCTTGGAAAAATTTTCGATTCGGAAAGAAATTGCTGATGTGGGCAAAGAGGTGTTTAGTGAAGGAGTCCGTATTCCACAGGATGCTTACTCAAACAGTGAAAAAGGGATCTATGAAACATCTAAGCATGAAAAACAGCCTCCAGTATATTGCACTTCACCGGACTTCAGAACAGGAGGTGCTTCGGATGTATCGACAGCAAAGTCCCCATTTAGTGCAGTAGGAGAGGGGAATCTCCCATCGCCTTCACCCACAGTGTCTGTTACCACCTTAAACAGGAGCCTCACGACGTCATCGTCACAGCTAGCATCCAACTCATTGCATTTAAGTTGCACTGCAGATCTTCTAGAAGGCATTTCAGATCAGATTGGCAAGACTCAGTTTTCTTCCGACAGCACACTTCTGAATATAAACAGAACTTTGAACCATACTCTGGGCACCGATTTTAAAGGTGCCGATAAAGATTTAAACGATTCAAAAGCTACCTATGTAGAAACGTCAAGAACTAGTCCTTCTACAGGGAAAAAGCCCATTCTGGCAGCTGAAACAAGCATTCATGCTACTGTCACCCCTTCAGTAGTTAGTTTTACAAGCTTGTTTAGTAGCAAGCAGTTCCTTAAGATTGGTGCAATAGCTGCATCGGATAAAACCTGCCAAGGAGCAAAAAATCTTAGCACTACTCAGCAGTCAAAACCTTTAAAGAAAAGAAAAGGAAGGAAACCACGATGGACTAAGGTGGTGTCGAGAAACACATGTCGACCACCAAAAGGTCTAGACCTAGAAAGGTCAGAGCTTTTTAAAAACATTTCCTACAGTGCACTATCAAGCAGTAGTTTGGAGCAGGCCAAATTTTTGAAGAACATGGGATCGTCTTCATTTGTGGAGCATGAATTCGTCAAGCACCCATTGCCAAAATTGAACGAAGCTAATGGACAGTCCCTTGCGCTGCTAGCTGAGACTGACAAGCAAGCTCCAAAGTTCTACAGCACTCACAAACCACCCTCTAGTTTGTGTATGTCAGATGATTTCTTACCTGACATGTATAAACCCAAAAGAGGAAGACCTAAAGCCAAGGAGATGCCAGAGCTCGAAGGGCCCCCCAAAAGAACTCTGAAGATCCCAGCATCAAAGGTCTTTTCAGTGCAGTCAAAAGAAGAGCAAGAACCTCCAATTTTGCAGCCTGAGGTGGAAATTCCCTCCCTAAAACAGAGCTTATCAGGACAGCCTTTTCCTAAAAAGAGAGGGAGACCTAAAAGGCAGATGAGGTCATCAATTAAAATGAAGCCGCCTATTCTTTCTGTGGCACCTTTTGTTGGAACAGATAACTCGAGCAAGATAGGGTCAGAAGGTGACCAGCATCGGAGTGGGGATTTTTTTGAGAGAACCGACCAGCTCCAGGGGCCAGAAGAAGTCCAAAAACCTAGCATCTGTAGCATGAGTGATTTGGAAGTAGATTCAGACAGAAAAGTCGCCAAGAGGAATAATGGGCAGTTAATGAAAACAATTATTCGGAAGATAAATAAAATGAAAACTCTGAAGCGAAAGAAACTTCTGAATCAGATTCTGTCTAGTACAGTGGAACCAAATAACAAAGGGAAAGTGCAATCTAAACTCCACAATACAGTGTCAACTCTTGCTGCCACATTTGGTTCAAAATTAGGCCAGCAAATAAACGTCAGCAAGAAAGGAACCATTTACATAGGAAAGAGGAGAGGAAGGAAACCTAAAGCTGTCCTGAATGGCATTTTAACTAGCAGCTCTGCCAGTTTGACAGTTCTGGAGAAGTCTGCCCAACAGGCCCCTGGCACAGCACTAGGACAAGTCCTTCCCCATCTGCTGCCTTCAGCAACTAATAACTCTGAGATTCTTCCATCTCCAGTTTGCTCCCAGTCTTCTGCAGTGAGTGGAGGACAGAGCCCTGTCAGCAGCGACGCAGGATTCATCGAGCCCAGCTCAGTGCCATACCTACACATACACTCCAGGCAAGGTGGTGTTGTTCAGACACTTGCGATGAAGAAAGCTGCTAAGGGAAGGAGGAGATTATCTCCACCTACGTTGCTGCCAAACTCTCCTTCTCACTTGAGCGAGCTGACATCGCTGAAGGAAGCCACTCCTTCGCCCGTGAGCGAGTCTCACAGCGACGAGACAATTCCCAGTGACAGCGGAATAGGAACAGATAACAACAGCACTTCAGATCGAGCAGAGAAGTTCTGTGGGCAGAAGAAGAAAAGGCACTCGTTCGATCACGTCTCCCTTCTTCCACCCGAAACTTCCACTGTTTTAGGTAACCTCAAAGAAAAGCATAAGCACAAATGCAAGCGCCGCAGCCACGATTACCTGAGCTATGACAAAATGAAGAGACAGAAGCGAAAAAGGAAAAAGAAGTATCCTCAGCTTCGAGGCAGGCAGGACCCAGACTTCCTCGCCGAGCTGGAAGAGTTAATAAGTCGCTTAAGTGAAATTCGAATAACCCACAGAAGTCACCATTTTATACCCCGAGATTTACTGCCTACCATTTTTAGGATAAATTTCAATAGTTTCTATACTCATCCTACTTTTCCTCTAGATCCTTTGCACTACATTAGAAAACCTGATTTAAAGAAGAAAAGAGGCAGGCCTCCCAAAATGCGAGAGGCCATGGCCGAAATGCCTTTTATGCATAGCCTCAGCTTCCCTCTCTCCAGCACCGGGTTCTACCCCTCCTATGGCATGCCTTACTCTCCTTCTCCCCTTGCAGCTGCCCCCATAGGTTTGGGTTATTATGGAAGGTACCCTCCAACTCTTTATCCTCCTCCACCTTCTCCTTCTTTTACTACCCCTCTGCCACCACCTTCCTACATGCATACAGGTCATTTGCTTCTCAATCCCACCAAATACCACAAGAAGAAGCATAAACTCTTACGCCAGGAGGCTTTCCTCACGACAAGCAGGACCCCTCTCTTGTCAATGAGCACGTACCCCAGCGTCCCACCAGAGATGGCTTATGGCTGGATGCTCGAACATAAGCACAGACATCGCCATAAACACCGAGAACATCGTTCTTCTGAACAACCACAGGTTTCCATGGACACTATCACAGCTAACAGCTCTTCCAGAACAGTTCTGGAGTCCTTGAAGCGCTATAGATTTGGGAAGGAGGCTGTTGGTGAGAGGTACAAACATAAAGAGAAACACAGGTGTCACATGTCTTGTCCACACCTGTCACCTTCTAAGAGTTTGCTAAGCAGAGATGAGCAGTGGGTCAGGAGAGAGTCTTCGGAGGCGAATTCGTTAGCCCTCGGGTTGCAGACACCGCTACAGATAGACTGTTCAGAAAGTTCTCCAGGCCTGACCCTGGGGGGATTTACTCCAAGCTCTGAGCCAGCCACCAACGATGAACACACAAACCTTTTCACAAGTGCAATAGGCAGCTGCAGAGTCACAAACTCTACCAGCACCAATGGACGTAAAAAATTACCTGAGAGCCCTGGACTCTTCAGTGCCCAGGACACAGCGCTAAACCGACCTCTCCGAAAGGAACCTCTGCCTTCCCTTGAGAAGGCTCTGCAGCCGCTGCCAGGTAAGGGAGCTCTGGTTGTGCTGTCCTGCATCATGCTGTTCTGTGTTGTACCAAATAGGAGCTAGAGGAGGGCCAGTGCCTCTTTGGCTCTGTAGGAACCTTGTGGTGTTATTTTTCAGGACTTCTTTTGCTTTCACCCATGAGTGTCTCTGTTCCGTTTGGCACGGACTGACCTCGTGTCTCCTCCAGAGGTGGTTTGGGGATTACCTCTTCCCAAAGGATTTTCCTTGCCTTGTTACAGCAGTAGATAGAGTTGTGCTGAGGATGCTTTCTCATGAGAACATTTAACTTTCTGGAGAACTGAATCCAAATTTCTCATGATTTTTGATACCTGAAAAGCCATAAATGTTTCTGTTTGATTTGAAGTGTGGTTGATTTGGTTTAGACCAGCTATCAGTACTATATTGTGAATAACATTCCCATTCAAGAACGTGTTTCCTTTCTCTTTTTTGCCTCCATTTGAGTTGTTTTGATGATCTCTGCTGCAGCATAGCTTTTGATCCCTGTCTTGAGGCCTCTAGCAGTACCTCAGAGCAGTTGCTAAATGTTGCTGGGAATGCCTAAGACCAAACCTTGTCCTGATTGCTTTATTTGTAGTCGGGAAAACTCATTTTATGTAGCTGCAAGCAAAGCTAGAAATAGCTGAGGCCATACCTACAGAAAATGGCAATGACACTGTCACAGTGTGGCTGGTTAAGGAGAAGACCTCTACTCTGGAACTGTGCCTTTATCATCTGTGTAGTATTAAGGAAATAAAATCTAATGTGAAATTCAGGACTTGAAGAAATGCTGTCACCCATCACTGGCTGCAGTGTCACTTCATGCTGTACTTGATCATTACAGATGTCTGTAGGAATAATTTTCACTTCTGTCTGAATTGCCACAGACACATGAGCGAGGCCACATGACAAAGATAACCTGCAAAAGTAAACGTGTGGCTTGTGCTCTTACTTGCTCAATTCTGATACGTGAAGGAAGCTGACAGCTTCTCCCCGCTCCCTCCAGTACTTGTCTGCGCTCTCCCGCAAAGTTCAAATCATTTGTCCAATACCACGTGTGACTAATTTCACAGATTGAGAGCCAAACAACCAACCAGCTACCAGGAGTGGATGATAACTCCTCATGCTCCTTACTCTTAGCTTCCTCCTTCTCTGATGATACTCCAGTTCTGAGGCTTCCTGGGGATTTTGCTGGGGTGTTTTTTTCCTTTATTTTAAAGGCAGTTGGAAATGGCTGGATTCTTTTATAAGTTCGTATTACTTGATACTATTTCATATTACTCTGGGCAGGGTCAAGTCAGGAGGAAGCAGTGAAGCCATGAGATTGCTTCTCCTGCAGCACTGGAAAGAGAAATTCCGGGTGCTTGGTCACCAAAAGAGTTAAATTCGGCTCTGAGGAGAGGTTGTGGTAGCTGGATTCCTGCAGCTCTGGGCATTTCCTGAGGATTTCCATTGCAGTGAATGATCTGACTTGGGTTTTTATGAGGAGCAACCCAATTAAGGGAAAAAACAGAGATGTTTTCAGCTGAAACCTGCTTGTGAAGGCTCTGAATCGCTCTCCTTGCCTCTGTCACTCCCAGTCGGTGTATTTCCCACAGTGGAAACAACTGCCTTTGTAGTGGGACTGGCTGTCAGCTCAGGGTTCACCCGTGCCTCACATGGTGTGTGCGTGCAGAGCATTGGAGAAATTCAAACTGCACCTAGCAAAAAGCCCCAGGAGAGTAAAAAGGCTTTAGGGTTTTCAGAGCAGTGTCAGCTGTGTTTTGTTGTGCTTTAACTGTAGTGCTGAATTGTGGCTCTGAAACCGTTACTGTGACAGGCTTGGGTGGTTTTGTGCAAAGATGGAGAATAAGACCTGTGGTGCATCAAGGGTTGGTTGAACCAGATGCAGGTCAGGTGCATGGTGGAGAGAACATGGAACCAGAGCAGTTCAAAGAACTAGTCAGAGAATTGGGGAACGCTCTGTGAAATGGTTCTGTGATCTGTGGAGATATTCCTGATACCGTAGAGTATCCCACATGGACAATGTGCTTCCTTTCCATAGACTTTTGAAGGTAGACCTGGACTGCTTGGATTAACTGACAGATTCTTTCTAGAATATCAGCTGATGCTAGATATTGTCAGAGATTGCCTGTGTCCAGGTGGTGTTAGACACGTGGATAGTTTGGGAGACAGGATCCTGGCCAAGGTTGGTATTCCATGAAGGTGGAGTTCAGATGGCAGTGGACATGCTGGAGGCTCCTTGATCAGTAGTCACAGGGCAGACACAGGAGTTCTGCTGGTGCACGTCACTAGGCTCCGAGGTTAATATTTTGGAGGATGCTGTTACCTGTTCATGGGAAGGTCACAGTCAACATCTGCAGCTTCACTCCAGGAGTCATCTCAACCAACCGCTATCTTACCGTGACCTGTTCTCGGTGTGCTGGGAAAGGGGAGAAGTGACTCGAGCCCTTCCGCAAGATCGGTGCCGTTGGGAAGGGCTTTGCTGTCCCGGTTGTGTTTCGGGTCATATCGGGAGGCAGGGGAAGGTGCCTCTGTGCCCTGGAGGGAGGAGCCCGGAGCGGAGCCGAGACCAGCGGGGACACACTGTGGGATCCTGGGGCCGGGAGCCGAACCGAGTAACACGGCGGGGAACCGAGCGGGATCGGGAGCGTCAGCGCGGGCAGCGGCGCCCTCTGCCGGGCTCCGGGCAGCGCGGCGGCCGGGTGGGTACCGAGTGTGTCCCGGGGGCTCGGTGTGCCGGGTCAGGGCTCGTCCCAGTGGCAAGGTGTGCGGGGCAGGGCTAGTCCCGGTGCCGTGCAGCCCCCTCCGGGACCGCTGCTGGGACTTTCCCGCCGTGATCTGGCGCCGGCCGGGGCTGGGGCCATGGGAGCTGCGGAGGAAGGAGATGCTGAGAGGAACCACACGACACAGCTGTCAGCAGGCACGGCCACGGTAAGGGAGAGCACTGCCAGCCAAGTAGGCACAGGACTCCTCTATTTCCTTCCGGTTTTCCGGTTGTAACTTCCAGCTTGTTCCTGCTAGGGTTAATCATTCCTGTTGGGAACAGCCATTCCTCCTCTTCGTGGAGCGCCCATGGTGTTTGTCTTAGCCTGTGCTTTATGCAGTCAAGGCATCTTGCAGTTTTTCAGTAGAAGAATTCGTCCTGGGATGAAAACCTGTTGATTCCTTGTTCTGATACTGTGACCACCTGTGGTCTCCCTGCAGAGCTCTGCTGCAGCCTCCTCCTTACATGCTGTAGGAACAAACCCTTCAGAACCCATCAGCACCACCTCTGCATCAGGATGACATGCAGGAAAACCAGAAACTCTTCACTAGGAGTATGATGTGCACCTTGAGACAACGTCCATCAGCCTTATGATTGTGCCCTTGTTGAGAAGAATTAATAAAAAAGAAAATTGTTCCTCTGCCTTGTCAAGAAGTTGGAATGTTTGGAAAAGTGATACTGTTTATTTCCTCTGTCAGTCAAACACGTCTTAGATATTGCACCATGAGCTAATCACACCCATGATAAAAACAGAATCTGAGGCACAAGAAGATCTTAAAGGGGATTTTCCTAAAGGTAAATGTTTTGTTTGGTGCATTCCAACCTCTGCTGGCCCTGAGCAACCTGCTCTGGTTGACCCTGGTTTGAACAGAGTGATTGGTCTACGTAATCTGCTGAGGTCCTCTCCAAACTCAAATGTTCTGTGCAAATCAAGGAGTGAAGCTAGGAGGTTTGTTTGAAACTAGGAATATGGGGATTTGTTTTCCTCTTTTTTTTTTTTCTTACATAAAAGCTATTACTCATGACATGAAGTGGCTTTTTTTTCTTGGCATATTTGCTATCCTACCTATGCCATTAACCTGTGAGAAATTCCTTCTTGGTGGTCTGTGTCCATTCCTCTCCACCTACTGTGTCATGGTGAGCAAGTGTTCCTGAAAACTAAACAAGAGTGATCTTAGTTTGTTGAGTCTGCAGTGTTGTATTGTAGAATCCTGGAATCAGACTGAAATGATTGATTTTCTTCTTTTTTTTTTTCTTTTTTCTTTTCTCCTCCCTGATCTGCTTTTCAGGCACTTTGCCAACACAGGAGAAACCTTCCCAGAGGCAGTCAGAGAGCACAAACTGCAGCCCTTCCAGAAAGAGATCAACCTCTGAAAGCACATCTTCAACAGGCAAGTCATACCTGGTGGTCTTGGTTTGGGGACCAAAGAGCTGTGGTGCTGCAGAGAGCTGAGGCAGCACTGCTGTGAGAACTCCAACAGCAGCAATATGTTCCTGAAGATACTGAGGTTTTCCACTTACATTTTAGGATACAAGTGCTGCAATCTGGGTTGAGAGCAAAAGAATGAAATGAATCACAAGTTTATAAAGTTCAAAGTGGTTGAACTGATGATGCAGCTGAAAGAACCAGCCTGTACTGTATTTTCCATAGGTCTGGAATGGAATGCTTGTGGGATTTCAGTTCGTCTGTCAGAGCTGCTCTCTGACCAATGGCTGCAAGTGTGCCTGACCAGGGCTGCAGCTGTTTGGGGGATCACAGCCTTCAGTTGTCCCATCCTTTTGGATCAGTTTCCAAACAGAAACCCTTGTTCAAGGACAGCCATTAGACTTTGAGTCCAAATGTGTTGTGTTGTGTAGTGTGATTGAGGTTGGATGGTGCAGCTGTTCACAGAGTTCGCTGTGCTAAACAGATGGTGTGTCTGTGAGGAACCTCAGCTCCATCCTTATGTCTATTTAAAGACCATAAGAAAACAAAGGGTAGTTTATTGTTTCATCTAAAGTTGTAAGTGTCAATCCTTCCAGTCCTTGCAGATTTATTCAGGTTGTGAGGTTCGCCAGGTGATAACAGCTGGGCTCACAGCAGTGACCTGTTCCTTTTTCAACACGTAGGAAGAATTTTGTTTATAAAAGGAGTTTTTAGAACTTGTTGTGCTGATTCTTCCTCCTTTCAGTTGTGTGCTCTCTGAAGCACATTTTCATTTGTACTTGCAAATTGATGACTTGGGAATCTTAATGAAGAGTTCATCTCTGCAGAGCACCACACTTGGACCAATGAGCACTAGGACTAGAAGATGTTTGTTTTAAACTGTTTGTGCTTTATCTTTGTCAGCTAATGCATAATCTCCCTCCTGTCAAACGGTAGAAACCTTTCTATAACAACTCTCTGTTGTCTTCCCTTCAACAGTTACCTTGATGCTAGTCTGTGCTCTTCAGACTACAGCCCGTGACACACCAGGTTAAGGCGATCTAATCTGAATAATTGTCTGCAGTTACAGGAGCATTTTGTAGATGTTAGTGTTCAATTGTGATATATTGATGAGAGGTCAGCATCCATTTTATTCCAGAAAGAGCAGGGCTTCTTCTGATGAATTGTTATCACTAAGAACCAGCCGGGCAGCTTTGGGAAGCTCTTAGCTGGGAACAAATCCCTTTTTAATACAGAATAATCAGCATAATCTGGAAATCCACTTTTTCAAACACCAGTCTGCAGCTCTAAAGCCTATAACATTTAGTTTAAAAAGTGAAGTCTAACTTTACTTCCTGTGTAAATTAGCTCTTTTGTTCTGATATTTTGATTGACTTTTATCCAAGTCTGTACCTTATCGCAGTCAGTTCTGTCATCATCATGTCTTGTCTTTTTGATAAAGAAACTGCAAGAGCAGTGAAAAGTTGTTTCAGTACTTCCAAACTACAAGAACAAAAAGTGAGTTTAAAAGACATTTTGGATGTTGCTCAGTTTTTTAACTAATATTTAATTGTTCTGTACAGAGAGGGTTTCTCATTTTTAGTGGTGGATAGAAGGAATTGGGAAGAGCTCTGGACTGTGTGTGCATAGGGGACTACTGTGCTGTTGGAAGTGAGAGACTGTGTGTGAATGAAGAGAAAATCCTTGTGTGTTCAAACTGATAATATCAAAGTAGACTTTGCATTTTCATCACTAGGTCCTTTCCCATTACAACTTGTGTTACAGACAATTGGTGTCTTGTCATTGAGTGTTCTGGGCAGTTACAGGATAAAAAATGCTGTCAGTCCATCTAGCTATGGTATTTTAATTCCAGCCTGATGTGATGGTATCTGGAGTCTGTTTCAGTGTCTTGTCTGTCTGTTTGTGCTGCAGTGGTTGGAGCACCCACCCGAGGAGCAAGGCTGGCAGCAGGTGCTGATGATCCAGTGGACAGCTTACTGCAGCGCATGGCACAGCACGAAGGCCAGGCTGCTTTGGACAAAACCCTGGAGGCAGTCATTGCAAATGTGTCTGCTCCACCATCAGCTAGTCCTGCCCGAAACCACAGCAGAGAGAGAGGTCTGGGGAAACAGGACGGCCTGGGAGGTCCTGCAGCTCCCAGCAGCTCCTGCAGCGATAGCGTCTCACTCCTCTCAGAGCGACTCCCAGACAGCTATTCCCCACATCACCTCAAGAGAAGTGTGGTTGAAGCCATGCAGAGACAAGCAAGGAAAATGTGCAATTACAACAAGATCTTGGCGACAAAAAAAAATCTGGACCACGTCAATAAAATTCTGAAAGCTAAGAAGCTGCAGAGGCAGTCAAGGACAGGGAATAACTTTGTGAAGCGCAGGCCAGGCAGGCCCCGGAAGTACCCGACGCAGGCTGTCGTTTCCATGCAGGCTTTCCAGGCAGCTCGACTGGTCGGCCAGGACTTGGATAAGAGAGAAGAAAGCAGCAGCCCCTTACACCTTGGGCCTGATACCATCACAGATGTGATTGAAGCTGTAGTGCAAAGTGTGAACTTGAACACGGATCACCGAAAAGGCTGGAAGAGAAAGAGGTGGCTTTCAGAGGAACAGGCCAGGAAGCGACAAAAGGCTTTACCAGAAGATGAACAGGAGAGCAATAAGAGGTAATTAATTCCCTTACGGGTTTGTACTCTCAGTGTAGTCATTGCTGATTTTTTAACATTTCAGTCCACAGAAGAATCCTACTCTACCATTGCAGCATTTGTTTTTACTAAGGAGCCTGGTTTGAAGGGAACCAATGTGTCTTAGGACCTTCCTAACTTACTGAACACACCCCACAATAAGATGGAATCTCAGGGAATCTAAAACTGTTGGGTTTGTGCTTGTGTCTCAGGTGAAGCAAGTTGTATGGTTGTCTTGGTGAAGAATACTTTGAATGAATTGGTAACAAGATGATTCATGAGATCCCATAGCAAAGGTGGTTCCTTCATATGCAGAATAAGGAATTATAAAGAGATCCATGTGCTGTGGAGTCTTGAAGAGTTACTTACCTGTGTTACAAACACGTAGCAACACAGAATGTTGTCAGCTGATCTGCAGCAAACAAGAGTCAGACCAAAGCAGAAAGGAGAAGTCCCGTACAGTCACTGCCCAGGAAAAGGCCACACCAGAAACCTGACTCTGCTCTAGTCTTCACATGCTTATCCCAGAAGTCACCAATACAAACAAATCAAACTCCTCTAGAAGTCTTCCTTTGCATGTTTCAGAACAGTTCTGAAATACAACCATCCATTTGTGCTTCAGAAATGAAAACTCTGCTACAGACATTTAGATTCAGAGTGTTGTTGAAGCTACATGTCCAGAGGATGTAGGGCATGGCTTTCCTGAAGGCTAAGGAAAGGTTTGCCACATGCTATTTTTAGAGTACAAAAGCAGATAGTGTAAGCCACATTCCAAAGTACTCAACTGAGGCTCCAAGGGATAAAGATTAGCATTACAAACAACATTCTTTTTGTGGTAATTAATAATAACATTACTATAAAAAGTTCATACATTTGTTACCATTATGCTTCACCACTGCTCATCAGTGGTGATCATAGAATTGTCAGAGTTGGAAGGGACCTTAAAGACCATCTAGTTCCAACCCCCCTGCCTGCCAGGGACACCTTCCACTAGATTAGGTTAGGTTGCACAGAGCCTCATCCAGCCTGGCCTTAAAAACTTCCAGGGATGAGGCTTCCATAACCTCTCTGGACAACCTGTTCCACTGTCTCACCACCCTAATAGTGAAGAACTTCCTCCTAATATCCAGTCTAAATCTGCCCTCCTCTAGTTTATATCTATTCCCCCTGATTCTATTATTACTTGACCTCCTAAAAAGTCCCTCACCAGCTTTTTTGTAAGCCCCCTTCAGATACTGGAAGGCCACAATAAGGTCTCCTCGGAGCCTTCTCTTCTCCAGACTGAACAACCCCAACTCTCTCGGTCTTGAGCTGTCCTCGTAGCAGAGGTGCTCCAGTCCTCTGATCGTTCTCCTGGCCCTGCTCTGGACTCGCTCCAGCACTTCCATGTCCCTCTTGTAATAGGTGCTCCAGAACTGGATGCAATATTCCAGGTGGGGTCTCACGAGAGCAGAGCAGAGGAGGAGAATCACTTCCCTCCACCTGCTGGCCACATTCTTGATGCAGTCCAGGGTACGGTTGGCCTCTGGGCTGCAAGCGCACACTGGCAGCTCATGTTGAGCTTCTCATCTACCAGCACCCCCAAGTCCCTTTCTGCAAGGGCTGCTCTCAAGCCAGTCTTCACCCAGCCTGTATTGGCACTTGGGATTGCCCCGACCCAGATGTAGGACCTTGCACTTGTTCTTGTTGAACTTCGTGAGGTTGCCATGGGCCCACCTCTCCAACCTGTCCAGATCCCTCTGGATGGCATCCCTCTCCTCCAGCATATCAACCAGTCCACAGAGCTTGGTGTCGTTGGCAAACGTGCCGAGGAAGCACTCGATGCCACTGTCCATGTCACCAACAAAGATGCTGAACAAGACTGGTCCCAGTACTGATCCTTGAGGGACTCCACTTGTCACTGGCCTCCACTTGGACATGGATTCATTGACAGTCACTCTTTGGGTGCGACCACCAAGCCAATTCCTTATCCAGCGAGTGGTCCATCCATCAAACCCACATTCCACTAGCCTGGAGACCATGATGTCATGCGGGACAGTGTTGGAGGCTTTGCTCAGGTCCAGGTAAATGACATCAGTTGCTCTTCCCCTGTCTGTTGATGTCGTGACCCCTTCATAGAAGGCCACCAGATTTGTCAGGCACGATTTACCCTTGGTGAAGCCATGTTGGTTATACCAATCACCTCTTCATTATCCTTCTGCCTCAGCAGTGCCCCCAGGAGAATCTGCTCCATGATCTTACCAGGCACAGAGGTGAGACTGACTGGCCTATAGTTTGCTGGATCATCCTTCTTCCCCTTTTTAACCATGGGGGTTATGTTTCCCTTTCTCCAGTCAGTAGGGACTTCACCAGACTGCCATGACTTTTGGAATACAGTAGAGAGTGGCTTAGCAACCTCATCTGCCAATGCTCTCAGTACCCGTGGGTGTATCCCATCGGGTCCCATGGACTTGTGAACTTTCAGGTTCTTCAGATGGTCACGAACCTGATCTTCACTGAACACAGGCAGTTCTATCTTCCAGACCCTGCCATTATATTCTTTGACTTTGGGGATGTGACTGGAGCCCTTGCCAGTGAACACTGAGGTAAAGAAGCTGTTGAGAACTTTGGCCTTCTCTATGTCGCCCATCACCAGTTCTCCCATTTCTTTTCTGAGAGGGCCCACAGCTTCCCTACTCTTCCTTTTTCCATTAATATATTTGTAGAAATGTTTACTATTCCCCTTGATCTCCCTGGCTAGATTTAATGCCCACTGAGCTTTAGCTTTTCTAACAGTTCCTTTTTCTCCCCAAACAGCTTCCCTGTATGCCTGCCATTCTAGTTGTCCCATCTTCCACTCCTTATATAGATTCTTTTTATGGGATAGTGTGTCCAGGAGCGTCTTGTTCATCCAGGCAGGTCTCCTGGCATTCTTCCCTGCCTTTCTTTTTGTTGGTATACTTTGCTCCTGGACATGGAGAAGGTGATCCTTGAATGCTGACCAGCTGTCCTGGGCCCCCCTTCCCTCTAGGGCTTTGTTCCATGGTACTTTGGCCATCAGATCCCTGAAGCAATCTAAGTCTGCATGCATAAAGTCCGGGATAGTGAGCTTAGAATATATCCTTCTAGATTCCCTGAGGATCTTGAATTCCAGTGCTTCGTGGTCACTACAGCCAAGGTTGTCCCTCAGCCTTATGCTGGTCACCAGTCCTTCTCTGTAGGTAAGAACAAGGTCCAGCATAGCACCTTTCCTAGCTGGTTCCTCTACCATTTGGAGGAGGAGGTTGTCATTGATGCACTCCAGGAACATCCTGGATTGCTGGTGCCTTGCTGTGTTGTCCCTCCAGCAGATGTCAGGGTGGTTGAAATCCCCCATAAGGACCAAGGTCTGTGAACGTGAAGCCACTTCTGTCTATGGAGGTCCTCATCTACTTGGCCCTGCTGGTCAGGTGACCTGTAGCAGACCCCTACTGTAACATCACCTTCTCCTGTACTCCCTTTGGTCCTAACCCATAAGCTGTCAACCAGTTCATCACCCTTCCCCAGGTGGAGCTCCATTGATTCCAGCTGAGCACTGATGTGGAGGGCAACTCCTTCTCCCCTCCTACCCTGCCTGTCCTTCCTAAAGAGCTTGTACCCATCTATTCCTACATTCCAGTCATGGGAATCGTCCCACCAAGTTTCAATAACAGCCACTATGTCATGGGTTTCCAACAACACTCTGGCCCTCAGTTCATCCTGTTTATTGCCCAAGCTGCATGCATTTGCGTAGAGGCACTTGAGCTGGGCTGGAAGTGTCACCTTCTTAGGTGAACCCCCCTTGATTTCCTTGGGGCATTTTGGTGCATGTCCCTGGCTTGCCTCAGGGTATCAACTTGAGAACTCTTAGTAGTGTTCCATCCCTCTGCCCCTGGTGTGCTCCCCCACTGTTTGTCACAGGCAAGCATAAGATTCTTAACCCCTTCCCCCTTCAAATCTAGTTTAAAGCCCTATCAATGAGCCCTGCCAACTCCTGCCACAAGTTCCTTTTCCCCCTCCAGGAGAAGTGCATCCCATTAGTTAGTTGATCACTGAAATGCTTTTTTTTAGTAGCTGAGACATCTAATAATTCAGAAATGTGGGCTTTATTTCCTGATGACAAGGTTATAGAGAGGAATAATTAATTATGAAGAAAGAATGTAAGAAATATGGTAAGATAATTTTTAATCTTGACTTTTTCTCCCAGTTTTTCTGAGACAGTAGCTGACCCTCCCAGTCCACATGATGCCCTTGGGAAACCACATGAATCTGAAACCACTGAACAGCCTTTGCCTGCTGTAGCCCAACGTGAGAAAAAAGCCCCTCGACCCCCAAAGAAGAAGTACCAGAAGGCAGGGCTCTACTCTGATGTGTACAAAACAACAGAGTAAGTAATACCACTGAAAAGCTGCTGTCTGATATTCCAGTGGAAATTGTCTCCTTTGAACTAGAGCCATAAAGAGCTGCTACTAATGAGTAGCTGAAATAAAACCGTCGACTTAATTCAAGCCTGTGAAAAATTACATGCATGATAATGATCAGAACCTCACCCAGAGAAGATGTAAAATGTAACCCCAGTCAGAAAGCAGCCTCCAGCAATCTGAGAGTGGTTCTGATTATCAACCTTGAAGAAGGTAAGAGAGCTTGAGGTGTTCAGGTACTGTCTGCATAAAAGGGGCCATGAGATTTCTCTTTTTGTTGACTGAATTATGACAACTGATCATCTTTTGGGTGAAAGAATTTCAGAGGTGCACCCTGTTCACAGTTCAGTGAAGTTCTTCATTTTCTGTGTGATATTCAGAGTAAAAATCCAGCATTCTTTTTTTTTTCCTACTGGTCGGCTCACAACTTAGTGTACATTAGAAAGTGGGTGTTTCTGATCACCAGAGCACTCCTGCTTCCATCTGTAGTTACAGAAGTTTTCTGCAGCCATTTGGACAAGCATGTTGATGTCAAGAATTTGCACTGCCCTTCTCATATCATCTGAGAAATGAAAGAGAGAACATCTAGCATCTTCTCACTAGGTTGTAGACCACAATGTTAGGGAGATCCATGGGGGACTGCTTTTGTAGTTTATCAGCTGCTTCTGGTATATGCTCTTAGGAGAACGAAGGTGTCAGTGGAAGGATCAAGACTCTAAGGAAGAAACAAAGGTCTAGATCTGCTCAGAGTTGGACTGCCTATGTTTCTAACCGTTTGAAAGCAGAGATGCCTTCTTTTTTCTTTTAGCATTCAGATGGTCTGTCACTGGTATACAGTCATGCAAGGTTTATACATTGTATCATAACCATCAGGGCTATTGCCTTAAGAGAGGATCTGAGAGAGTCTTCTCCGTCTCTGTTGTAAAATGTTAGTTCTCTGGCCGGTCCTAGTCAGCCAAGGAAGGACCTTTATTGAATAGGCAGCAGAGAAACAAGTCATTTGAAAAATTGTATGAATACAGAAGGTGAAAGTGAAGGTTTGTAGGTATTGTGGGTTATGATGATGGTGGAATCAAGTTTATCACCCTGGAGGAGGCTGTGGCAAAGCTGAGCTTTGCTTACAACCCTCCCTCTCCCATCACATTTTGTGTTGCTTAAAGAGCCCTGGAAGCTTAAAGAGGTCAGATTTGCTCTTCCCCTTTGCCTGTTGCTCCACATGCTGATACTAATGTTAGTGATGAGCTGCTTAAGAACACTGAGGAAACTTTAGCCTACCCAGGAAGCAGAGGGTGCCTACACCATCTGAACTACCTCTGTGCATGGTTGTTGCAACACTGATACTGAGGCAAGACGTGGATGTGCGTAGCTGGGCAAGGACAGAACCACTGCCATCTCAGCTTAGGTGTCCTGACTTACAGCAAGGTGCAGCTGGAAGGGCTGATCCCACCACTCCTTCGTGCTGGCACTGGGGTGCTTCTTCACTGAGTTGGTTCAGCAAAGTAAATCAGCAGAACAATAGTCACTTCTTTATAATTATATTTTCTGCTGATTTAACTTGCTGTTCCCATTCTGCTATGCAGTCAGACATATGTCAGTGCAGGAGGAAAGCAGCAGTTCATGTCCTTATCACGTTATTTCTATAACTTCCTACTGTAGGATTATGGAAACCGTGTTCGTTGGGAACAGGAATGCAGCTCTGTAATCCTGTGGCACCCTCTAGTGATAGTACAGTTGAGTGTTAACCACTGTCTTTCTCCATCAAAATACCTTCTGAGGGTGTTCTACTCGTGTTTTTCTCTATTTCTGTTTGCAGACACTTTAATGACTGTTTTCCAACTAGTTGCATATCTTAGAGAATTCCTAACCATCATGAGAACGTAGAGAATGGTGGAAGTTTTACTGAGGTTCCCTGTTACAATTTACAGCCTCTCTCCGGAGCAGTCACATCCAAGTGGTAAAGAGCAGCACAGAAAACGTTTGTCTTGTCATTGCCAGTTTTATTCTGTTTTTAAAAGAGAACAGTCTTGGGTTATTTTTCTGCAGCCACTTGAATTGTACAGTTTGTCTCAGCTGGATTTCACTCTCACTTTGATCTAGAAACTTTATTAAAACAGTGTGGAAAGTTCAGGCTTTTATTCCTTGCAGATAAGCTAAGACTAAAAGGAATGGTTTCTGAAGTCAGACTCAGATCTACCTCAATTTCCAAATGTCATTTTGTAGACAGTGTGGCTGATCTGTTGTTAACCCTCACAAGAGTTTTCCAGGGTCCTTAACTTCCCCTGGAAGAACTACAGAGCTCTTAGTGCTGCAGAAAACTCCAGGGATGATTACACCAGACTGCTGCTTTGAAAGTGAAGGAGGATTTCTGCAGGAGTCAACCTCTTCTCCCAGACGTGGCTTTCCTAGAAGAATGTGAAGTCTAGTTCACCAAAGAAGATTAATAATTAAAATCCCAAACACTATTTGAGAAAATACAATATTTTGTATATTATTTTTATCAGTAATAACAAGTATGAGTCCTCTTTGCCAAAGCTTATTCTCTGGAATTTACTGTCATCAGCACAGTTGCATCTCTCCCCTCAACAGATACCCAGAGCTGGTTAGGCTGTGGCTGCACAGACAGTGGAGCTTGGTCCTCTTCTGGGATGTGGTGTGTCCACAAGGTTGGGACATTCCTCCTATAGTGCCTCTATTTGGCTGATAGCAGAGTCTGTGGAGCTGCAGAGTGACTCAGAGTAGGTCTCTGAACATTTCAGAAGCAAACCGTCTCTGCTTTCCCCAGCGTTCTTTGTGACCAGGTCTAGTTCAGGTGTGTCTGCAGTGCCTGAAAGCAATTCCTGGAACGTTTGGTGGGTTCAGAGAATTGCTTTCTGCATTTCCTTTCTATGCTGCTTTCCTCCTTGCAGTTTATTTACCATCATTTATTTTTCCACTGGATTTGTGGGTTTTGAAAGGGTGCACATGGGGCTTGAATTAAGTCACCTTTCTATTGAATGTTTATCTTTGTTCCTCTGCCTTTGGTTTAAGGATTTTCTTGCCTCATGGGAACAGAGATTCACACTTTGCCTTTTTCAAACACCTTTCTAGTTATGCTTGGTAAGAACTTGCTTCCCAGGTCTTGGACATAGATGCTTTATGATCTTTCTTTGCAAGTCTTGGTGACTCAGTGCAGCACAACTTGGAAGGGTGGAAGATGTGAGTTGGGGGTGGGAGCTTGTTTGGATTTTTAGTTTGTTTGTTTGGGGGTTTTGTTTTGTTTGGGTTTTGTTGTGGTTTTTGTTTGTTTTTTAATCCCCTCTAGAATATATTTTTTGCCAGAGGAGCTGTCAGTTTGCCAAAGCAAATGAAATTTATTCCTGTCATCAGTAAAGAGAGGGTCATGATATTTTAAAACCATCACCTTTGTTGTCTGAGAGAATTCTAGTGCTTTTTGATGGGGTAGCTATGTGTCCACCTCTGCAGATTAAGTGCAAGTCATTAATCATCATTAGAGCCTGCACTACAACTTCATTAAAAGCAGGGTTGGTTAAAGAAGTGCACAGACAGCATCTAGCACAGCAGAACCCTCGATTCACACCTTAGTTTTTGTTGCACTACCTAAAATTCAGGAAATTGTTATACTTGTGGAATAAGTACCTGAAATCCAGAAAGGGTTAGAAGAGAAAATGGACCACACATTATTGCCACTCATCACTTCTGTTTCAGACCTGCAGTAATTATTTTCAGTTGTTGATATCTATATCTTCAAATCTGTTTTGAACTTGCCTTTTCCATTCCCTAGTTAAGCAATAATGCCACCATTTTTGAGTCAGCTTTCAGTTCTGTGTCCAGTTACTAAAATAAACCTCTTAGGAAACTTGAGTAAACTTTAATAGGCTTCAGTATAATGTTAGTCTTCAGTATATTTAACTTTTAGAGGTTAGTGCTGCAGAGCTAAATAGAACCACATCAGTTTTTTCTTTCCATAGTTTGTTAGTGGCCAAAGAGATGCGTATCAGGTTACTGGGTGAGGTGGTTTGGCATCTGCCTGACATACACTCATTCTTAATTCATGTTCCTATTTTTCCTTTTGTAAAGGGGATGTCTTGCAGCTTTTTTAACTCTTGATTTCAGTTCTTTTCCTGATTTTCTTGATCCACAGCTTTCTAAAGGAGCAGCACTTGAAAACATTTGTTCTTAGCAAACTAGGAAAGCAGGCACTATGCCTGTAATGTCTCAAACTCCTAAGCAAGCAGCATCAGATAGGTTTTGTTGATCTTTTATTTTTGTAGTTATTACTTTACATGCCTAGTATGTGATGTGTAAGCTGATGGTGTCCCATTGAAGTGTTGCCTGAATAATAGTTATGGAGAGAAAAATCAAATCAGGAGTTTTGAGGTGGATGTGAGAAGTGTATTTGGAAAGCAACCTGGAGATGCATAGTTTTGGCCATTTCTATAATGGTTCTCTTGCCTGGTGTTCTAGCCATATGTGCCTTAATTAAAACAGAAAATGTGCTTTTTGCAAAGGAGGAGTTTCTCATTCTGATGGGTTTTTTGTCCCTGTTGCTTACAGCCCCAAGAGTCGTCTGATACAGCTGAAGAAGGAGAAGCTGGAGTACACTCCTGGGGAGCATGAGCATGGGCTGTTCCCAGCACCTATTCATGTTGGTAGGTTCCTCACCTGTGCTTTAGTGGTTGGGAAACAAGTGTTGTGCTTAGGTGACTGACATGGAAGTGCTCTGGACTTCACATCTCTCTGCCTCTCTGCCTTCTTCCTAGTTTTATTGCATCATTGTGCCAGGTTACTCATGTCCTTCAGGATACAAACTTTGCCAGTGGCCATGCTTATCTCTGTTCTGTAGTGCAGAAGTTTCTCTCAAGAGCTATGTGGCCTTTGTTCTCATTTTACTGCAAGAAAATACCAATCTAGTTTACAAACTGCTTTACCTACCATAAGACTTTTGCTCAAATGCAGTTATAAGAGTCTCCTTTTCAAAGTAATATCACAGAAGAGTAGCCGGAGACACTTAAGACCATTTGTTATATATATGTCACAAACTAAGCATGGAGTACCAAATTCCCTCATGTCACCATGCACTTAGTGGTGCCTGTCTTTAGGCATGGATAAAAGTGAGGAAGAGGGAAGAACTGTGCTATTCTGTAAGTTCTTATTTCATCCCCATTTTGAGTCTAATGTAGAACAGAAATGAGGTTTAGAGCTTTTCTTTGCCTTCTGCAAAAAGAAGCATAGCCTAAGGCTATGAGCATTTAGAACTTGTAGAGCTCCAGGATGCTCTTCACAAGTCTAATCCATTGGATGTGCCCTTTCTCAAGTCCTTGTTGAATTGGGTCATGTAACTGCTGCGTGACCAAACCATCTGTTGGGATGCTAAGGTCCAGTATGCAGTGCTGTGATCCTCTTCTCTGTTCTCTTCATGGGCCCCTGACTCCACATTGGTTTGTGCTTAGCAGACACAAGGAAGCTCCTGCACTGAAAATAAAGCTGCTGTGATGACTCCATTGGGTAACTGGGGAGTGGTTTCACTGCAGAGCAGAGCTCTGAGGTTTAGGACTCTGCCAGATGACTGCAGTAGTGCCACTTGAGGGCTGGAGGGACCTTCCCTGCTCTCCAGGCATGCTGCCAGGGCACCTGAAAGAGCCTTTTGTTTCACGCACTGAGGTCATAGGAGTGAAAGCAAATTCCCAGCAGAGTTAGCTCTTTCCTGGAGCCTGCTATGGATGAATAAAGCATTGAAAATGAAAAGTAATTTAGGAGTAAATTGTAAGGAAAACATTACCATTTTTCCTTTCCAGTGGTGAGGGAATGCATGTGAATTGACACTGAATCACAGATTGTGGCTGGAGGAAGGTAAAGGTGCTTGTTAAAATGTAGAAGGGGTGGGAAGATCAGACATGCAACTGACACCTTATCCCTAGGCACTTGTCTCACTGCAGTTTTGTGCCACAGTATTCCAACAAAATTACAAGAGAACGTTTTAACCTTGACTAGAACTAACCTAGTGCTTGTATCAGACCTCAGGCCTTGAGTTAGCAAGTAAGAGGTAAGCTTACCTCTTATGGTTGGGGGTGACAGGAAATTGGAGAGATGACATCTGCAGTGAAAATAGCAACTCCTGTCTAAAACGATTTTGAGTTATTGCTGAAAATATTCACTTACTACTGACATGTTAAAGTCTTTTTGAAACATTCAGGGAAGTGTTTGCAAAGTCCAAATTTGTTCTTTCAATAAAGGTTTTGACAAACGTTGTATCAACAGGCTGGGATGCTGTTTCCAAGACTAACTCATTTCTTTGGAGTACAGTATTGTGATTCACCATTTTGCATGCATTGTGCCTGCAGATTTTATTCTCTGTGCTAAATCACCGTGTTCATGTGTACACAGAGAAGCTCAGGAGGAGGTGTCACCTTGGAGGTGTCTACACTGAAGTCAGTAGTGTGACTAGTGTCACACTCTGAACACAGAACTCTGTTCAGTTCTGGCAGTTGTTTGCTGTTGTCTCTTTGGTAGCTCACCTTCAGTGACCCTTCCTGGGCAGACACTGCTGGGTCTTGGTGCTGCTCTGAAGAGTTTATCTGTGGCTGTGGGAGGTCAGTGCCATCCCTAGTGTGCAGTCATCAGCCACTTACCTCACCAGGCATCTCCTACCTGAGACAGCAGCTTTCCTGGCTGTCAGTAGAGGTTTAAACCTGAGTCCAGCAACAGCAAAATGTTCTGTTGAGAGTGTTGGGGAGAGGACTCTTCCCTCTGCCTTGTCCTGGGAGGCTTCTGCTCTTCTGCCTTTTCAAGTTGCAGATGTGGAGAGGCCCTCTCCAAACCTGGCAGCGTGCCTGGGAGCAGCTCTTCTTTCTCTTGGGGACATGTGAATATGAGGGGGTGTGACTTACAGACCTTTTCGTTTCAGGAAAGTATCTCAGACAAAAGAGAATTGACTTCCAGCTGCCCTACGACATCCTCTGGCAGTGGAAACACAACCAGGTATAAGATAAACAGTTACTGAGTTGCCAAGGTGATGATCAGAAGTCTTAGAAAGAAAATAGCAGATTCTTAGGAGAGCTATGTTTTTGTATCCTGGACATTGATGAATATTCTTGTTGCTGCCACTGTATGAGGGGAAAAAATGGATTTGCATATGTATTTAATGTGAATAATTTCCATTATTCCATCTCTTGCAAAATAGCAATCCCGTGGCTTTCTGCTGAGGAGAAGTCATTAATTCTGCTGCAGACTCTTATTCTGGTGGTGTCTGCTCTCTGCTAGGAGCTGCTTTTAGACAAGCCTCAGGAGAATTCCAATGTACTGCCAACAGCAGGGAGAAATTTCAGCCCTTGTTTTTCTTGGATCAATCCCAGCAGAGCAGAATTTATTTTTCACTTGCAAGTGAAATTTATACTGAGGAAAGAAGAGAAACTGTTTAAGAGTCTCATTCTTTGTAAAAAGCTTTAAATATGTGCAAAACCTAAAAATAGAATTGTTTTTTTTCCTGAGAAGTTTCCACCAAGTGATTTAAGGCTGGAGGCTGTGTCTGTCCTCAGCTTCACAGCAAGGAAGTGCTCTCAGACATGAACTTCAGCCTGTCAGTGAGCAAGACAAGTTCCCAGGTGGTTGTGGCTGCAGCTACTCTTTGTAATGCCACCAAAATCTAACCTGAAAGTAATGATCCTTGTTGACACTTCCACTGGGGCCACTTTCTTAAGATTACTTCCATCTGCCTATCTCATCTAGTCAATGTTACAGCAATCATAAATAACTGTGATCTGTTTCCCTGACATTTTCCATCTCTACCTAGAACGCTGAAAGCCCTTCATAGCAGTATTGGTTGTGCCATAGTTGTAGAGGTGGTGCTTTGTTTGGTCCCTGTCTGCCACCTCTGTTACTGTGGGAAGGTTATTAATGCAGGAAATGTGTGTGAAAGATGTACCCATTTGAAGTTATTTCTTAGAGCTTGTTTGGAAGGATGGAAGTAGACAAAGTGTGATCTGAGCTTCCCTTTTCCCTCCAGTCATCTCCATCTGCAGATGAAATTTCTCTAATCAGAAGACGAATCTGCATTTCTCTTGACTCCTACCTGCAGCCACAGTTGTCATAGACCCACAGAATCATTTAGGTTGGAAAAGAGCCTCAGATCACTGAGTCCAACTGTTGTGATGAGCACCTTAATTCTTCTTTTTCACTTTTTGGAGTGTCAGCACATGTTAATTCCACCAAAGATGCTTTCTCCAAAGCAGACTGAAATAAGAACACCCTTGTTCAGAGTGCTCTGTCCTTGTGGTACCTCTTATATGGCTCTGTCCAGGTAATATGGGAAGAATAAACAGTGTTAGAAAAACTGCTCCCCTGACTCATTAAATGTAAGTTCTGCTTCTTCAGGTGGTTTTTGTGACCTCTCTGCTAGCGTAGTCTTGAGTCTAAAGGAGAGAACGCAGACATCTTTTCTAGGAATGATTGCAAACCTGTTATGTATGTGCAGAACATCATCTCCCTGATTTGTTTGTGTAGCAGATGTACTTCTGCAAAGTATTAAAGTGATTAAAATGTTCTTTCTCTTCCTTGTAGCTGTACAAAAAGCCAGATGTCCCACTGTATAAAAAAATCCGTTCTAGTAAGTAAAATCTTATTACTAAAATGTGTTACCTGGAACTTGCATAACTCCTCTCCTTTCTGTCACACTCTTCATCCTACCAAAGGCAATTCCACCTCCTTTTGTTGCTTTCTGGAGTTGGAATGAAAATATTCTAGATAAATGCTTCTCTTTTTTTCACCTGGAAAGAATTCTTTTCCCTGTTTGTTTTCTCCAGATGTCTATGTGGATGTCAAGCCTCTCTCTGGTTATGAGGCCACTACCTGCAACTGTAAGAAACCAGATGATGACAACGGGAAGGGCTGTGTGGAGGATTGTCTTAACAGGTTAGAGCTGTGTTAACTAAGTATGACAGGACAATTTCAATAGTTATTTCACATCAACTAACAGCGGAATCATAGAAAAGCCTGAGTTGGAAGGGACCTACAAGGATTATCAAGTCCAGCTCCTGTTTATGCACAGGACAACCCCAAAGTCACACCATCTGTCTAAGAGCATTGCCCAAATGCTTCTGAAATTCTGTCAGCCTTGGAGCTGTGACTGCACCCTTGAGGAGTCTGTTTCAGTGCTTTGCTATCTGGATGAAGAACCTTTTCCTAATACCTACCCTGACCCTCCCCTGGCATGGCTTCATGCCATTTCCTCGTGTCCTGCTGCTGGTTAGCAGAGAGAAGAGATCAGCTCCTGCCCCTCCTTCATCTCTGGTGAGAAAGTTATAAACTGCAGTGAGTTTATAATACCTTCAGAAGAGTCATGCAGGATGCAACCCCAGTAATAAAAGTGTTGCTACAGAACACACACAGTAACTTACTGCTGCACGTAAGCTCCCTTACCTCTTTCTGCAGAGGGAGATACCGCTGAAAGCTCCATTTTGCTCTTTGAGTAGCAGTGTGAGCCAGACTGTGAGTCTGACTGTGAGTAAGACCTTGAAAATGAAGCATTTTAGTTCTGTAACAATTTACATACATATTTTTCTCCTTAACTAGATTGTGGTTTTCGTCCCTGTATGATAGATCTGAAAGTATGCTATTCACCTTCCTGAAACTGTTTCTTCTTATTTTAGGATGATCTTTGCAGAGTGTTCACCCAACACCTGCCCTTGTGGTGACCAGTGCTGTAATCAGAGGATACAGAGGCATGAGTGGGTGCAGTGCTTGGAAAGGTTCCGGGCTGAGGAGAAAGGATGGGGGATTCGTACCAAAGAACCCCTGAAAGCAGGACAGTTCATCATTGAATATCTGGGAGAAGTTGTTAGTGAGCAAGAATTCAGGTAGAAATATTTATTTGCTGCTTTAGCATGGAGGGTTCAGTAAATGACTTTAGCATCTCTTGTTATTGGTGGGAAATCCTCAGACAGAAATGAAGAGGAGAGGGAAGGGGGAGGGAATGCTCTCCTGGCCTCAGCCAGCAGAAGGAAGGCTTGGGATTCAGCCTGTTTGATCAGTCACATTTTTCTCAGTCAAACAGAGGAACAGTTAGTGTCTGGAATGCATCATCTGCCACATGTGCTCTGTAAATGCCAAATGCCACAAGTGAACATGAATTTGCTATGATTTTCAGGATTTGAACTGTGCAAGACAGAACTGAGGAGCAGAAGGGGGCAGGAAGGGACACAAGGTTTTGCAGATAGTTGTGAAGAAAAAAAGAACAAGTGGAACATGAATAACCAATGACAGAAAAGTTGTAGTCTCATTAACTACATATCTGTGTAGGATAATTGAGGTTGGAGGAACATCCTGGCTTCTCCTAGAGCTCTGTCAGAAGACAAATGCAATCTCCTCATGCAGAGACAACTGCTAACACCCCTGACTGCTGTCACCCTCACTCTCCTGCTAAAACAAGGTCACTGTAATCCACAGATTTAATTCCAGAGATTGCATCCAGCCCCAGATAATGGAAGGAAGAAGCTGATTGTTGTACACATGCATACGTAGACACACCAAAGAACATACACTGCACTTCTCTTCCACGCACAGGTTATCAACTTGAAATGTGTACAGATAATCTGCAGAACCCAAAAGGGAGCATTCCAGAAGAGCAAATATCTGAATTCTAATCCAGGCTCTGTCAATGGCCTTGCATTATACCAATAAGGATAAAAATGTTTTCCTCCATCTCTAGGTGTACAGCTCTATAAAACGTAGAAGGTTATCATTGCTTTTACTTCAGTTCTTGAATGTTACTCTCTGTTTGCTTTGCAGCCACAAGCAGAATCAGAGCTAACTTCTCTGTGTTGCCTCCTAGGAACAGGATGATTGAGCAGTACCATAACCACAGTGACCACTACTGCCTGAATCTGGACAGTGGCATGGTGATAGACAGCTATCGAATGGGTAATGAGGCTCGGTTCATCAACCACAGCTGTAACCCCAACTGTGAGATGCAGAAATGGTAAGGAAACTTATGTTCTCTTTACTGGGAGAAGACTGGTACACCAGTGACTAAGATAGAGAAAGCCAGGTCATCTCAGAGAATCTGATCTAGAAACAGGGAGGAGAATCTAAGCGGGAGATTATAAATGATATTTATTGTCACCAGAGAAGTAATGTCATGTTTTCAAGCATTGGACATTTTTGAGACAATCTAAGTTTCTGGCAAGACAAATCCAGTTTTGTTTAACCTGCTGCACATTGGAAGCCCAGGTGATGCTTTAAAATAATCTTTTAATAATAATATATATTCTCTCCTTCTGGCAATACAAATATATATTTTTTTTTAAAGCAGGCAAGCAGTCTGCTTTCAGCACACCCTGTGCCCTGTCAGCACTGTGTTATCAGAAGAGAGCCAGTGCCAGGCTAGTAGGAAGCACTCTTGAGAACTTTGTAGTGACTAAGTGACAGTGAAGTGGCAGATGGTGCTGTGTTGGGAGCACAGCAGAGTAACTTCTCAGACAGCTCTAGGGGATTTAAGCAGTAGTGATCAGGTTTAACATTTTGAAATCCAACACAAAAAAAAAAATAAGTAAAAGCATTGCGACATGAGGTGTGATGTTCAGTATAAACTTTTGTTTTGGGGTGAGGGCCTGACTCTTGGTGGTTGATACTCAGATCTGCTATGGTAGAAAACATAGTTCATAGGTTCTTGGAGCACAACTTCCTACTCTTTGTAAATAGGATATTAGCTTGTCTGACTTTCAGGATTTATTGTAAGAGGTAAACAGAAAAGCAAGCATAATCCAGGGCACAGCAGAAGTGTTGCTTCCTGTGTCTAGTGCTTCCAGAATGTGGACAGAGACACTTTTCTGTTCTAATTATTGGGACTATTTTCTTGTCTTTCCCCTGCAGGTCTGTCAATGGCGTGTACAGGATTGGGTTGTATGCACTCAAAGACATGCCTGCTGGTACTGAACTGACTTATGACTACAATTTTCATTCATTTAATGTGGAAAAACAGGTAAGGGTCACAGCAAGACCTTGACAAAGCTCACCAAGGACAAACAGTTCTGTAAATTTGATTAATAACACCTATTGTGAAGTATTTGACAGAACAGGTTCTTTATAATACCGAAAGATAATCTCAGTCTGGGATGGTTTAGTTAAAATAATTTATCCCCTTTTTATTTTTTGCCTCCCTCTCCCACAGCAACTCTGCAAATGTGGTTTTGACAAATGCAGAGGAATAATTGGGGGTAAAAGTCAGCGAATGAATGGACTCTCAAACAAAAGCAATCAGCCTGTGAGCACCCACAGGAGGACGGGGAGGTCAAAAGAGAAGAGGAAGTCAAAGCACAAACTGAAGAAGAGAGTAAGTAGCCGAGACAGCTTAGACAGCTTTGTTCATGACTAAAGGTTAACAGGAGATCAGTTTGTGCCAGTAGACTGAAAAACTGCGTTTGTGTATTTTGAACTTCAGAGAAATACTGTAGAGAAACACTAAAGGTTCCATCTCGAATCTCCTTTCCCTGTTTTGCTAAGTTCTCAGCCCAGTTTTCCTGTCTATCAAGATGATTCTGTTTTCCAGAGGGGCCACACCCCAGAGGAACCCAGTGACGGTGTGAACGCGCCGACAAGGCTGACACCACAGCTTCAGATGAAGCCCATGTCTAACAGAGAAAGGTAAGGGGCTGATTTCAGTGAGCTTTTCCTCATACATGCAGTGTTGGGTGGATGTTGGAAGTGACTTTTTTGTGTCTATAGGATGGGTCATTACAAAATGTCTGAGGAAGCAGATTTTAGTTCTGCTTTAATGAGCTAGGGTGGATTCCTCTGGTGAGAGGAGAGAGGATACAGAAGTGTACCTCTGAATATATTCTTTTTCTCTCCACATTGAGGAGTTAATTTACAGTAAAGAATGCTTTTCTAATTGCTGTAGGAATTTTGTACTGAAACACCATGTATTTCTGGTACGAAACTGGGAAAAAATTCGCCAGAAGCAAGAGGAAGTGAAGCATGTCAGCGACAACATCCACAGCACGTCACTGTACAACCGCTGGAATGGCATCTGTCGGGATGACGGCAACATTAAATCTGGTGAGGCCAACGCAGGCTCCTCTGCTTGCAGCTGCTTTGAGAACCTGTGTGATATTCAGAGATTCACAGAATGGTTTGAGTTTTAAGGGACCTTAAAGATCATCTAATCATCCAACCGCCATGCCGTGGGCATGGATGCCACCCACTAGACCAGGTTGCCCAGGGCCACATCCAGCCTGGCCTTGAACACAGCCAGGGATGGAGCATCCACAACCTCTCTGGGCAACCTGTTCCAGTGCCTCACCACCCTCTAGGTAAAGAATTTTTTTCTAAGATCCAATCTAAATCTCCCCTCCTTCAGTTTAAAACCATTCCCCCTTGTCCTATTGCTTTCTACCTGGCAAGACATGCTTGTGTAGAGTTGAAGTAAGCTCTGTGTGTAAATCAGATGGAGAGTTACTACAAGATCCATGTGCTTTTTGTCATACCTACAGGGAATGCTATAGAGATGAAAATACCTATAGATGTGGGTTTGTGTGCATGCCCTGGTCTTTAACATAGCAGGGTAAAGCCCTGACACTGCTGCAGTGTATTTTTTGCACGCAGGGATTCTGCAGTTTCCTCTGAAACACTTAATGCTGTTTTCTTAAGAATGAGGATTTTGTACTGTATCAAGCATTTGTCTGGATGCTGGAACTTTGTGTTGCTCCAGAAGATGTGAAGTTGTCATGTCTCACATTTCATCAAGAGTGCTTTATCAGAGGAAGAGGAGGAGGAGAAGATTGGAGCCTTCCAGCGAGGGGATGTTTGCTGCTTTCTGTATCCCTAGACAAGAAACACTTGCACTGACTTTGAAAATGGTCATTTATCCTCATAATTCAGTGATTTCAGGCTTTTAGAGAATTAAGCTTTTTGGCATGCAGTCAGTTATGAGAATGGGACAAAATATGACTACAGGGAGAAAAGTATTAATTCTGCTCCAAGAATAGCACTCTGTTGGCAAGACAATAATCTTCAGAGCCACACAGGATTTGGTCCCCACTGTCAGCTACAGGAGAAGTTGGGAGGTGTTTTCAGTGAATTCGGTGACATAAAATACTCTGTTAACCACCTTAACTATCTAGATGAGCTATGAGCAGTGAGAGATGACTTGGGAATATGGAGCTGAAGCCTTGTGCTGTTGTACTAGCTTAGCAAACATTAACGTTAATAACTGGAGGTGGAATTGCTGGGTTGGAAAAGATGCTGTCATTTGATCTCTAATTAATTGCTTGTTTAGGGATAATTCTTTCTCTCCCCTTTCAGATGTCTTCATGACCCAGTTTTCAGCCCTCCAAACCTCTCGCTCTGTCAGAACACGACGCTTGGCTGCAGCTGAGGAGAATATCGAAGTGGCTCGAGCTGCTCGCCTAGCACAGATCTTCAAGGAGATATGTGACAGCATCATAGCCTATAAAGGTGAAGGTGACACTCTGAGCCTCTGGACCAATGAACTCTGAATAGAAAATACTAGGGGGGAAAAAAAAAGAGTTTATTTCAGGATGCTAAATAACCTTCCTTTTTCTTTTTTTCCCCTTTCTCCTGCTACTAGTGATCACTTTGCTTTCTCCTCAGCCCCTTCCTCTGCCAGCAGAACCTGCAGATGTTGCTATCTTTTAAAATCAGTTTCTCAGTGGTTGGGCAAAATGGTGCAAAACTGGAAGGAGATTGTCCTCTGTTTTGATCCTTGCAGTCCAGTTACAGCAACCAAATTCTAGAAATGCAAAAGGATTTCAGTCCCCCAAGCTGCAGACAGAAGAGACTTTTTTTAACCTAGGTTGAATGTTGTTTATCACTTATCTTTTTAAGTTTTACTCAAGTAAATGTTGCTAAATTGTGTGTACCTTTTACAGATTCCTCCAGGCAGGCTCTTGCAACTCCTCTCCTGAACCTACCCCCAAAGAAAAAGTAAGTGCTTGCTTCTCAGTGCAACCCATGGGTTCTGTAATGGATTTGCAAAGATCTCAACTGCTAGTGAAAATGACATTGTGCATACATCCCCATTGCAGAAATGCAGACTATTATGAGAAGATCTCTGACCCTTTGGACCTTGCCACGATTGAGAAACAGATCTTGACTGGCTATTACAAAACTGTGGAAGCTTTTGATGGGGACATGCTGAAGGTCTTCCGGAATGCAGAGGTGAGGGTCTCTGGAGTTAAAGCTGGTGCACAGACCCTGGGGATGTATCCTTGTCTAATGCTCTTGCTGACATACAGAAATAAAAGAAAAAAAATATTCTAGAGAAAGAGACTTTGTGATCTCTTTCTGGTGAAGAGACATTGATAATGATTAATGTGCTTCAGCTTACTCTTAGTGCTTTTGGTTGCCTTAGTCAGACAAACTAGTCAAGAGCATAGACTCACGTATGAGCTAACCTAGAGAGAGAAATGTCAGTACCTCTTAGCAGAGGTACCTTGTTCTTCCACGTCGTGTGTAAGATACTTGGACCTGCTGTCCAAAAGAAAGAAGTAGGTGGACAGGTCTGTACTACATTTGTGGCTGCAGCTTCAGTGAAGACACCTTTAAGGGTGAAGGCAGACAGGAGGAATGCACCACAAGCATGGAACCTGAGAAAAAATATTTTTGTTTCGTTTTTATTCAGAAATATTATGGCAGAAAATCTCCAACTGGGCGTGATGTGTGCCGACTGCGGAAAGCGTATTACAGCGCTCGCCATGAGGCAGCAGCCCAGATTGATGAAATTGTGGGAGAAACAGCAAGTGAAGCTGACAGCAGTGAGACATCAGTCTGTGAGAAGGACAATGGGCACGAGAAGGACGAGGATGTGATCCGTTGCATTTGTGGCCTTTACAAAGATGAAGGACTCATGATCCAGTGTGAAAAGTGCATGGTGAGGCCGAGGGAACGCGGAACAGAGCCTGCTGCTCTTTTTCTTTTGTTCTTAGCTGGTGGAACTTCTGCAAACAGACTCTGCATAGCTAGTAGCATTAATTACCTCTTCAGACCTTCCTTTCCTCTCCAAAAGAATTGAGAGATTCTGTTTGGACAGAGGAACTGCAGCTTGCATCTCTATGTAGGGGAGCTAGCACCTCTCTGAACTGCCAGCAGTTCCTGTCTGGAGATGAGCAGGATTGATCTCAGCAAGCAGTGCCTGGGGATCTTGTCTGTCTTCTGACATGGTGTGAAATAGCCCAAAGAAAATCTTGAATCTCTGTTGGGGAGCCTGTTTTCTTGCTTTCCTTATTTTTTTATTTGAGAAAACAGAATTGGTAAATAAAGTCAATCACCAGAATTTCTAACTGGGATGTTTCTGTTTTCCTAGGTCTGGCAGCACTGTGACTGCATGGGTGTCAATTCTGATGTTGAACACTACTTGTGTGAGCAGTGTGAGCCTCGGTCTGTGAACAGGGTAAAAAATAAAGTCTCTTCTTCATTACTAAAGTTATAAACTGAAGCAGGTCTTGCTTTCATCTTTATTAAGATTGGCAAGAGCAGTGTGGGATTCACCCTTCATAATGTAGCTCCCCTGGCCGAGGTTCAGTCGCATTTACGTGTCAATAATTCTCTGCATATTTCCAAAAGGACATCAGTCCCATTTTTCCACTCATCATGGTGTGCACCTCAGAGTTTCCTTCCCCTTCTCTTTTTTCCATCCAGGAGGTTCCCATGATCCCTCGTCCCCACTATGCCCAGCCTGGCTGTGTTTATTATATCTGCTTATTACGAGATGATCTGCTGCTGCGCCAAGGTACGTGCTGCCTCTGGTGCCTGCTGTGACCTCCATCAGATAAGAGGATACAGAGATGCCTGTTTGAAATGCTTTCATCTTTGTACCAGTAGAAGGCTGCATGCTTTGCTGTTATGGGAGTGACATATAGTAAGAGTTCTCACAGGCTGGTTGATGAAGAAACATTCATTACCTTTAGCACAGATAGGACTCTCCTCTTGGCTAGAGAAGGAAGATGCTGAGCCAGCTTCTGGTAATTAACATTTAGAAGTAAAGGCAAAGAAGGCAATGAGGCCTTCAGTATTTTAGCGTAGAACAGTCATTTGAACATCAAACTGACTGCTTGTTTGTTCCCTACAGTGTATCTTTCTGGACATTGCTTCAGAGCTCTGAGTCTTTTAGAGGCAGCTACACAGGCACATAATTCGGTTCACTGATGGTTATATTTCATTGTGCAGATACATACAAGGTTAGAAAGAAGCCTATGTAATTACTGAGAACTTCTCTTGAATGAGTTAAACCAGTTGTTATGTTTGCTAGAGGGGAATGGGAGTGTCTTCAGGAAGGTCAAAGAACAGAGTATTCTTTATCCCCCTGCAAGAGTCTAGAATTTACATTCAGTCTTCATTTTTCATCGTTGTCTTCATTGTCTGTCCTCTCTAGAGTTCAGCCATTTGGGTTTCTCGTTTCTTGTGGGTTTTGCTGAGTTCCTTGCTGGAGAGTAACTTGCTTTCTAGAGCTGGATCAGTACTTGCTTTTATGTTTTCTGCTAAAATGGATTGTGTTTGAGTTGGGTTTTGTGGCATCTTCCAAGCATTCGTAGCATTAAGGTATTTTTTCTTATGATACATTTCATTCATGTACCTCTAATCTGATCTTGGTGATTAATTAGAGGAGTGTTAGTCCTTACATGGCTAAACTCCATGTACTATCAACAGGACAAAGGAGACCAAACTGCCTCTGATGGGCACCAAATTCCTCTGCAGCTACAGGGAATAGATGGAGCAAGGTCTGTAACCAGCAGGTGCTAGAAAGGTTCTCCACCAGAAGTTCTGAGGCACAACATCATCTGCCTAGGTACTTCTGTAACGTAGGCACACAGCCATATTTGTGGAGATAGCAGAAGAAAGTTTTCCACTCCCTCTGGTTTCTAAAAGCTGATGTAATTTACAGATTCTAAAAGAGACCATAATGACCCTCAGCCCTGTGGTCACTCTGTGTAGACTGTGGCACCTTCCCTGTGTGTTGTGGATTAAAGAAGCTAATCCTGTGATAAAGACTGAAAGTGCTTTGGAGACCATTGCCTTCCTTTCTAAGCTGGTCCACCCTCACTACTGTTGTATATACATGGAATTAGTTTGTCTTCCAGTTCCATGCTTGAAAACTCGTGTTTGAGGAACAAAGCTGAAAAGCCTTCAGCACACTTCACTATGATCAGGTCCCTTGAAATAAGCGTGAGAGTTCTTCAGTCTCTGGTTAGAGGTCTTGGGTTCTAATTTCATGACAATTCTGTTTGAAGTTGTTGGGCTACAGACAAGCCTCCTCTGCAAAAATTACCTAACACACAAAGCCAGGAGATTGTGCAAATAATCTTTCAGTTGGTCCATCACATCCTGCAGAGTGAACAGCGGAGTTCGCAGATGGGGATTGGAGTCAAAATGGAAACCTGGAAAGCCCACCTAGGCAGGAACTGTTCCATACCCTTCTCTCTGAGCTGTAGCAGCCACATTTCTTCCTTGAGAACACAGAGCTGTAAGCTCCCTTTTCAAGACAGAGGAGTGGTAGCTAACAGCTGGATAATTCTGAGTTGAAATCAAGCTTCCTGATCCTCGGGGCTAGAGACTATCCATGTACAATTCTGTCTGAATACCCTCTTGCAGTCAGGGGCAGTACTAGAGTTGCTTCTTGGTCAGTGATTTGTTTTCTGAACAATAATCTTCTCTTTAAGTATCCTGTCTGAAATCTTAAAGATTATTCCTTAAACATTGTAGCTATCAGTAATTTCTACACATTTTCCTAGTCGAAAGTTGTTCTCTTACCCATCTGGGGTGTGTCATGATTTATCTTGATTCATGATGTTAGTATTTTCAGTCTGGGCAAGCAATTCCAGTTGTGTTTTGTGAGAGAGATCAAGGTAACCTTTCCTCCTTCGATGGGTTCTGCACTGGGTTTGCATTACTCTTTACAATTCACCACTAGGTAACTCTCTTATGTTAGTTTTAATGTAAACCATTTACTCCTCGATTTTTGGTGTGCTGGACTCATGCAGAGTTCTTTACATTGTGTCTTTTGTGCCTGTTGCCAGGTGATTGTGTTTACCTGATGCGAGACAGCCGCAGAACTCCAGATGGACACCCTGTCCGGCAGTCCTATCGCCTGCTGTCCCACATCAACAGGGAGAAACTCGACATCTTCCGCATTGAAAAACTCTGGAAAAATGAAAAGTATGTTCAGGGCCTCCTGTGAATTTGAGACATTCCATACATCTACCTGTCCAGACACAGAAACCTTGTGGAAATCTTGTCACACCTTAAAAATGCAGGACTGAGCATGGTTTGGTCACAAAGGCTTTGATCATTTCACAGATTCACTGAATCACAGAATGTTAGAGGTTAGAAGGGACCTCAAAAGATCATCTAGTCCAACCCCCCTGCCACAGCAGGATTCCCTACAGCAGGAAACACAGAAATGTGTCCAGACAAGTTTTGAATCTCTCCAGAGAAGCAGACTCCACAGCCTCTCTGGGCAGTCTGTGCCAGTGCTCCGGCACCTGAACTGGGAAAAAAATTTGTCTTGTGTTCACAAAGCACCTCCTGTGCTTCAGCTTACAGCCATTGCCCCTTGTCCTGTCACTGGGCTTCACTGAGAAGAGCCTGACCCCATTCCCCTGACACTCGCCCTTCACATATTTATAAGCATAAATGAGGTCACTCCTTAGTCTCCTCCAAGCTAAAGAGACTCGGCTCCATTCCCACTTGTCTCTGCTTGTGCTCCACAACTGCAAAGTAAAAAGATGGAAGATTGGAGGTTTAAGCAAAGGATGAGACACACAATTACTTTCCTCAATGTTGATATAGGCTGAGAATACACATGCTGGTGGCTGGGTTAGCTCAGCTCAGCTGTCACCAACTTGCTTAGCCACTTTCACAGAATGAAATGCATGGAGAGCAGCACAGTGAGTCTGTGTGTGACAAAAATCACTCCGGGAGTGAGGGGAGAAAGCTGAGTATCATTCATGTGACTTTGCTTTTCATCGCAGTCAGTGCAACAGTGCAAGAGATAACTCAGAAAAGTGGAGGGCATTGAATAAAGTTATATCATGGGCTTTTAGAAATAGTCTTTCCCCCCCCGCCCCTTCATTCTGACTCTCTCTCTCTCTAACCTTTCCACCCCAAACAGGGAGGAACGCTTTGCCTTTGGGCACCATTATTTCCGTCCACATGAAACTCATCATTCACCTTCTCGGAAGTTCTACCACAATGAGCTTTTCCGGGTGCCACTCTATGAAATTATCCCCTTAGAGGCTGTGGTGGGCACCTGCTGTGTTCTTGACTTGTACACCTACTGCAAAGGTAAGGAAACTGAATGGGATGAGATATTAAATACTGATAACTTGGGAGCTGTGCTGAGATAGTTAGTGCTGTGAAAATGCCATAGTCAACGGTTAGAGGGTGTCGTAGTTGAGGAAGCACTAATGCTTTAGTATTGGGACAATGATCTCTGTTGTAAGAGACAGCAGTGGGGTGGGAAGAGGAAGTGATGGCAGTTGGGTTTGGGCTCTATTTGATTGGAGTTTACAGATTTTCCTCTTAAATGGAACTAGCAACATGTCCACTGTTGTGATTCGGAATCCAGGAGAACCAAAAAGAACACCTGCCATGCCACAGGGCAGCTCAGACAGCGTGCAGGGCTTGTTCTTCTGCTGGTGCACTCTGGGTTTCTTCTTCAGTCTGATTAACATTGCTTCCTCTGTGCTTTGTTCTAATGCTGCAGGGAGGCCAAAAGGGGTGAAGGAGCAGGATGTATATATCTGTGATTACCGCCTCGATAAATCTGCTCACCTCTTCTACAAGATCCACCGCAATCGTTACCCTGTCTGCACCAAGCCCTATGCCTTTGACCACTTCCCCAAGAAACTCACACCCAAGAGAGACTTTTCAGTAAGTTTCTTCTCTTAGCTTCTTTTACATTTTTACTAGAAGAGTGGAGATATTTCTGGAAAGCCCCTGGCTCTCTGGTTGTGAAGGAAGCTGACACATAAGCAGACACTGTCTGGATGAAAATTTGGCTAGAAAAAAGATGGGAAAGAAAAATTGATGGTAGGCAGACAGATGTTCAACAAGTGGTGCTAGGTAAGTTTAAAGATAGTGATTTCTGATGGAAACCTAGGTGCTAATTTCATTTAAGCCACTCCTGAGTGAAGGAAATCTTCAGACTCACTTTTCAGCCACAATTCTGCAACTGTAAAGTAATTTCATGTGGTTTGGAGAATCACAGAAGGTGTCATGCAGTCTGAGTTTGTTAGCCTGCCTCAGGCTTTCTTTCATTTGCTGTAATTCCTCCATGTCTTAATAAACTTGCCTAGGAAATGGTTTTCAGCAGGACCTTTGAATAGTGATTCCCAGTATGGAGAAGCAGCATTTTCCTGCCTTACCAAATGACGTATTGCTGATTTTGTATCTAATTATCACTCCAAATGGATGTCTAATCAAAAAAACAGTGGGCAGGTGGGCAGCAAAATCTTGGAGTACAGTTTCCCTTAAGATCCTGCATCTAAACATCTGCTCATTTCACTGACTTGTGTTCCTCTACTCCAGGAAGTAGCAACTCTTCATTGTGCACATCCTCCTACAGAGCACTGCCTTGTCTCTGAGCTCAGAGCTGTCGGATCTGGCAGATCTTTTGCAAGTGAGAACTTTTCTTCCTGGAAGCAGTGTTCTGTAGTGAGTTCAGAGATGGTGCCAAACCTCTGTGCAGAAAACAAAGATGATTTTTATCATGATAGTTTGGCTTGAAATGTAATTGGAAAGCAAGAAGGGTCAGATAAGTCTGGCTCTAATTTATCCTTACTAGATGATTATGCTCCTTCCCCTTTGAATTCGTCTGGTGTGTGAGAGGTGCCAGCCGTGCGCTGGCAGGTCCTGAACTGGTACATCTGGATATCCAGAATATTAGACAGACCAGCACTTCCTTCCACTGTGAGTTTTATTTGATACTAACCTTAGTCTTTGTTGTTTTTGCAGCCTCATTATGTACCAGACAACTACAAGAGGAATGGAGGCAGGTGAGTCTTACCTACCAGGTTTTCTTCTGAGAAGAGATGAGATAATCCTGGTTGGTTGTTGTGTGTCCACTCTCTTTCCTACCCAGTTCCCCTGGGTGCTATGGAAATCATAAGCTTAGATTACTTAAAGCAATCATCTAAACTTTCAAAGAGATAAAGGTGAACAAGTGGGGAAGGGCAGGATACAGACACAGCCTTAGTGTTTGTTAACAATGCACATAAGGAAGAGTACTGAAGCCGTTTTGAAACACAATGCCCATGTCTGTGGTGTAACAAGAGCCAGGACTAGGGCACTCTCTCTGTCCTGTTAGAGGCTTTAAAAATAGCCAACAAGAGCCATGACTATTACAGAAAAACATGAGTAAGTGCTGAACTCAACTGCTTTGGAAGATAAAATCCTTTATAAATTAAAATCAAAAAGCAGTTTGGTTTTAGAAGACTGCATCTGGTGTTACGCAGACGAGGTTGTAGGAATGTAGCTGCTTAGGGGAGGAGTTGCTGGGTTCAAATGCATGTGTTAAGATTCAGAGATTCCCCTGACCTGCTGAGAAGTCCTTGACTCACTAGTCATTGGTCTTCCAGGTGAATGTCTGGAAAAACTCTGGTATTTAAACCCTTCTTTTTCTGCTAGATCATCCTGGAAAACAGATCGCTCAAAACCACAAATCAAAGACTTGAACCAAGAGGAAGATTCTCTTCCACTTATGGAGGATGTGTTAGGAAACCAAGATCAGACTTCGAGCGAGATGCCTACCCTAGAGGAAGCAGACAAAGAGGCAGTGTCTGGGGACAGCTGTGAGACTGAGAAAAAGGGGGAAGAGGCCAGTTCAGACCCACAGCAGCTGAGTACTCCAGAGGAGAGGAGACACCTTCAGAGGGAGAGACTCAATCAAATACTGCTGAACCTCTTGGAGAAGATCCCAGGGAAAAATGGTGAGATTCTGTGCTGTGATTGCACAACTGCATTTCTTCTACAGGTTTGCTTTCAGTTTGCTGGAGATTGGTTGATAAAGGAAATGTTTTAGTCTGTATTCATTGCTGCTGGACATTAGTAATAACTGGGTTTCTTTGCAGCAATGTTTTCTCTTGCAACAGTAGCAACTTCCACTCTATCTGAATGACATTTCTTGTGACTGACTCCTGTGTCTTATATAATATTCTCCATAACCACAAACACTTTCTGAAGACAAATTCCCTCCATCATTCTGTGTCTACAACTGAGAAACTTAACAGGCAAGCCAAGAAAGTCTGGAGAAAATTTAGAAAGTCTCCTTTGAGCTTTCATGTGCTTTCCATTGGGTTCTGAGTAACTTCTGTAGGTCTTGTCCAAGCTGTAGAAGGTGCAGTGGTGACAATGGTTAAGTTTGTCTCTAGGATGAGGTCTGCCCTGACTTTTTTGTGTTCTGGGAGTGAATGCAAAATAATCATGGACTGATGGAATAATTGGGGTTGGAAGGATCTCTGGAGGTCGTCTGGTCCAAGCATGACTCAAAGCAGAGCTAACTTCAAACTGAAATCTGCACACTTTCCAGTGGAGTTTTGAATATCACTATGGATGGAAACTGTGAACAGGGAAATAGGAAAACTGTTCCTCAAATCACCTTCTTTTACCAAAAGCCTGTGATCTCTTGCAGCTATTGATGTCACTTACTTGCTGGAGGAAGGATCAGGAAGAAAACTGAGGCGACGCACTCTGACCATCCCAGAGGGCAGCTTCAGGAAGTGACACCACGAGAGGAAGCTGCATCTGGAGTCTGCTACAAGGTCTGCTGAGGGCTGAGAGCAGGAACCCAACTTCCTCTGCACCAGCCAAGGAGAAGAGGGCAGCAGAAAACTGACAAATATACAAACAGTTAGCACTTAGGTGTCTGGGCTGGCAGTGCCCTGCCCTGCTCTGCAGTGCTCTTATGGTGTGTGTGTGTTGTTGGGCGTGCCTTGTCTTGATGTTAGGTACTGAGAAAAACCTCGTGGGTAGTGTCCAGGATGGTCAAAGTTAATTTATTTTTGCTTGATATTCCCACTCAGAGGAAAACAAAAATATTAAAAAAGAGGAAGAGGTGAGAAGGGTAAGGACTGAGTTACTCTGGTGAGAATATTCCCCTTGTTCACCAATTAACCTGTGAGTGTACAAGATCCTGGTGGCACCACCATGGCCCATGCCAGTGTATGTGATCCGGAGAGGAGAGTGAAGTGGCTCAAAGGTAAAGGCTGCCCTAGAGTTGTGGCCTCTGATTTGCACAAGTTCCAAGAAGAGAGAAACATACCCAAAATGTGCGAAAGGTTCACCGTGGAACAGCCACTGCACGTGTGGACCTTGGTCTGTGACAAGGAGAACCTTCCAGAGTCCTTAGAGCAAAGCAGGAGTTGGCTGATGGTGGCACTTGTTCTGTGTGGGGCAGGGGAGCAGGAGGGGGTAAGGGTGGGGGTGGCTTCTTTTTCACTTTTTCTGCAGAGAAGTTTTCTAAAGCAAGTCAAATCCTGACAACACCATTGCTGTTGGTTCTTTTGATAAGCTGTGGTTCTTGTGTGTCCTAGTGTATTGTGCAAATTAAAACCTGTTCCAAGAAAAAGGAAACAAAAAATCCAACAAAAAAAGGACCCCTTCACTCCATCAGCAGTGCAGCAGTATTCAGAGCAAGTATTTGTCGTGAACTGTAGAATATATCAACTGCTAACACTATTCTTGTGTTCTGGGTGTACAGCTTCAAACGTCTGTCTCCGAAAGGTAGGGGCAAGTGTCTGCCACACCGACCTCTCCCTCTGCCCCCACCACAAGTGTTAGTCCCCAGAGCAGCAGCTGAGGCTCCGCCCCCTCACCGCCTGGATCTGCAATGGGCACAAGGCACCAGGGCCCGGTGCTGCCGTGGGTTCCTGCCGTGGGCTTCTGCTGTGGGGCTCCCACCCCAGGGCCAGGCTGCAGCACAGGGAGGGGGAGGTTGGCCCACACTGCTCCTTGACAATGGCTTTGCTTTCTTGTCTTTCAGAAGTACATATGCATATAAAGTCCTGTTTTAGATGTTCTAAGAAAAAAAAGGTTTTTAATGTGCCAAGTTGTATATATCTGCTGCGTGGATGTAAAGCAATACAGTAGTTCCATGTTCCTTTTGAATGGACCAAGCTTGTCCTAATGTACATTCTTGTTATTATTATTATAATTATTTTACTCTTAGTGGAACATGACTCATTCCATTAACTTTTATGTGTTGATTTAAAAAGGAAAGAATAAAAAAAAAAAATGAAAAAAAAAAGAGAAAGGAAAAAAAACCCTTTGAGAAAAAAATATTTTATTAAAAAAAAAAAGAAAAAAAAAAGAAATAAGAAAATAGTTTGGAATATTTTCTTACTGTAGAGAAGCACTGTACAGTACCAGGAACCCTGAGTATAAAATACTCGTGCGTGTAGTAGGAATCTCGCATGTCCAAAAGCTCTTGAGTTGTCTCCTTTAGTTCCAAACAAATTCATCTTCTCCAATGGTGTTAAAACACTAAAATGTTTTTAAAGAATAAAAGTGCGTACAGAAGCGAGACACTAGCTCTGTCATTTTATCTTTCTTTTGTTGAAAGACTAAACAAAATGTTTTTTAGACAATCAAATGTTAGGTAAGTGCAAAGAATTGTTTTTTCTTACTGGTGTAGAAATTAATTAATGACTTTTTTTATGTTTGGGTTATTTTATAATACTGAGAAGCTCAGTGTGGCACCAGGATCGCTCTTTCCAGACCAGGAAGCACTACATTATTGCAAATAGCTATGAACTCTTAGTCTGCATGGGTGTAGGCTGTGTGATTGCTGAAAATAAATGCTGCTAATATATTTCCTTTTTACAAAGCATATCTAAATAGATCATTGTTTTGATGTTAATCTTTGTAAATTATGTATTACCAATTTTAACATTGGATGTAATTGCATAAAAAGCCTGCATCTCAATCCTGAGAGAGTCTAGTATTAAATGGAAAAATCTTTTCCTAGTGATGACTTTGGGCTTTTCTTTGGCACCTCTTTGACTTGCTTCCCTTGGCTGTTGTTGCTCTCAGCCTTTCCTGTCCTGACTCCCTTACTCCACTTTCTCAGGGATTGTTATTCCTCTCCGTTCTGAAAACCGCAGGAGGTGTTGGAGCTGTTGGGAGCTCTCAGCCCAGTCCCATGCCCTCACACTGCCCTAGGCCTCTTGCTTGGACATGGAGAAACACAGAGATGTCCCTTTGGTGTTTCTAAGGCTTTGTCAGCCTAATTTCATAGAATTGTCAGAGTTGGAAGGGACCTTAAAGATCATCTATTTCCAACTCCCCTCCCATGGGCAGGGACATCTCCCATTAGATCAGGTTGCCTAGAGCCCCATCCAGCCTGGCCTTAAAACCTTCCAGGGATGGGGCGTTTTCTCTGCCGCACTCTGCCAAGGTTGGCACCAAGGAGATAAGGTCCTTACAAAGCTTCTAGGATTTAAACTTCCTCTGGTTCTGAAGTGCTTCCTGGGAATAAGTTTGATAACTATTTGCATTAATCAGGAATGGAAAAGTTTCTTGATGACCTCATTTCCTAGCCTGAGGCTCTCTGGCCCACGCTTGACCCATACACTTGCCTTCCTTTGAACCTGGAGATGTCACAACAAGGATTATCATGACTGGATTTAGTTTCAAAAACAAAAAAAGCTGAAAAGGTCCCTGGCTAGCTCTGCTGCTGTGTTGAGGCAGCTGTGGAACGCAGTCAAAGCCACTTAATTTCAGTGTTTGCCTTAACATTGCAATGAAGCTAAACTATTCCTTGTCTAAAAGTAGACATTCCAGAAAGAGAATAATGTAGAGGAAAACAGAATAAAATTCAGCCTCAGAGCAGACAACTCTTGGCTGAAGCATGATCTCCTTTGCCACTGAAATGGTGGAAGGCAGGAGGATGAAATGTGGTTCTTGGTCCACAAGAGCGAGCACTGACCCCACTTGCTTCCAGGCCAACTTGCTTTTGGCTTGTGGCTGTTAGCTGGATGCTCTCCAGTACATCCATATCTCTCTTACTGGGGAGCCCAATCCAAAATGTAAAGTCGGGGGGGAAGGACCCACACAACACACACCACCAAGCCTTTCAGCCCCCTGGTGACCTTTTGTGACTCAGCAGAAAGCTTAGTTAGTCTAATTTAAAGAAAGAAACGTGCCCCTCCCTTCCCCGCCACATATATCCTGAGCCTGGGCCACCCACCCCAGGCGAGGCCCCTTGGCCATTTCCAGGCCCTCCCAACTGCAATGATCGAGTCACACAAGGACATGTGAGTCACAACCTTTATTTTCCAGCTTTTTTCCTCCTTGAAATAAGCTCATTCCCAGAGTTACGCCTATTTACAGAGTGCTGGGACTGTGCAGCAGCAGCTGTGGCTTGCCTGGGTCACAAACCATGGCTCCAGGGCACACAGGTGGCAGCGGTGGCAGGACACAAGGGCATGGAGCTGCCATACAGGACTGTGAGTATCACACAGGGTTAGAGTCTTTCTCTCCTCTGGCACAGGCATGAGCAGCAGCTGAGGAACCACAAGACAGAGCAGTTCCCAAACAGGAGCCAAGGTGAAGCACCAGCAGGTCTGTGGGACACGCACAGCAGTACAGTAGTTCAGGGGATGCTCCCATGGCAGACGCTAACATCAGGCGAATGAGCAGCAGGGCAGGGTCCCTGGTGAGCTGCCAGCCCCCGAAGTGGTGAAGTCGTGGCAAGAGCTGGTCCTGCCTGGAGCTGGCACCTGCTTTAGCAAGCTCAGCTGCTTCTTCAGGTCTCCTCTGACACCTCCTCACAGAATTAGGGAGGTGTAACCAACAGGAACTAGGCCAGTGCTGTTTCCATGACAGCAGCGGATCCAGTCTTCATCCACAGTGGACAGCAGCTGCAGGACGTCCCCCTTTTGGAAGCTCAGGTGACCATCAGCGGTGCCTGTGTGGTCACATAGCGCCCGAACTGCCCTGCAGAACAAATGCCATCAGGGAGTCACTTCCCCAGGGACCCAAGAACCACTGGGAGAAGCTCCCATGGGACTCAGGGAGGCTCTCATTCCACTGGTGTGGACCCAGCGATGCCCTAGGGCAGATGCCAGTTGGCAATGGAGTTGAGTGAGAAGTCACATTGCAAAATTCTCTGGCCCAGCAGACCCTCAGCAGCAGAGTGTGAGCAGCTCCTGTGCAGAGATGCCAGGGGAGAATCTAGGTGAGGGCCAGCAAGGGCTAGGGAAGAGAAGGACAGATGACCATGGTGTGGGATGGTCGCTCAACCTCTGCACTGGCTCAGACAGATACTGAGCAAACACCGAGTCCCCACTACAGCTTTTCTGACCTGCCACAGTTTGGTCAGCACTGCCACATTCATTCTCCAAACCAGCTACTAGGAACCCATGAAGCACACTGGAGAAAGAAAACACTCAAAAATTCCCTCCCTCTCAAAAAAACCCCACAAGTGACCACAGCTAGGCAGATACTGAAGTCCACCCAAGGCTCAGCAGGAGGTGGGGGAGTCCCAGGAGAGAGGCTGGGGACAATCAAGGTGCACATTAGCAACAAGGAGCGGTGCCAGCCTCGCCCTAGGGAGGTGTGTGGGACATCCAGGCTGTGTCTTGAAACAGCTCCTGCTTCTCTCTCCCTAGAAACATCCACCACCAGCTTTCCAGTCCCCAGCACTTCAGTGCTCTGTCTCATCACCTGTGGCACTGGGGCAAGTCGGACGTGATGCTTTCTGGTTCTTGGTGAGCAGAGGTATCCTCAGCAGCCAACCCCTTCACCACCAGGGCCAGGACACGTGTGCTGGGGGACAGCCAGCTTGAAGGTCTCCTGCCACAAAGCAAAGGAAGCCACAACCTCATCTGGGAAGCCTTTTTCCACTCAACCTGCTCAGACTGTTCTGCTGATCTGGGAACTAACAGCCCTGTCAAGCACCACTGAACCTCCACCATGAACTCCTGCTCCACTAAAGGACAGATACAATGTGGTGAGAGGCAGCACTTGGGACATTTGCTAATCCCAGGAACCCCATTGTGTGCTCTCCTTCCACTACCTGGGAGGAAAAAAAAAAAAACAACAAACCCTTCCTCAGCACATGCCTCTCCCCAAACCCTGCCTGCCCAAGCTACATCTTACCTGGACCTAGCTGAGATGGTGTCAGGATGGGGAGGGAAGCTCTTGGCAGAGGGGCTGGTGGCTCCAAAGAGCCGACCAAGCCAGCTGCTCTTGTCAGGACCAGGAGAACCATCTGTCTCTGAGTGAGAAGGTGATGCCTCGTTCCTGTTTGCATGAGGCTCTGGGGAAGGAGCCAGGAGTTTCTCTCCAGCAGCAGGACAATTTGGCTTGGAGGGTGCTCCAGCTCCAGCAGGCAGGATGAGTTCTTCAGGTGAAGAGGTCCCAGAGGTGTCAGCACAGCTGCTGGGTGTTAGACCAAATTGTTCAGGGACAGCTTTAGTCTGAAGGAGCTGCAGCTCCGTACCTCTAGGCTCATTCAGGGATGTCTGGGGTCGGGCAGCAGCCTGGCCAAGGCCGGAATCCCCCGCAGCCATCCGCAGCTTGGTCCACCAGGCAAAGGGGAACTTCTCCTTGCTAGGAGCAGTGTAAATCCTGGAAGCCCGGCTCAGCTGGTCCCACCAGCCACTGGGGCCAGCCCCAGCATCCTGAGGGCCTGCTTCAGGCCTGTGGATCTCCGGGGAGCTGTCAGCTCCCAGGAAAGCGTGGCTGAGCTGGTTGCCCCAGCGCAGCACGTGCTGGAGGGTCTGCTGCAGGGCAGCCCCCACCTGGGGACCAGGGACCAGTCCGTGCACAGCTGCTTGGGGCTGGGAGTCTGTGCTGCTCTCTGCACTCTGAGCCCTCCCCAGAGTATCAGGCGGAAGCTCATCTTCCAGGCTTGCCTCTGCAGCACTGCTCTGGCTCTCCAGGGAAGGCTGTGCGGTTCCTTGCACATGAGCAGGGTGATGAGCAGAAGGCAGGGATGAGTCCAGCCGCCGGGACAAGGGTCTTACATCCATGGAGAGGTGGTGGTGTTCAAAGAGCAGGTCAAGATGGAAAGTCAACACTGAGAGGGGCTGGATGAGCAACAGCAGTTCATCAGCAAGGTGGGGAAGAGGGCCTTGGCTCAGGGCAAAGAAGGCCGTGGGCAAATACAGCATGGAGATGACACCTACAAGACACAGACAGCTGCAAAACTCCCAGCCCTTGCCCACACCTGCCTTGCAGGGCTAGCTGTTCTGTCCCAGCAGGTCAGAGCTGCTGCTGAGAGTTGTACTGAAGATGCACCACAGAAAACAATGCCCTTATCCACTATGGAAGTCCCAGACAAGCATTGTGAGTGGAACAGGCATGGGATTATTATCCTGAGAAAGCAGAAAAGGACTGAGGTGGGAAGCTTCTGGGCACTGTGTCCTTACCTGGGCTCTTGTGCAGCTGAGATATCCACAGCTCCAGCTGCTTAATGCTAAAAACAAAACAAAGGGAACCCAAGTCAGAGCTCTTAGGACGCTGTTCTAACCTGCCATCACAGCAAGGACAGCCTGGGCCAGCAGCACCAAAACTCACTTCAAAAGGCCAAGGATAAAGGCATGAAACTTCTGTCTGGTGCTGTTGAGAGGAGCCAGCCTGGCCACATGCCAGCACAGGGACTGCAGCGAGCGGGTGTTGGGGCCTGTGGAAAACACAACACAGTCACTGCTCTGAGTGCACATGCTCCCCCATCCCGGGCTGTGAAAAGACTCCAGGCACTTTCATGCGCCAACATCTCCAGGAGCATGTCTCTCACACTGACCTGCCTTCACAGAGGCTTCCACCACACTCCAGGGAGAATTTTTTCTCTGGCCTGTGATTATGTCCTTCTGGAATGGCTTCAGCCCATCTTCCACCAAGGCAAAGAGTGCAGGGCAGAGGGTGTGCAGCAGCAGATACCCCACCTCTGGGCTGAGCCGGCTGTCTCCCAGCTGGGCCTGAAGTAGGGAGGCACAAGGAAAGGAGAGGGAGGGAACAGCAGCACCTATCCCTGGAACTTGCAGAGCAGGAGGGTGGGATCCTCCCCTTGGAGGTCCTAAGCCTTTCTCACCCTCACTCCTCCCCACCCCAGCCCAAGCAGAGCCTCAGCTCAGATCCTCACCTTCTGCACCAGGTTCCGTGCGGTGCTGAAGTAGGCAATGACCTTATCCACAGCAGCGCTGAGAGCTATCAGTAGAGCTGTTAGGTAGCAGAAAGGAAGACGTCAGCACAGCACCCAAGCCCACCACCGCTGCAGCACCTGCCTCAGCCCATCAGCAGCGTGTGGCTGACTGGCATCGCACCACCCATGGCTGCAGCCATAAGCAGCTCTGGACACCAAGGCCTGAAAGAGCTGGGGAGGAGGGGGCTGGCGCCAGGAAGGCCCTGGGTAAGCATCCCAGGCTGTTGCCATGGGAACTTGTCGGGTGGCAGGGATGAAGTCCATGCCGTTTCCAAGGGGACGATGCCCAGGATGAAGACGTGGGCAGGAGACCTTCAGGTGCCTGCAGGACGTCAAGGACAGCCCCACCCCCGTTCTCCGGCTCCACAGCTCCATCTGCCGAGAGGCAGCCAGGGCTGGACCCTGCCGCAACCAGCCCAGCCCCTGCCCCAGCCCGAGCTCATCTCTCTCCTCCCTCCGCAGCCCCTCTAGTCCGGGCCTTGGGGCAGAGGCTCGGCAGCGGATCCGCCGTTACCTTTCTTCTGCTCCCCTTGGGGCCTGCAGGCTCCTCCTGCGCCAGGCCGTGCTCTGTCCGGGGCTGCTTCCGCGGCGTTCGGCGAGGACCTGGCTGCGGAGGGGGTGCAGGGATCAGTTGGGGCCGAGGCTCCCCAGGGCGGCCCACAGGGACTAGGGGAAGGCCTAGGCCGCGCTGCGCCCCGGTCCCGCTCACTGCAGGCACCGCCGGGGCTGGGGCCGGTCGGTTCGCGCTCGCCCATGGAGCCGGAGGCCGTGGTGGGGCGAAGGGCGACGGGCGGAGCGGGGCGGGCCAGGCCGGGGCGGGCCAGGCCAGGCCGGGCCCTAACGGGCCGGGCGGCGGGGAGGGACTGGGAAGAGGACGGGCCCGGCGGCTGAGGAGGGGCCACACCGGCTCCAGGGAGGCCCAGAGGAAGTGTGCCCTGGGCCGTGGGTCCCCCCCACGGGCCGGGCCAGAGCTATGGAGGGGCAGCAGCGGCCTCTCAACCTTCCCAGCATCGAGCATTCAGGGGCACAGAACCCACAGCAGTACAGAACCATCCGTAGCTGCTAGCCAGGAGCCCCTAAGGGTGACAGCCCTGCACCCAGCCGGGAAGGGGCCCAAGCTTTTACCCTCCTTGCAGGTCTCGTCTCCTCTCTCGACTGTCCCTGGCACCCAAGGGTTCCCACTAGGTCCCCCAAGCCTCCAGACCAGGGCGTCTTTATTGCAGCCAGAGCTCAGCCCCTCCTCTCCTGGGAGGCAGCTGCGCAGTGGCAGCTCCCCTTTCTCCACATCCCCCGACATCCCCTCCACGATGGGCTGCAATCTTGGCCGGGATCTCCTCCTCTTCAGCTGGTGGTTGTCCATAGGAGCCAGCAACTGTCCACCCAGAGGGACTGGTGGCATCCAGCCTGAGCCATCGCGGCCTATAACAATTTCAGGGGGTACAGAGGGGTGCTGAGATGCTGCTGGCTCTGCCTGCTCGCCAGCTGACTGACCCTTGGGCTTGTTGGAGGCACTGCGGTACCGCAGCTCCTTGAACGTTGTCACCTCTCTCTGCCTGGACCTGGGAGGTCTTGCTGGCCACTCCTGCTGGAGCTGGGGCCGGGCTGGCACCTGGTCCGCGGTGCTGGAGAGGAACTCGCTGTGGGGTGGCAGCTCCGTATCGGGCGAAAATATGATCAGCCAGTCGCTCTGGTCAGCCCTGGCCTGGGCAAGAGCAGGCCCAGCAGCATTCCTCTTCCTCTTCTGGGCAAGCTCATGGAAGGAGGTGATGTTCTTCTTGCCCACATTCCTGCAGAGGTCACCTGAGCTGGGCTCCGCCTCCGTTGGCCGCACAGGCAGAGGCAGCAGCTCTGCTCTGTGCCCACTGAGAACCTGCAGCCATCTGCGGGGCCTAGGCGGCACAGGTGGGGGAATGCTGCCAGCTCGGGGCCGTGGTTCAGGAGCTCTGCTCAGATTGGAATCCTGCTGTCCTGGCAGAGCTGATGCTGGAGGAGCAGCACTGAGGTCAGGGAGGGGGTTACAGTTAGGGTCTAGGTCAGTGCAGATGCTGTTGGTCTCCAGCACTGTCACACTGGGAGAGGTCTCACCACACTGGGAGTCAAGTGAACTGCTGCAGAGGCTGTCAGGGCTCCCTCCAGTCATGGCATCTGGTCTCTGGAGTGCTGGGGTGTTGAAGTTGGTGTCTCTTCCATCATCCATCCTACCCTGCTCAGCCAGTGACTGGCCATCCTGGGTGTCTTCTGTGGGAATGACATTGGGCTGATTTTGAGGGAATTGGGACTCTTCTCTGGAGAAGTCCTTGCAGTACACAGAGACAGGGGAGTCATCCAAGCTGAAATCTGAACAGCTACTAACAGAGGAGGAGGATGAGGAGGAGGCCAGATCACAAGGAGGATCACAAGGGGAAGCCACCTCCTCCCCAGTTTGCAGGCAGGGGAAGTCCTCTTGAGTTGCCTGGTTCTGGAGACCCAGTGTCACTGGCTGCTGAGTATGGGATTCACAGCAGTGGCATTTCAAGGAGGGATTGTTGGAATTGGCATCTACTTGCTCATAGTTCTGTGGGCAGTCGCTGCAGCTGGTCTGGTCTCCTTCACCCATGGAGCCAGAGGTCTCTTGGAGCTCTGGATGCCGGGAAAGGTGCAGACCTAGGGAGATGTGCTGCAGATGGATGTGGTTGAGGTTGCACAGAAGGCCTTTCTTCGGTGCCAGCATGATGCTGCTTCGCTGGGGTAGCAACAGGGCTCTTCAGAGGACCCCACACCTGCTCTCTTCAGACCATCCAGCTGCCTGCAAACATCAGACACCCTTTCAGTCAGAGGAAAACGCAACAGCACTGACCTGGAGCGGAACAGAGAGGCTGATAGGGATGGATGACAGTGACCTTGCAGCAGGCACTGAGGAGGGAAGGGCTGGCAGCAGGGGACCAGCATGAGGGGCTGAGGGTCCAGAGACAGACAGGAGCTGCCCCACAGCTCCCCACTGAGCTCAGACCTGTCCGGCAAGGCAGGAGCTGGTGGCCAGGGAGCCAGTGGCTGATCCCCACAGCACAGCGTGAGCTCAGGTGCAGGGAAGCTCTGTTTGGTGCAGGTGGCTGCAGTCAGGCTGGATTCCCCCCACAGGGTCTCGAGGGTCAGGAGAATCTCAGAGATACCATCAAGGAGAAAATGCCCTTGAACCTTCAGCAAGAGAGGTCCTGGCCAAGGGAGGGTGGCACTGAAGCCAGGGTGCTCACTGCCAGCCCAAGGCATGAGTATGGAGACGCCCACGGTGAGGGACGCTGCAGCCCCAGCTGGCAGCTGCCGCATTGCCCTGCCCTGCCGAGGGGAGAGCTCCGGCTCAGGGAACCTACCGGCAGCCTCGGCCGAGGAACGCGCAGCTCAGAGCCCAAGAGGTCTGGGTCGGGGGTCCGACTGGGCCCCAAGCATCCCCCGTATTAGAATGCTGCTGGCTTGCAGCCGCCCCCTCCCCATACTGCTGCGGCTGTTCGCATCCAGCCGAGGCCCCCCCCNGTGGTGCTCGAGGGTGGTCCTCCGCGTCCGGTCCCTCCCCCTCCAGTAGGAAAGCGCCGAGGATGCTGCCATCCCACCCCGACCCTATCTCCAGCCCACACCAGGGAGTGACAATAACTTAATGTTTATTGACATAAAGGCTGGCGGAAGATCCACGACCTCACCGGCAGCCCCAGTGCAGCATCTACAAACAGCCCTCCGAACCCCCCACCCACTGTATGAGTTGGCAGGTAGCAGCTCCAGACAGCTGCAGCCCCTTAGCAAAGGCCAAGCAGTCCAGGGAGAGGCCACCATCACTTCTGCCGCTTGTAAATCTTCCGAGCTAGACCCAGAAAGATCTCCTGGGGGAGGCGGCCAGCGTGCTTCTGGATCAGCTCCTGCAGGCGCCGGTAGCTGCTGTCCTCATACTCCTGAAAAGCAGCCCTCATGCCCAGAGTCTCATAGAGCTCCTTTACCTTTGCCACCTTCTCAGGCTCCTTACAGCCATAGTTCTCCTGCCAAAACACCAGAACAAGTCAGGCTGAGGTCCAGCTCACAGCCACTGCTCGTTTCAAAGCATGGCAGGAGTCACCTCGTGTTCTCTCTCCTGCCTTCTTACACCACTGGCACCCACCAGCCCTTCCAGTCAGGCAGCAGCAGAGGGCAGCCATGCAGGGTGGCACACAGCTTTCCAGGTGCGCTTCACAGCACAACTCCCTCCATGCCATACCCTCCAGGAGAGAGCCCACACTGCCCCTCCCCATCTCCAGGGGATCTGGAACCTGGTGGCATTACCTCTAGGATCTGCCTCTGCTCTGGTGTGACCCGACGCAGACACTCCACCACCAGCCAGCTGCACTTATTGTCCTGAATGTCAGTGCCAACCTTCCCTGTCAGCTCTGGGTCCCCATAGCAGTCCAGGTAATCATCCTGTGCAGAGGTGGAAATGTGAGCATCACAACCAGCATCTTAACAAGCACCAAGGGACAGGGAGCCACCACCTACCTGAATCTGAAAATATTCACCCATCTCCAGCAAGATCACTTTGGCATTATCGTGCTCCTCCTTACCATTAATACCAGCCTGAGAAGGGGAAAAAGAAGTAAAGTCTCCCTGAGCCTGCCTTCCAGCCTCACTTCTCTTGCCTCCCAACACCCCTGCCCTCCTCAACAGCCTCACTGAGGGTTAGGCCCCTCCTGAGACCATCCATAAAACTCACCATGTACATGGCAGCAGCCACAGGCAGGTAGAAGGAGTAGAATGCTGTTTTGTACTTCACAATTGCCTTATACCTGCATCAGAGGAACCACCACGCTCAGTGACAGAGCCCATGCCTTCCCCTCCCAGTAGGGCCAGCAAGACCAAAGCAGCACCTCCCTCCAAACCAGCCTCTGAGCTCTGACAGTGCAAGACTTGCTCTGCAAGGCCAGGTGGGTGACAGCAGCATTCTAGCAAGCTGCTGTTTCCCCAGCACAGTCTGGAAGGGACTGCAAGCAGAGCCACTCTGCCAGGGCTGGCATCATCCCTGATCCCTTCCACTCTTCACCTCTTGTCACTGAAGCGATTCAAATCCACCTGGGAAATGGGAGCGGTGATGAGGTCAAGCGTCTGCCCAAGCTCAGTCTGGTAGGCAGTCTGGAGAGGAAAGAGAGGATTCATTCACGCAGTCTCCCAGGGAAGTCCAAACAGTACAATGAAAACCCCAAACTCAACCCCCATTTCAGCTTCTCTCCAAGTCCAAAAGCAGGGCGTGTGTTTGGCAGGGACCCAGGAGCCAAAGGAACAGTCTGAGATCCACACACTGTCAAACACCCAGAACCAGACCAGAGCCAAAGCAGCTCTGCTGGGACCAGGCTCACCTGCAGGAAGAGCTCCAGGAGATGCAGGTAGTAGGAACGCTCCCCACAGTACTTCTTCAGCAGCCTGTAGATTGATGACTCGAGGAGAAAGGCATCGTTGATAGCATCCAGACCGATTCCCTCCTGCAGCAAGAGGGCAGGAAGGTGTCACAGAATGCCCCTGGACCCCCAGAACCCCTTGTGCCCCCATAGCAGGAAGCGTCTCCTGAACACTCCTACCTTCTTGTACCAGCAGAGCTGTCCCCGGCGGGTGAGGGATGCATCCATGATGTCATCAGCCACCAGAAAAAAGGCCTGTAACTATAGGAGCCTGGGTTATGGGCCAGGAGGGGTCCCAGATAGAGTCCCACAGGGCCACCTACCGCCCCGGCTCTCACCAGCTCAACGCACCAGCCGACGGCCAAGACGCACCGGAGGCTCTCGGGGTCCTGCTGTTTGGGGTCCGCCAGCTCCCGGAAGGCGGCCAGCACCGTCAGCCCCCGGTTACACTTCCCACCGGGAGTGTTGTACTCCAGCACCTGCGGGCAGACAGAGGCCGGGCAGACAGCTGCCGGGCAGACAGACAGACAGCGGCCGGGCAGACAGCGGCCGGGCCCCTCGGACCTCCCTCACCTCCTGCAGCCGAGCCACGGCATCGCCCACCTCCGGATGTCCCACACCGCCCTCCGTCAGGTCGCGAACGACCTGCGGGAAGAAACCCATGAACTCCTCCCGCTCAGCCCCGCTGCAGCTCATGGTGACCTGGAGCACGACCCGCAGCCGCCGCTCGGACTTTTGAGGCCGCTCCGCCCCCTCCAGGTCCCGAACGCAGTGCTCGCCGGGACACGCAGTCCAAGCCCAAGGGAGGTGGACGAGGCCTCACAGCCGCCCGACCACAGTTCCCGGTGTGCCTGCGCGGAGGCGGAGCCAGTCAGCTGGCCACGACCTGCGCCCGCGCTCATTGGCCTGTTCCATCGTATGAGGATGAGCCCAATGAGCCTGAGCCAGTAGGAGCGCAGAGAGGGCAGAACCGAGCCAGCCGATTGGTGAAGAGAGAGCATGGAGAGAGCTCTCGGGCGGAGCGCGGGGACAGGACGCGGCCCAGGGCGGGGAAAGGGTGAGACAGGAGCGGGAAGGGAGGGGGCGGGGGACAAAGGGGTGTGAGTGCAGTGTGGGGTGCAGGCAGCTGTGGGGACCAGGGGGTGTGCTGGAGCTGGGGGCAGCGGTGGGGTGCAGTGCAGCTGTGAGGTGCAGTATGGGTGCAGGGGTGCAGTGCAGCTGTGAGATGCAGTATGGGTGCAGGGGTGCAGTGCACCAGTGGGGGTGCAGGTGTGAGGTGCAGTGCACCTGGGGGGTGCAGGATGCTGTGCAGTGTAATGACGGGTCAGGATGGTGTGCAGGTGTGGCGTGGGATGCAGCTGGGGTGCAGCTGGGCTGTGGGGGGTGCTCCACACACCTCTTTGTGCAGGCAAGAACCAGGGTGCTGTGGGCCGGCCTGGCCTCCCACCATCCCATGGCCGTGGCCCAGCTAGGCTGAGGACTCTCCGGATAGGCTCGATGGGCACAGCTCTGCGCTGGCATCATGTGGCAATAGGACACCCACCGCTGGCCCTGCAGCTCCCTCCTGATTGCTGCTGACTGGCAATCTCCTGCTCAACCTCCGCAATCCCCTAATCTCAGCTAACCCCGGATTAATCAATCTCTGCCTTGCTGCCACTAATCCCTCACCCACCACTGCCACAGTTGAGAATGCAGGGACAGAGCCACCCCACTCCCCGGGTGGGTGACCTCACAGCTCTGGGGTTGGACTCTGCCCTCACCCCTGCGTGGGCAGTGGAGCTCTGTCTCTCCCTGGGACACGGTGGGAGCCAGGAGATTCCTTCACCTCCTCCCCAGCCCTGAGCAGCCCAGCCCCTGTAGCTGGTGGGTAAATCACACTGGGCATGGCACACACAGGCTGGAACTATACTTCCAAGAAAATGCTCTTTTCGTAGAATTATAGAATGGTTAGAGTTGGAAGGGACCTTAAGAGGTCATCTAGTCCAACTTCCCTGTAGTGGAACAGGCTAAGGAGAGGCTAAGGCCTCTCTGGAATTAAATCTTGCAAGGGAGGTCAAGGACAATAGGGAGGGCTTCTTCAAATACATTGCCCAAAAAACGAATACTAGAGGCAATGTAGGCCCCCTGCTGAATGAGGTGGGTGCCTTGGTGACAGATGATACAAAGAAGGTGGAGTTAATGAATGCCTTCTTTGTCTCTGTCTATACTGTTAGAGACTGTGCTCAGCAGCCTCAGACCCCTGAGCCCCCACATGATGTTAGGATACTGGAGGAGTTTTCCGTAGTTGAGGAGGACTGGGTTAGGGAGCAGCTAAGCCATCTGGACATCCATGGGACCTGACAGGATGCACCCACGGGTGTTGAGGGAGCTGGCAGAAGTCATTGCCAGGCCACTGTCCATCATCTTTAGTAAGTCCTGGGGAACAGGAGAGGTGCCTGGGGATTGGAGGAAGGCAAATGTCACTCCAGTCTTCAAAAA
>VWZX01007981.1:193507-205412 GCA_013399015.1 Galbula dea
AGACAGGCTGGAGAGTTGGGCAGGGAGAAATTGAATGAAATTCAACAAGGGCAAGTGTCCAGTCTTGCACCTGGGAAAGAACAACCCCATGTATCAGTACAGGTTGGGGGCTGAGCTGTTGGAGAGCAGTGAAGGGGAAAGGGATCTGGGGGCCCTGACAGATGGAAGGATGACCATGAGCCAGCAGTGTGCTCTTGTGGCCAGGAGGGCCAATGGGATTCTGGGGTGTATTAGAAGGGGTGTGGCTAGCAGGTCAAGGGAGGTTTTCTTCTCCCCCTTTACTCTACCCTGGTGAGGCTGCATCTGGAATATTGTGTCCAGTTCTGGACCCCTCAGTTGAAGAAGGATAGGGAACTGCTGGAAAGAGTTCAGCGCACAGACATCAAGATGATGAAGGGGCTGGAACATCTTCCTTATGAGGAAAGGCTGAGGGAGCTGGGTCTCTTTAGCTTGGAGAAGAGGAGACTAAGGGGTGACCTCATCTATGCTTTTAAGTATGCGAAGGGTGGGTGTCAGGAGGGTGGGGTCAGGCACTTCTCGGTGAGGCCCAGTGAAAGGACAAGAGGCAATGGCTGTAAGCTGAAGCATAGGAGGTTCTGTGTGAATACACATAGAAATTTTTTCACAGTTAGGGTGCCAGAGCACTGGAACAGACTGCCCAGAGAGGTTGTGGAGTCTCCTTCTATGGAGGTAGTCAAAATCCATCTGGACACACTTCTGTGTGATCTGGTCTAGGGAATCCTGCTGTGGCAGGGGGTTTGGACTAGATGATCTTTCAAGGTCCCTTCCAACTCCTAACATTTTGTGATTCTGTGATATCTCCAAGAAGATCAGTTTGCTCAGAGCCCCAGACAACCTGATCTGGAATAGTTCCAGGGATGGCATATCTACCACCACTGTGGGTAATCTGTTCCAGTGCTTCACCACCCTCATGGTGAAAGATTTCTTCCTTATATCTATTTGCTTCCAGCAGCCTCAGTACATTCTGGGTTGTGCTCACTGGGTGCACAGAGCCAGGCCCAGCTGCTGGCAGCACAGCCCAGCCCTCCAGCAGGATGTTGGGATACGGGACTGTTAGCCTACACACACTCTTAATTAGGCTGGCTGGAGTGTAATCTGAAATAATCAAATTAGAAAGAAACCACTAATCAGCTCTGATCTCGGTGTGTGTCACAGAGCCTAATTCTTGCTGATGGCAGAGATTGTGGGAGACCTGTGACATCCTGTGAGCAGTGGCTGCTGTGGGGAGACCAAGCAGGGTACCATGGGGCTGCTGCCATGGCTCATGTCATGTGCTGTGACAATGGTGCTGTGGCAGGAGCTGCCACAGAGGGATGCAGCCAGGACAGAGCTGTGCCCCCAGACTCCTGCCAGGAGCATTGGCAATGCAGTATATAGGGCTGTGTGCCAGAAATGCTATGGCTGTCCCTGGGCACCTCAGCCCATTGCCGCTGTGTGACCTTCATCTCATCTAACTAGATTATATTAATACCTAGAGTCTGTGCCACGATCAGGCAGCACCAAACCTCCCCCTTCCCCTAGATTCATGAAAAAGGGAGAAGGAGAGATGGGAGGGGAAAATGTCCAAAGATTAAACATTAATCTCCACAGGGTTGGGTGGGAGAGGACCCACTGCCTTTGGGCTCCCTCTGCACTGCCCAGCTTTGCAGGGCTAGGGGGAGGCCTTCTGACGGGCTCCCAAGGATGCCCTGGATGCTCCTGGTTCTGTGGAGGGCCAGGATCAGAGAGGGACTGCAGCAACTCTCCTACCCCATCCTGTCCCTGTGGGCAGGGTGCTGGGGGTGCCAGCAGGCAGCACCAAAGGAGGCTCCCCCAGACCAGCTCAGAATCTGTCTTTATTATTGAAATCCATTATGTACAACGACCAAAAATAAAAAAATGCTTTTAAATTCTCTGCGATATGAAAACTACAAGCTCTGTACATCGACTGCTGTGAGTGCAAGAGTGAAGGATCATGGTCTTTGGTGGCTAGACTTGTTCCCGCGCATGCCGCAGAGACACGCGTGCTCATGGCTGGCACCCCTGGTCCCTCTGGTCACCCCTCGTGCTTCTGTACCGGGACAGAGTGCTTGAGCCATGAGCTGACCTGGCTTACAGCAGGACCTTGCTGCAGCACTGACCAGAGCAGAGGGTGGCTCTGGCTCCTGGCATGGGGCTGCAGCGTGATGAGGGTGCACTGGTGGCTCGGTGCCATCCAGGCCAGCCTGCGTGCTCTGGTGGGGGGAACCTAGGATGACCTCTAGAACATCTACATCACACAGTGTAAACACAGCCCAGGAATGTTTGACTACACGGCCGGGCTGCAGACCCCTTCCCGAGGGGCTGCTGGGGAGACACCAACCATGGGATGGAGTGGGAGGTGGGGGGTGGGCGGGGAAGGGGAGCTGAAGTCCATGAAAAAAAAGGCAGTGTTGGACATCCCCTCTGATGGACACACTGATGGGTTTCCTGCCGGGCTGCTGTGCCCTGCAGGCTGGGCTCCCCAAGCAGCCCTGTGGTCCAGATTGGTCCTGACATACCAAAACGTGAGGGGAGAAAACCAAAGACCTCACTTTGAGAAGTACTGCATGGAACAAGACCCTCACCCACTGCACTGGGGGTCTGTAGCCCAGCCCCCGAGCAGGACTGCGAGCCATGGTTCCTGACTCCAGTAGTGGGAAGCAGCTTGTGCAGTGCAGCAGAGTCAGGAGGGGACACTACTCTAACCAGGACTGTTAACATGGTTGGCCCAAAGCAACACTGTAAGCAGTGCGCAGCTGCTTGGTAGAGCCATGGCTCAAAACACACATTGCTAACTACGGGCTCTAGAGAGGCAACATGGGCTGGCCATGGGGACCCCAGCCCCCAGCCCCCAGGCACAGAGGCCCAGGAGAATGAGGAGGGGCAGTCCAATGGCCCCACACATCACCCAGGCACTGCCCAGGTTTGGCATCTCTTCAGGACACCCTTTCACTCACAGCAGTGCTGCTGACCAGCATCTCTGGGCAGTCTGGAAACAGGACTGCACCATAGGGCAGGGTTGGGGCAGAGCCCAGGCTGAGCATCCTCCTGGGAGCCACAGGCAGCAGGGCTCTTCTACTGCCCCTTGCCAGAGCACGTTGAGAGTCCAGGCCCCAGTGTGTGGGCTGGGGGCAAAGCCCTGCCCAGCGACACATCCCAACCAGGGACCCAGCACTCCTGGGGCAGGATGCTCACCCAAGCTGGGGAAAGGTGCCTGGGGGCTGCTCTGTGGGAGATCCATCAGCCCCCAGCTCCACCACTTGGCACCTGTCACACCACGGGGCCCCTGTCCGGGACCACTGGGTCCTGGCACCTGGCACCGTGCCCCAAAGGATATGCCAGGACCTCAGGGATGGAGGGCCTGGTCCCTGCTGGCCCTGGGTACCTGCACTCTTCCTGCCCAGGGAGATTCCACCCAGTGGGCTGCCTCTCCCTCCTCTCCTTTCTCTCCCAAAAAGCAAAGTCACTGGGCAGAGCCTTCTGGGGATCCAGGCTGGCATGTGGCAGCCACTGCTGCAACAGAAGAAAATAAGAGGAGGCTCCAGCGCCGGCCTGGCCCCGAGAAAAGGCTGTGGGGCGTGAGGGCAGAGCCTGGAGGGGCTCAGCCCTCAGGGAGCAGTTGCAGGGAGTTGGGATCCCCGGGGGGGCTGGAGCTTGGGTGAGGGCTCTGACCCATCCTGTTGCCTCGAGGAGGAGGGCAGGACTCAGGGCAGATGGTGATGGAGCCCAGGCAGGGTGCCCTCCTTTGGGTAGTCATTGGAGCCTTCTCCTCATACAACCGGACCAGATCTGGGGCTGCCCCCCACCCGTCCGTGCCATCCCCCATGCCCCGAGCAGCCAGCCCACGGCCCTGCGTGCTGCCTCTCACCTCGTCATGGCTGGCATTGGGTCCTTCACCAGGTGCTCTGCCTCTCCTGCCGCCTCTGCCTCCGGGGCGCCTAGGTCTCCCCTGCCTGCACACGGGTGCCGCCAGGGACTCACATGTTGGACGGGAGTTTGGGCTTCCCCGTTTCCACCTCGGGGCTGAAGGCCACTGAGCCCTTGCGGGAGGGACCTGCTGCCTGCCTGGACGCGGAGACTGGGGACTGCGGGGTGGATGCTCCTGCCACGGAGCGGCTGGATTGCGCCAGCGATCCTGAAGGCATCTGCTGCGAGTGTGCTGGCTGGCCTGGGATCCCCGAACATGGCTTGGTGAGGAGTCCGGCAACCGAGGGAGAGGATCTGCGGGCCAGGTTCCCCGCGGATTTCCTGCCCTGCTGCAAGGAGCTCCCATTGGCTTGCTGGGCCACTTTATTGGGAAGGGAGGGCTGGGAGGCAGAAAGAAGCCGCACGTCCTGGGTGAGCCGCCCCACCGGCAGGCCCTGGATGCTTCTGTGCTTCACCAGCTGCTGTGGCTGCATCAGAAGAGAGATGTGGGAGCCGGTGGCTCGGGACAGGCTGTAGTGGAGCGTTCTCCCCTCCGGCAGTGCCTGCTCTGAGCTGGGGGACGGAGCCCCTGCCGCCTGCTGCAGCAACGAGGTGGAGACCGAGGTGCCTCGGGACTTTGAGAGCTGAGGCTGGGATCCGGCCGGGGGCTGCTTGGCCGTCGCCAGCAGCTCCCCCTTCTGCGCTACGCGGGGCAGAGGCTGCGCCCCGTGGTTTGGTCTCTGTGCCCCGCTCTCCGGGGGCGTCTGGGACTGGACCATGGGGGACGAAGGCGAACCGGCTGCAGGCGTCTGGAGGTGAGACTGTGCACCTGATGGCGAGCTCATGGAGGAGGGCCGGGAGCCCCCCAGGCTGGGCTGTGACCTGCGCACTTGCTTTGTGAGCAGGGTGGCCTCAGGTGAGAGAGGGCTAGAGATGGAGGATGGCGGCAGGAAGATGTGGGCCTGCAGGCTGTGCTGGTGAGTCAAGGCAATGGCCACGTTAGTGGTGGCAGCGGCTGTCTGCAGGGGTGCGTGCACCAGCGGCTCCCAGATCACTGGCTTGCCACTCAGCTCCCGGCCCATCGCCATCTGATGCAGGTCCTGGATGTTGTGGGCCACGTCCTGGTCGTGCTTCATGATCTGCTGGATCATCTCATTGTTCACGGGCCCTGCGCTGTGCTCGGCTCGCTTGCGGAGCAAGATGGAGTTCTTCTTCCCTGGGTGGGAAGCAGCAGTGTCACTGACCCTGGGAGCGCTGGTTCTTGGGGACACCATAAGGGGCAAGGTGGCAGTGGGGAAGGGACAATAAAACCTCACTGATGTGCTAAAGGGAAGCAAGTTGCTGGGGGAAGGTCTGGGCTGGGGCAGTGGGAAAAGCAGGAACAGAACAGGGGAGTCCTGGCTCCAAAGGTTCTAGGCTGAGGCCTGGGGTCCTGCTTTGTGCTCTGCAGGTGACACGGACAAGGACAAGCAGCTAGCTGACAGCCCCCTCCAGGAAGCCTTCCGTATGGCGTTGCCCAGATCTTGCCTGGGAGGAGAAGGATCCTGGAGACAGGCATCCCCGTGCTCCCTCTAATCCTAATTCCTGAGCACCCATGGGGCTGGGGTCCATGATACCAACACCCATCAAGTCTGTGATGCCATCACCTGTGGGGCTGGGATGCCATGACCCCTGGGAGCAGGCATGGACTGCAGACCCCAGGGGCCACTCCTCACCTATGCGGTCCAGCCGGTCCATGGCCACTGTCTCAAAGGCCCTGCGCATCATGGGATACTCCTCCAACACCTCATTGAAATTATCCACCGACAAGGAGTAGAGGCGGCAGTAGGTGTCAGCTCGCACGCTGGCTGTCCGCCTGCCCCGTGTCAGCAGGCAGATTTCTGCAGGGACACAGGTTTGGGTGTCAGGATGACACAGACATCCACCTCCTTCCCAAGAGCCTCCCCAGATAACAACAGTCAGAGTGAGGACAGGACTGCTTAGCACTCCCACACTCTGCACAAAAACAGAGCATGACACAGGAGAAGGGACAGATCAGGGAGTCTGGACAGCCATGGCCATGCTCTCAGCCAGGCACAGCCTCTTCCTCCCTCCCAAGGCCATGGAGGTATCCCTGGGCATGGCTGCTGTGATGGCCTGGCCTGTTTCCCTCCCAGACCTGTGCATGTGGCCTATAAACTGTCTCAGATGCTCTGCTTTAAACCACTCTCCTCTCTGGCCAGAGGTGAAGTGAGTGAATGCCCACTCTGCCCACAGCAGCCAGAATTCAGGGCCCTTGCTGCTGGTCCCTCTGATTCAATCTGCTGAGAAAGGTACCCCACAGGAACAAGGGTGGTGGACTTCTGAGCCCCAGAGCCTGGTGTCAGGTGGGTGCCAATCCTTTGGCACTAGGCAAGAGGGGATGGGCAGAGGGTGCAGCAGGCAGAAACATTAGAGATGCCCCAGCTCCTGCCCCTTGGCAGATCTTGCTCCTTTCTGCTCTCCAGGTCCCCCAGCCCAGCCTCACCCCCGAAGTAGGAGCCATCAGACAGCTTTGTCTCCTTGTTGCCCTTGGTGAGGATGCTGACCACCCCATGCTGGATGAAGTACATCTTTTTGCCCACGGTGCCCTCACGGATGATGAAGTCCCCAGGCTGGAAGACCTCAAAGCGCAGCTTGGTCAACATGGCTGTAACAAAGTTGGGGTCTGCATTGGCAAACAGGGGCATGTTGGCCACCAGGTTGCGGCAGTTGAAGTTGATGATCTCCTGTGGGGTGAAGACCAGGTCAGCAGAGACATTGCTGATTCAGAACCCAGCAAGCACCAGTCCCCCTCCCACAAGTCACCAGAACTGGGATGCCTCCCTCTACCTCTTTGAGCGGCTCGCTGAGCTCCCCCAGGATGTTCTCCTCATCAAACATCTTGCCCTGGTAGCGGTGCTCATAGTATTCATGGATCCGCTGGCGTGTGTCCCCAGGCAGCTTGTGGAATGACATGTACTGCTCCACTTGCTTGTACTGTGGGAAAAAGACAGACCCACACAGGGCTGCACTGAGACAAGCTACACTGCACCAAAGGCCTGTGACACATCTGGTCAATGCTTCCTCTCTCCTTGGTGGTGAGAAGCAGCTGCTGCTAGAGTTGGGATCCAGGGACCCCTGCTCCAGGGCCCTGTCCCAAAAGCCACCTCCAGGGCAGAGCAGGAGACCCCTGTGCACTCAGGATGCAGATGGTCCCAAGGCAGAGGCCAGGATGGGTCTTTATTACTCTGGGGTGAACCCCAACATCATGAATGGGGCAGCCCTATTCAAATGTGCAGCTTGACTCTCCCCTCTCACGCTTCTCAGGTGAGTGGCAAGGGCAGAGATCAGGGCAGGAAACTGCAGGGCCAAGCAGCCCCCACTGAGCTGGTTCTGGACCCCCTTGTGCCAGGGCATCTTCCCCCAGTACTCAGGCACTCACATCTCCACCCCACCCTACCCCACTGACCTTCTCCTGGTACTGGCGCCTGGACGAGTCCAGCGACTGGATGAGAGCAGTGGCATGGCCGATGAACATAGCATAGCAGGTGGCCCCCACGATCATGCTCAGCATTGTGAGCCAGACGTCGGTCATGCCCTCGGGTGCCTGCTGGCCGTAGCCAATGCAGAGCATGTGGCTCATGGCCTTGAAGAGGGCATGAGAGTACTGCTTCCCCCAGGAGTCGTTCTGCAGACAAGGAAACAGCAGCACTGGGGGACTGTCGGAAGAAGCTGCTGGGCCGAACCCTCCAGTCCTCCCTCCCCGAGCCAGGGGGTCCAGAGCCCCAGCAAGAAAAAGGCTTCTGATATGTCCAAGCCAAAAGGGCCAAGCTGTGCTCCAGGAGAAGGCACTGGAGACTGTGCAAAGCCCTGAGTCTGCAGAAGCCTCTGCTCTGGGGTGGAGACAGGAGCCTCACTGCCCTGTTTCCTCCTGTCAGGGCACGAAGGAATCACCTGGCTGCTCTGGCTCCGGCATCAGCCAAGGTGGGCTGAGGTGGAAAGGTGATGCACAGATTCCTTCTACCCCATCTCACAGCTTGTTGCAGGACTGTGACTGGACAGATGGTGCTCCACAGCACATGGATCCAGGCAGATTCAGCCTTAGAGTACGAGATGTGCAACCAAACTCTCTCCTCCCCCCGTAGGTCCACGGCCAGTATCACCCTGCCCAGGGCACTCACCACCATGTGATTGATGGAGACCCAGCAGTCCTCAGGGAAGTCTTGCAGCATAGGCACCAGGAACTGGAGGCAGCCATCCCAGTGACACAGCAGCAGCATCATGCCAATGAGGTTGAAGATCCTCACCACAGCACTGGCCAGGTCATATGTCATATGGAAGATCTGGTGATGAGGCAGGAGTGGAGCTATAGAGAAACTCTTTTCTGAGAACGACCCTCTGAACCCCCACCCTCCAGCCAACTGTACGTACAGCCAGGGGTGCTTGACCTGGCCCTAGACTCTGGCCTTGGACCCCCAAAGAATTCTCACCTCCTCCCACTGGTGGATGTAGCGGATGAGGCGTGAGAGGCGCAGCAGGCGTAGCAGGCTGAGGATCTTGGTGAAGCGGACAATGCGCAAGGCCCGGGCTGTCTTGTAGACATCAGAATCCACCTGGGTCTCCAGGTCAACAATGAGGAAGATGTAGTCAACTGGGATGGAGGAGATGAAGTCGACCAGGAACCAGCTCTTCAAGTACTTCATTTTGATAATGTGAGGGTCAAGGATGATCTCTGTGTTGTCCTCCACCACAATGCCTGTCCGGAAGTTCAGCACCAGGTCAGCCAAGAAGAAAGTGTCTGAAAGCACGTTGAAAACTATCCAGGGAGGGGTGTTCTCATCCTTGAAGAAGGTGATGCCCACAGGCAGGATGATCAAATTCCCCACCATCAGGAGCAGCATGATAAGGTCCCAGTAAAACCTGCAGGGAAGGAGTGTGAAACACAGAGCCAGGCCAGGAAGAAGCAGAGAAACGCAGAACACGATCAGTTAGAAAGCAAACCCAGGTTCAAAGTTAAGAGTCCAACACATTGTGGGGAGACAGGAGCTCAGGACACACGCACACGTGCCTGCCCACACAGATGACTAAGACCCTCCCTGCTGCGTATCTGGGACACACACAAGTATCCATGTGTGGAGAGGAGCAATTCTGCATTGGCTCTTGAGGAAGAGCAGAGCCAAGGGTCTGGGGGAGCAAACTTCAGCCTGTGTATGTAAGAATGGAGGGCTGTAGCTTGAGGAGTTTGGCTGTCATTTCTCCCTCTCCTTGTGGCGTGACAGTGCATGCACACTTATGCCCTTGCCCCAGAAATGACACGTGCCCTGTGGAAAACTCAGGGAGAACGTGGGCTTCACTCCCTGGAGCTTCCTGTCACTGCCAGATCCCCACCACCACCCAGGCTGGCTTAGCAGGATTTAGAATAAGCTTTGGTGGTTATGCAAACCGAGTGTCAAGCTCCTTGGGGAGGCTGAAGAGCTTGGGGACCAGGAGGCTGTTGAGATTGTAGCAGGGGTGAGTCAGGCAGCTGCCAAGCAAGGACAGACAAAAGCCATCCATGGGGGAAGGTGGGAGGAACACACCTAACCCCAAAAGGACTTCTTATGAGCAATGAGGAAGGAGCAACCCAGCCCTGGGCCTGCAGGATCCCTAAGTCCACCTCCTTTCTCTGAGAGTGGACAAGCTTAGAGGCTTCTGAGGCAAAGCCAAGAGACACTTGGCAGCAGTTGGACAGCGTCTGGTTATGCCATGAAACTGCGCATCCCCATTCACATGCAAATGCAGATGGGATGTTTTCATTCTTCACACTGACACATATGTCTTTCTTCAGAAGAAGGGCTTGTGACAGCTCCTGTGACAGCTTGGTGGACTCCCAAGCTTCCTGCCCAAAACCTTCATGGGTGTCTGGAAAAGCAAGTCCAGCTCCCACTTCTGGGTGCCCCTGTTAGGCCCAGACCCATTTGTGGGTATAGAGCTGAATCTCCAAAGGTGACCTCAGGCCACTCCTAGTGCCTCATGGATCCCAACTGGCCCTTGCACGTGACAAGAAGCCCACATCTGCTTCGTGCCCTGCGACCTCGGTGGGGCACAGGCACAGGCTTTCTGCGGGTGGCTGGGAAGAAGAGGGAGGAGAAGTTGTGGCACCACGTGAGGCTTCTTCAGCGAAAGAGCACCAGAGCCCAGCAGGGAGGGGTCATTGCCTCCCCGGGAGCTCCCCCAGCGCTGAGGAGCCTCGCACATATTAACACCTCCTTGCCCACGGCCAAGGTTTGCTGCGGCAGGCAAGGAGATGCTGACCAAGGCAGTATCTGGCTAAGCAAGTGCCTCCTGCACCCCCACATTGTGCCCTGAGAAATGCCACAGACTGAGCGGGCATGTTGCCTGTCCGCTGCCACTGCCCTGACCTGCTGGAGCTTTTCAGTCAGATTTAGGCTTAAGCTCTTTAGGGCAGGTCCTGTCCTCTGTATCTAGGTGAATGTGCAAGGCCCTGATCTCAATGCCCTTTATGTATCCCCATAATGTGATAAACACCAGCGTGACCCCCCTGGCAGTCCACCTGCCTGCTCGCTTTGTGTCACCTTCAGTGCAGGGTGCTGGCTTTGCAAGCCTCTCCTGCTGAGTTCAGGCTCACAAACTTTGGGTCCGCTTCCCCCAAGAAAGGGCTCTGAGGCTCACACCGCTTGCTGCCATGCTGGAGCAGCACAGGGGAGCTGACGTGCATGGGAGGTTGGGGCCCAGCTGCAAGGGGAGGTGGTTACAGGTGCCAGGGAGACATGGCAGGTGCTGGCCCTGCTCAGGGGTTCCTCAACAGACTGGGGACATCAGCCATGTCACAACTTGCTGCGGGAGATGCCTGCCTGGCAGCTTCATCCCCCGTACAGAAAGCCCACCCTATATGACTCAACATCCCCGTGACACCCAGTTCCTCCTACATCATCTGTCCCTGAGCTCTCCCTGTGATCCCGGTGACACCGTGAGCCAGGCCCTGCTCCTCTCTGGGTGTCCTGCAGCCGCTGTCCCGGGGTGTAGAGACGGAGCCTGTGCTGGGCCGGCTCTGTGGGCACCCGGTGGCCTGGTCCCCCCGTGTCTGGTGGGGATGCCTTTAGATCCTCACCCGCCACAGAAATCAAACCACCATCGAGCCGGGGGAAGAAAAGCTGTGCAAGGAGGCAACCGACAACCCTGCCTCCTGCTCCGCACGCCCGGGTCCGGGTCAGCAACTGTCCCCGGCTCGGCTGGGCTGACACGGCCCAGAGGGTGCCCCACGGGCCCAGAGAACAGGGAGGCACCGTCCCTGCACTGTCGGTGGATCCGGCCGCGGGACAGCACGAAAACGGGGAAGGTGCTAAGGTAGCGGTGAGGGCCGGACCTCCCAGCGAGAAGCCGCGTCGCCCTGGCCCGGTGCAGAGCGGCGCGCCCGGCACTTGTTGCCCCGACGGCGGCGGACCCGCGATCAGCACCAAGGACAGCGGCACCGCGCGGGACTGGTAGCACCGGGGCCAGGGCTGGGACGGATGCGGTGCTCGATGCCGGGGTCCCACCTGAAGTCGCTGTAGGGGTGAATGATCCAGGTGCCGGCCGACTTCACCCGCTGCCGCTCGATCTCCACGGCCCGGTGGCTGCCGAACATGCGCAGCGAGAACTTGTTCACGGCGGGCTGCAGCATGGCCCCGAGCTGCCGTTGTACGAACGTGCCCGCGCCCGCCGCCGCCGCCTCGCCCTCCGCCACGATCTGCTCTGCTGCCGCGGGCGAGGCCGGAGCCACACCCGCCACCCCCACGGAAGCCCCCGTCGCCTCCCCGTCCAGTATGGACGGCTTCTCCCGCGGCTCGGGGCTCCGGCCCGGTGCCGCGTCCATGCCGCCGCCGCCGCTGCCGCGCCTCACGTTTCCTTCAAACGCCCTTGCTCAGGCACCCTGCCCGCCGCGCGGCCGCACATGCCCGTCCCCGGCCCCTCGGTCACCGGTCGTGCTCGTTCGCCG
>VWZX01007981.1:206066-268478 GCA_013399015.1 Galbula dea
GTAGGCAGGCCGCGGCCTCTGTGGCTGGCGGGAGCGGAGCGGGGCCGCGCGGAGCGGGTCTGTCCCGGCAGCTCTTGGCGGGGCCACAGCTGCGGTCGTAGATTGAGCGTTTCCGGGGATGGGCGCCGGCGGGCCCGCCCAGGCCGAATGCTCCCAGGAGACCACAGGCGGGGGGGCCCTGCCGCAGCGGGGCAGGAGGGTCCCCACCGGCTGCCCTTGCCACGGTCCCGGCCTCTCCAGCTGTCTGCCTGGTCCTTCGGTTTGCGGCCTGGCCCCGATGCTTCCGCTTTCGATGTTCGGCGCGGTCCCACGCAGGGGAGAGGCCCCTCCCGGCAGCCGAGGAGCAGGGCACAGAGCTCGGCCGCCATCATCGTCCCCAAACCGGTTCCAGATCTGCCGGGACGAGGGGCCTAGCCCTGGCGGGCAGCCAGGGCCGCCTGCACACACTAGCGGCAATGAGAGGCTGCGCTCGGCGGGCGCGGCGAGGCAAGGCCCAGTGGCTGCCTCCGAAGTGAGGGGGAAAGGCGAGCGGTCTCGGTGATAATGAGCCCGTGCCCTCAGGGCACTGCATCACCGGGGTCGGTTTTACGTTGTGGTAATGCTGATGTGGGTGCGGAAAGGCATCTGGGGGCGTGAATAGGGGGATTGGGGAGAAAAAAAATCACCAGTGAGAGGTCTGTGGACAAAGGGAGCTCCAGGTTCTTGCCTGTGGAGATGTGGCAGGTTGAGCTGTTCGATCCCAAATGTGCATAGAGAATAGTTGTGAGTCTGCTGGTGGGAGCAGGATCCTACCAACTAGCACTTCAGGACTGGGACCTGAGTGCTGTATTACCAAGGGGTTTTCTCCTTTGCTCTTGACTCTCACATCTCATCAGAGAGGTAGAGGTGAGCACTCCTTCCCTCTGAGACTTTATTACCACCTCTGCACGTGGTGGGTTTGCTCCTTGGATGCTGTAGGGTCCTCCGTGCCTACAGTGGGAAGTGTAGATGTCACTTGGCAGTAACCCAGAGACATCTCTTTAGGAGCTGTCTGCTTAGGTGTCTCCAGTACTGGTGCACAAGGACTTTGGGCCAAGCCCTGGTGATATCCTGCTTCTCTCCTTCCTGGCAATCTTGTTAGTTTAAAGAGAGAAGGTGGAAGCCCTGAAGGTGCAAATGCTGCTTCTGGAGCTGTGGCCAATAGAGATGAGCATGAAGAGGGAGAGTAATGTAGAAAACAGAACTGCAGCAAGCACAGTTCATGTCTCTCCCTTGCAGTTACCTCACATAGTCATCACTGTTGTCCCTGTAGATGCCTCACTCTAGAAGGTACCGCTCATCGGAGCGCAGCAGCCGAGGCAGCTATCACGAGCGCTACAGAAGTCGCAAGCACAAGAGACGGCGGACACGGTCACGATCCAGCAGCAGTGAGCGTGACCGTCGACACCGTCGGGAAGACAGTTACCATGTTCGATCCAGGAGGTGAGTCTGCAAAGAAAAGGTGGGACGTCGGACCCTGTGGTGTTCCTCCGGCTCAGGAGGATGCAGGTTTGGTTAGCCCAGCTTCTGGGTGCCTTGGGCCCTGTCCTCTTGTGTGCTCTGAGCCATAGCTTCCTGGGTCCTGTTTGTAATCCAGTCCCCTTGGCTTGCTTTCCCTCCCTAGCTACGATGACCACTCAGCAGACAGGAGGGCCTATGACCGGCGTTACTGTGACAGCTACCGGCGGAATGATTACAGCCGCGATCGAGGCGAAGCCTACTATGAACCCGAGTACCGTCATTCCTACGAGTACCGGCGCTCCCGGGACCGCGAAGGCAGCTATCGGAGCTGCAAAAGCAGCCGGCGTAAGCACAGGCGGAGGCGGCACCGCAGCCGGTCCTTTAGCCGCTCCTCATCGGTGAGTATCCTGCTATGCTGGGCCTCCCCTGTAACATTTCTCTCCCAGGTTGCGAGATGGGTAAGTGGAAAACTCACTTTCTAAAGCTCTCTTGGACTCAGCTTGAGACATGCATAGGATACAGACAGCAGCTCCTGACGCGCCTCGGCAGTGGCTGCTTTGTGCCAGCAGGGCACAGGCTGCTCAGCCCCTCTCCTAAGTGTTGTCCACTCAGAGGCAAGAGGAGGACAGGCGAGCCTGGCGTGTCCCCTGGGATGGTACTGCAGCCCTCAGCTCTTTTATCCCTGCAGAGTGCTGCTTGTGCTAAGTGGTGCTCGTTAGGAGCTGTCTAGGAAGCCCAGCTGAGCTAGTCTCTCGTGCGAGGCTGATACAGCGAGCGTTCAGCTGATCCTGGTCCCAGAGAGTTCGGTCTGCCTGCGAAAGGCAGCTTGGTCCCTGGGTCAGGCCTGTGTTCTGTAGCAGGAAGCACCCACCGCTGTCTCTGAGGGTTAGATCCTGTGTCAGAGCAGGAGCCTTCTGGGTGGGCCCAGCTGACATGGGGTGTCATGCGAGGGAATAGAGTCTGTGGACCGGTCAATTCAGGCAGAGGCAGGAACCATCACAGACTCTTCACAGAAGTGTCCCTGGCTTGCTTCTTGTCTGTTCTGCTGTTTACCTTCCATTTCTGTTAGACCCCAGACCCGTTCTCTGCTCTATGTGTGGAGCTCTCAGTGTTGTCTGTTCTGTTCTGGCTGTATGTACAGGGATGGGATTGCGGGCTGGATTCAGGTCCTACGTCTGCTGGCCAGTTGCTGCCAGGTGTAGGGATACTTAGCTGAAGAACTGAAGGCAGGAATTTTCTCTTCTCTGGCATAAACCTCTTATCTGCCTCTTCTCAGGCTGTCCCTGTTCCCTGGTGGGCTTCTGTTTCTCTCCTGGAAATTAGTTCTTCCAGGATCAGCTTCTTTGGGGGAGGGTCTAGGAAGAAGAGTCACATCTTTCCCCAGGCAGTCATTTGTAAATTCTCTCTGGTTTTGGATGGATCACTGTACTGAGAGTTGCTTCTGAAATCTCTGAATTCATCTTTTTCTGAGTGTTGGGGCTGGGGGAAGCTATATGGGTGGTTGTTGGAATGGGATGGGAGTGCCTGTATATGGGGCGGCCTGGCCAGCCTGGCCCTTTGCTTGTGCAGGACTTCCCAGCACCTGCCTTCTGCTGCCTTTCCTCAGTGGCTGCCATCGGGCTGAAGCCAGCCTCTCCTACAGCTCCTGAGCGCCTGGCTGCAGAGTTGTGCTCTGCTGTGCTCTCTTGGCATTACCCAGGACCCAGTGGCCAGTGCCCTTCCTCTCCGAGCTCCCCTAGGAGCGAGAGCAGCTGGCCTTTTCCACTGCCCCTCTGCTAGCCCTTGTTCTGACCCTCTCTGCTCTCACACTGGTTCGGGTGGGGCTGTTTGTAGGTTCTTTTTTTTTTCTTTTCTTTTTTCTTTTCTTTTTCCTTTTTTTTTTTAATTTTTTTGCTACAACGAAAAGCAAAACTGTTTTTTTCTTTTTCTGAGCTAGTGTGTTGTATCTTGACATGTTCCCTTGCAATATCCCTATCGTTATATATTCCTCTGTGCCGTATGAATTGGCTGGGAATCTCCTCCTGCAACCCCTCCTCAAACAACCATGTGAATTTCCAAACCAACCAATGCGTGACGCTGGCTGCTGCGCTGGTTTGAAAATCTGATTGGTGAATGATGAATTCCCTGTCTGCCTGGGCCAGCAGCGGAGTCGACAGAGCAGCAGAAGGGCCAAGAGTGTGGAGGACGACGACGAGGGGCATCTGATCTATCGCGTCGGCGACTGGCTACAAGAAAGATGTACAGCCAAATCGTAACATAATTTAGCTCTCTAGTTAAGCTCCCATCGCAGTCGCAGATCTGTCTTATCTTTCTGTTCCATTTTATTTTCATTGTTTATTAAAGAGAAACCCTCTCCTTTTCCTTCCCCTTTTGTTAAAGCTACGTTTATATTTTGTATTGTTACTGAAGTGCCAGGGTACTAGGGCAGCTGCCTTGTGCAGCCGGTGTCAGCCTTCCGCTGCTCCGGTCTTCTCCAGCTGTGTGCAGGTTAGGTGTTGCAATGCATTCTCCTCTGCCTTGTGTACGTGCTGCAGCCAGGTCATGCTCACTCCCTCATCTCTCTTCCTCTCTTTCTCTCCCTCCCAGATGAGATTATTAGTACCTTAGGGGAGGGCACGTTTGGCAGAGTCGTGCAGTGCATCGATCACCGGAGGTATGTCTGCTCCTGGGACAGGGAGGGACGTGGTAAGGAGGGGATAAAGAGAGATCACAGCTGGTGATGGAGCTTTTCTGTGCTAAGTGTGGGAGCCTGGGGGTGAAAATGAGTCTCTTCGTTTCCAGTGTTTCCCTGCTGTTCTGGGCACTCCCCCTCTTAGGTCGCCCATGTACTGGAGAGGTGGTGTGGGGAGCCTCAGGGCGCTCTGTAGGGAGAGAAAAGGCACTGCTTTGGTGGACAGTCCTAGTAACAGACACCTTCTGGCTTGAGCAAGGGTGGTGGAAGGCTGTGCTGCACAGGACATGGCTGGTTCAGAAAGTCCCTTTTGCATGACATGGGCTCTCTGATCCAGCTCGGGGCTGATTTTGTGCTTTCTTCCTGTTTCTTCCCAGGGGTGGTGCACGTGTTGCTCTCAAAATAATTAAAAATGTAGAGAAGTACAAGGAGGCTGCTCGACTTGAGATCAATGTGCTGGAGAAAATCAATGAGAAGGATCCAGAGAACACAAAGTGAGTGTGCTGTGGGTGTTAGAACTAGGAGGGCAAGCATCACCTTAGCACAGTTGCAGGGATGGGATGAGAGAGGTACTTGGTGTTGTGTGACTGAATTTGTTTGTTGTTAGTTTTTTGGAGGCATTATTGCCTTGCTGTGGGACACAGACTGAGCAAGGAGAGGAGGAGCCTGGCACAGAGATAACGTAGCAGAGTGGTGCGTGCAGATCTGTCCTGAATTGGAGCTTTTCTCTCAGTCTTTGTGTCAGGATGTTTGACTGGTTTGACTACCATGGTCACATGTGCATCTCCTTTGAACTGCTGGGGCTCAGCACCTTTGATTTCCTGAAGGACAACAACTATCTGCCTTACCCTATCCACCAAGTACGGCACATGGCCTACCAGGTGTGCCAGGCTGTGAAATGTAAGTGTTCACTGTTCTTCCCTCCTCTTGACTTGGTCTTTGACAGGTCCTTGACTGGCGACTGTGGAGCTGTGCAGCTGCCAATGTCCTTGCCACTTCTGTAATGGTGGCCCAAAGCAGTGAGTTCTTGCTGTGGTGCCAGTTTTGAGGCTGAGCCTTCCTGCCCCTCCATTGATGATAGAATTCTAGAATGTTAGGGGTTGGAAGAGACCTAGAAAGATCATCAAGTCCAACCCCGCTGCCAAAGCAGGACACCTTAGATAAGGTCACACAGGAATGAGTTCAGGCAGGTCTTGAATGCCTCCAGAGTAGGAGACTCCACAACCCCCCTGGGCAGCCTGTTCCAGTGTTCCAGGTTTGATGAAAGTGTGCTTGAAATGAGTCCTTTTTTTTTTTTCCTGATTGGAGTGTTTCTGATGCATGTGGGCTGGCAGTAGCTTATGGCACTTCAGCATTCACCTCCCTACACATTCTGGTGATGGATGTGACAAATCTTTGTGCTTATACTGAAGCCTCTTGGCCTGGACTAGCCCTGACCATTCACATCCAGTTCTAAGGACAGGCTAAACTGGTGTCACTGTGAGCAAACTGAGTTAACAATGTTCAGTCTTGGGTGCAGCCTCATTTTGCTTCTGTTCCGTCACTGTCACTCTATTTGCCTTCTCAGTTCTGCACGACAGTAAACTCACTCACACTGACCTCAAGCCAGAGAACATCCTCTTCGTGAACTCTGACTATGAACTCTCCTATAACCTGGAAAAGGTAACGGCACTGCTTTGGATTAGAAGTCTTCTCTTGGGTTCTTGGTATCTCTGACTGTAGCAGCAGCTGGGGGATTCAGAACATGGTCACAGGGTTCCCCACTTAAATGAACCACTGTGTTCATGGAATTGTTCAGGGACCTCTGTCTTGCATGAGCTGCTTTTATAGTCTTTAAGTAGCTGTAGGTACCACAGGCTTACCTGAGAGAGTGTTTGGGAGAGTGGTTGAGGGCTGTGCCAGCACTAATGTACTCTTAGAAGCATTCTCCTCCGGTAGTGCTCTGTGGCAAAGCCTTGGCTGGGTAACAGAGGGGCTGAGTCTGCATCTTGGAACTCCCAAGTAACTTCTTCACCATTCTCCCTTGTGAAGAAGCGGGATGAGCGGAGTGTGAAGAGCACAGCTATCAGAGTGGTGGACTTTGGCAGTGCCACATTTGATCATGAGCATCACAGCACAATTGTCTCTACCAGGCATTACCGGGCCCCAGAAGTCATACTGGGTAGGTGCTGCTTTCTTGTTCTGCTGAGGCAGGTGTTTACCTCGAGGACACTGGGTGCTCCTGCTGGATTAAGGAGCATTTTGCCTCCACACCTCTCGGTAGCTGTCCTGGGTTTATTTAAATATTTCGTGGGAGGGCCAAGTTGGTGTTTTGTCGTTGCTACCAGCTGGGCTGTATATTGCCACCAGCATATCAAGAGCCTGGCTGGAATGGGAATTGTTTTTTCCAATCGTTTGGTTTTTTAGATGGGTGAGGGAGAGGGATTTGAAATCTTATGCCATAACTGGATCTTTTATTTTAAAAATTACTGTTTTTTAGAGCTTGGCTGGAGCCAGCCCTGTGATGTGTGGAGCATTGGCTGTATCATCTTTGAGTATTATGTGGGTTTCACCCTATTCCAGGTGAGAACTATGTGCTGTATGGCTACCTCACAACTGATGAAAGAGGATGCTGGCTGTTTCCCAGTACAGCCAGAGCCTCTGGGACTGGTGGGCTTACCTCCATCACCGCAGTCTTGTAGAGATGACCAAGGTGTTGCCCAGCAAGGGGTTCTGAGCGGGGAGAGTTCACAGGGCTGGGAGACAGAATGACTGGAGTCTGTTCCATGCTTTCCCTTTATGTTTGTATCTCAGACACATGACAACCGTGAACACCTGGCCATGATGGAGAGGATCTTGGGGCCAATTCCTTCTCGGATGATCCGGAAGACAAGGTAAGGCCAGCTGGGCACTGCAGGCTTGAGAGCGCCCTCCTGCTTCAGGTAGAGCGGTTCTCTCTGAGGGATCAAGAGAAGCTGCCTGCTGAGCCAGCTCTGCGCTGCTGCAGTATCCTGGGTAACCTTTGCTGCCAGGACTGGTGTGTTGCTGTGGCTGACAGGTGTTCTGTGCGTGGGTCTAACCTGTTCCCCCCTCTTACTCTGACAGGAAACAGAAATACTTCTACCATGGCCGCCTGGACTGGGATGAGAACACTTCTGCTGGCCGCTATGTCAGAGAGAACTGCAAGCCGCTGCGGGTAAGGCACGAGCACATCGTTGCTTCAGTGTTTTCTCATTGCAGACTCTTACAGTGTCTGTCCCAGTTGTGAAGATTCTTTCTGTGGGCAAGGTTGGGCCACTAAAAGGGTCACAGCAGTGTCTTCCCAAAGGAGCCTTGGCTGTCCCAGACATAAACTAGGAAGATTGCAGCAGCCTGAGCTTAATCTGAAGTTCATGAGGAGAAGGGCACAGAGACCTTAGGAAGTGCCTGGGAAAGGTGGTGGGAGGACTGAAAATTCAGCAGTTCTATGCTTGGTAAAATGGCCTTGAGTTCAGGTCTAGAATGAGTGACAGTCTGAACAAACCAGTCTTCCCCCAGCATAGCTATTCAGCCCAGGGAATGTGCTGCCATGGGGACAGGTGCAGCATCCTTGGTCCTATCCTCTCCCTCCATATCCACAGCGATACCTGACCTCTGAGGCGGAGGACCATCACCGCCTGTTTGACCTCATCGAGAGCATGCTGGAGTATGAGCCGTCCAAGCGCATCACCCTGGCAGAAGCCCTCAAGCATCCCTTCTTTGACATGTTGGAGATGGAGCCAAGCACGAAAATGTGGGACTCTAGTAGAGACATCAGCCGGTGACGCCCCAGGTGCCAGCCTGCCCTCAGATTCTAGCCCCCGTGGAGGCCTGTGTGACTTCTCTTCAGAAACTTGGTGCTTTTTTTTTTATACATGAGAACCCCTCCCTGGACACGTTTGTAAAGCTGTTAATATGTGAGATACTGTAAATAGCCCATATTCTATATCTGCCTCTGAGCACTGTGGGCCTGACCTCCTGCTGTTGCTGCTGCCGTTATTGTGAGGTGAGGGGCCCTCAATGTCCATACTGTAAATACCTCTGTTCATGTGTTGCTTTGTCTCCTCTCCTGCACTCCTTGGTGTAAATACGCCAGGACTTGAAGCTCTCTATAGCTTATCTGTTTCCTTGTAAGTTATGAAACTGGTGGGACTGCATGGGAATTATTTTTTGGATCAATGTCACAGCCCATCCCCACACCAGAGTTTTATAAGAATTTTGTACAGTCTTTGTGAAGAATAAATATGAAGTGAATAAACTATCTGGTCTGGGGTTTTGGAGCTATTCTAGCTCATTGGTTGTCCTCATGCTGGGCAGTGGCTGGATGCTGCACCCTGCAGAGGAAGAAAGGTACACCCTCTTGTGGGATGAAAGGTACTTTGTGGTCCAGGAGATGTCAGTAATGAAGCCAGATCTCTTGTCTGCCTGCTCTGCTTCTCCCAAGCCTGTCTGCTGGCCTAGTGTCTGAGCTTGCGCCGGGTACGAGCTGCTGTTGGCCTTCTGAGGGCTGCAGTTGGACCTGAGCAGATTCTATTGGTGGAGGCAGCAAAACACAGGCTAGCCTCTCCATCATGCCCTGTGGTCATTATTGAGGTGGGATATAGAAAAAGGATGGTGGGTACTTCATATCTATGTTCCCTTTACTAGAGCAAGGTCTTGCATCCTGGATGGGTGGAGCACTGGCTGCTGGTGATAGCTATTGGAAAACCTGCGTCTCTGCCAGCTCTGCAGCAAGTCTGGGACCTTGGCTTGGGCTTACTCATGAGAATTGCTGGGGATGTTTCAGACCTGATGACAGCTCTGTGTGGACGCTTCGCTAGCACCTGAGTCTCGCTGCAGTGGTGTCAGTAACAGCAAACACATGGCTCCTCTGCAGGAGCTTACTGCTTTGCTGTGGCACCATCTGGCTCTGGCAGACTGTCAGCCTGGAGAGGGATAAAGGAAAAGTCTGGCTTCACCTGGAGTTACTGTGGGGCAGTCTGAGGAGGGGTGACATTGAGTCGTCTTTGTGATCCTAACTTAAAGAGCTTGGCTGGAAGCTTTCACCTGCTTCCTGTGGGTCGCTCAGCCAGGTAGCAGTCAGCTAGGGGTACATGCCAGGGAACAAGGGCGGGGAAGACCATGTGCTGCTGCATGTGGCCAGCCTCTGGCTGGGTCTGGAGGAGAGTTAGACTGACCAAATAATACCCGCAGTCTGTCTTAGACTTAAAACCAACCAAACAAACCAAAACCAAAAACCCACAACCCACTGGCATCCCCAACCTGAATGCACAACTTTTACCTTCCCAGCAGACAGCAGGGCTCAGGCTGCCAGCTATCTATGTTGGAGTGGGAGCCCAAGGATTTGTGTACAACTTGTGCTGAGTCTGTGTTTAGAGGCTACAAAACACTTCTAGCAGAAAGGTGTAGTTGCTTCTAAGCAACTGAGAGCTGGGATGAGAACTAGAGGCAGGTACAGACCAATGCCCTTTGCCACTCTTGCCATGCTGAGGAATCCTAATTCGGGAAGGGGTGTCAGTGTGCTGCTCACATGCAGCTGAGAGGTGATGGAATCCAGGAGACACAAAAGCTAATTTCCCCAAGCTGCATATCGTACCTTGAATTCTCCCCTGTGTCAGTTCCATGGAGGCTGCTCTGTGGCTGGATCGGGTGGGCTCACGGAGACAGCTGCTCTGCTGCCGCCCTACTGACCTCCCCGAGGGCTCAGCTGGTGGGTTCCAAGCAGGCCGGAGGCCAAAAGCACCGCGACTATCCCGGTAAGAGGGAGGGGAGCCTAGTAAAGGAGTTTGGACGTGAGGCCTCACGGACCCGCAGGAAGGGCCTACTCTGTAGGAAGGCCGAGCTGAGCAGAGCCATCGTCCGGTAAAGGAGTCGGCTCTGAGCGGGGGACCTGGAACGTGGACGGACACAGAGGACGCGGGGGCACACCGGGAGCCCCGGGGTCGCGGTGAGGCATGGCGGTCGGAGAGACCTGTTCTCGGCCTGGCGTTGCCATGGGGACGCTGTTGCCATGGGGACGCGCTCCCGGCAGGCCTCGCGAGGAGGTGGGGGAAGGGCCGACACGTGATTAATGAACACGTGATAGCATCACGTGATGGCCTCGCCCCGCGCTTGCGCAGAGGCCTCCTGCGGGCAGGCGCCTAATGGTCGCAGGTTGCGTCAGTGACGTCACTGTGCGGCAGCCAATCAGCGGCGGGGTGGAGTGGGGCGGTAGAGGAGCGTGTTGAGACCGCGGTGGTCCTGTTTCTCGTCCCGGTTCCGGTCACAGTCCTGCTATGGCCCAGCGTGGCGGCCCCGCGGAGCTTCCGGACAACCCCTTTCAGGTGCGCCTCGTGCACGGGAAGGCCCAGCCTGGCCCGGCCCCGGCCCCCGCCCCGCGTCACCGGTTGTGTTTGTTGCAGGACCCTGTAGCTGTGCAGCCTTGGCCTGGCCCCGAGGGTTCAGCGCTGGACGCCTACAACCCGTTCGAGAGCGGCGCGGTGAGGAGGGAGGTGAGGCAGGGCTGCTGCCTGTCGGCTAGGGCCTTCCCTGCGGTCAACGGCGCCTCACGGTTCTCTCTTCTCCCCGCAGCCGCCGCCGCCGTACCAGGCCCCGTCGGCGGCCCCGCCGCCTCTGCCCGCCGCCGGCATGCCCCCGCGGAAAGCCAGCCCCACGGAGCCGCGGAACTACGGCTCTTATGACACGCAGGTACCGAGCGGGAGGGGAGGCAGCTGCTCGGCCGCAGCAGGGTGAGCCGCGTCAGAAGGAGGGAGCCCCAGGGCCTTTGCTTCCCCCGCAGGCATCGGCGGCAGCCGCCACGGCCGAGCTGCTAAAGCGGCAGGAGGAGCTGAACCGGAAGGCAGAGGAGCTGGACCGGCGGGAGAGGGAGCTGCAGAATGCGGCCCTCGGTGGCACCGCAAGTGAGTGGTCTGCCGGGCAGAGTAGGGACATGCCCCATGGTCCCTCCCTGCATGGGCATTGCTGTTCTCTCCTCTCCTTTCCTCTGCAGCAAGGCTGAACAATTGGCCCCCGTTGCCATCTTTCTGCCCTGTGAAGCCTTGCTTCTACCAGGACATCCCCGTGGAGATCCCTGCTGACTTCCAGAAGACTGTTACTACCATGTATTATCTCTGGATGGGTAAGTCCTTGAGGGAATTCTAAAGGCAGATCCTTCAGGGAAGAGGAGGTAGAGGAATGAATGTCCAGCATGTGAGTGAACACTGCTATTCTGGAGAAGTTGTGGTGCCCAGGTCTGGAGGGCTGAGCCCTTTCTGCAGGGAGAGGGGAGCCTTGCTCGAGTTGCCTGACCAATGTCCTCTTTCTCTCTCTCAGCCAGCACCATTGCTCTTCTCCTGAACTTTTTGTCCTCGCTGGCCTGGTTCTGTGTGGACCCCTCATCCGGTTCTGGGTTTGGCCTCTCCATTCTTTGGGCTCTCCTCTATACCCCCTGCTCCTTTGTCTGCTGGTATAGACCCATGTACAAAGCTTTCAGGTGCGTATCTGCTTGAGCTTCCAGGCCAGTAAAGCAGCAGGGTGGGGTGGCTGCGTGGCTGGTGCTTGAAGCTTGGGAGGATGGGCAGCGCAGCTGAACTGGCCCTTGCCTCAAGTGTGGCACCAATGGTCTCCCACCTTCTTGTGGCCTTTGGGTCTGGGGGATGTGGTGGTTCTGCACTGAGCTTTTTGTTCTCTTTGTGTTCCCTGCTCTAAGGAATGTTTGAGAGTTCTTTCCTGTGGCCTAACCTCACCTGTCTCTTTCTCCCAGGAGTGATAGTTCGTTCAACTTCTTTGTCTTCTTCTTCGTCTTCTTTGCCCAGAACGTGATGTACGTGCTGCAGGCCATTGGCATACCAAACTGGGGATTCAGGTGTGTGTTGTGCTGACCTGGGGGGCCCTCGCTGGCCAAGCACCCCAGGAAGGGAGAAAGCCAGTGGGGAGGAAAGAGAGAACCTGTGGCCAACAGTCTCTTGTTTTGCAGTGGGTGGATATTGAGCCTGATAGCACTGCGGAAGAACACGGCCGTGGCTGTGATGATGATACTGGTGTCCCTGTGCTTCACAGCAGTGTCTGTGTTGGGCATCATTATGCTGAAAAAGGTGAGTTTCTATCAAACCTCGGGGCCTGAGCACCCCTGTGGAAGGACAAGGGTGGGTTTTGATAGGCATGAGGGCACAGTTTTGGTCACTGAAGGCCTAGCAGGGGGCCAGTGCCCTCATCTCGAGCCTGTTCCTCTCTCCCAGATCCACTCTCTCTATCGCCGAACGGGCGCCAGCTTCCAGAAGGCTCAGGAGGAGTTTGCTGCAGGCGTCTTCTCCAACCAGGCTGTGCGCACAGCGGCGGCCAACGCTGCTGCTGGTGCTGCCTCCAATGCATTCCGGGCACCCTAGCCAGGGGGACTCCGGCTACTCATCGCACGTGGGCTGTCTAAGGAAGAAGAAATCCAAGTTGCACTTTCATTGGATCCCCATGTGTCTGCATCAGCTGTCAGAGGCTGCCTCATCCCAGCTTGGAAGTGCTGGTGCCTGAATTATCTGCTGCTCTAACCCTTTCCTGGTGGATGGAGGCTGTTCTGGTTTGCGCTGGTCCCCTTGCCCCAGCAGACTGGGGCAAAAGCAGGATGGGAGGTGCTGTGGCTATAAGGCATGCGCCTGTCATCGCTCTCCCTTCCAGCATCAGCTGCTGGGGGCAGGAACGTCCTCCAGATGTGTGACAGGGACTGAAATGGCTGCTACCCTGAGCTCTCCTGTTGGCCCTACCTGGTGATGCATGAAGGGTTCCCTTGTGCCTAGTCCCAGAGTGTGTAGGGGCTTCATCTTCCCTGGAGGCTTTTCCCTGCTTTTCCTTTGATGTAGGACCCAGTTTTCTTCCTCAGGGGCCTACTCAAGTGGGCTGGGGCTGGCTCTGTCCCTGGTGACTGAGTTGGACGCAGCCCTCTCCAGTCCTTTTTCCTGTCCTCCTTCTCCTTTGCTGGTCTGAGCCTGCTCCAAGCACAGAGATAGGGAGAGTGGAACTAGGACAGGCCCTACTGGTACATGTGGTGCTGGTGCATCTTCCTGCTTCCAGCCTCTGTGCCTGGCCACAGCCATCTAGGCATGGCTCCTGTGGACCTTAATTAAAGTCAGGCTAGGCACTAAGAATGGATATTAGGCCCTTCTTAGCTCCCTCCTTGCTTCTGCTGAGGTGTGTGAACATCTTCTCCCTCCACTCTACCTGCCCTGGTGCCAGGGCTGTTGCCCTGGCACTTTTCACCCCAAGCTTGTCCTTTCCCTAGGGGCCATCACTCTCCCCCCTTCTGGAAGGCTGAGCCAGTCCCTGTGCCCTGCAGTGCCCAGTATCTGCCCCATGTCCTCCTGGTGTCCCTTGTCCCCTGTGCCAGTGTCCTTGACGATCTCTGGGAAGGGTCTCATGAGTTCTGCTTCGCCTCATGTCCTCTCCCAAGCTCCTGGGTTTGTCCCTGCTGCCCTCGGGCTGGTGAAGAGGGTTCGTGCCTTCATCCGGGGCGGCCTCTACCTTGTCCTGCTCTGGTGGGGCTGGCGGTGGCCGGTGGTCCCGGTCCTGGCCATACGGATACTCCCGTGTATTGCTGTGCCCGACGCGAAGCCTCCTTCGAGTTTTATTTAAGGAATAAATGAAGTTTCACTCTGTGGCTCCGCAAGCTGCGTGCGCCGGGAGGGGGGCGACGGAGCCAGTGGCACTGGACTACGGCTCCCGGCGTGCAGCGCAAGGACGGTCCCGGTGCGGGGGTGCGGCTCCCAGCTGCCGCCGGGAACGTGCCCGGAGCTACCCTGCACCTCGGGCGCGCCCTTTCCGCCTNGGGATCCAGGAGGCCGCTGCCGGGGCACGGCGGGAGGCGATGCTTGGCCGTGCTCCGCGCAGCATCTCGCCGCCCGCGCGTCCCCGCCAGCCGCTCCGCGCGGGGCTGGGGGGCGCGGGGCAGCGAGCCCGCCGGTAGCTGTCCGCCGGTATCAGCCCCTGCCGGGGGCCGCTGCTGGCAGCGGGACCTCAAACCCCCACCGCCCCCACCCTTCTCACTCCCGCGGGATGCTCCTGGGCGGCGGCCGGACCACCGCCCGCGGCTCCCGCCTCCCGGTGCTGCCCCGGGGACCGGCGGCCCGGTCCGGTCCCCAGGGCGGAATGAGCCCCCGGCGGGGTCCCGGGGAGAGACGGACAGCGAGGGAGGAGGAGGAGGCAGCAGCGGGGCCACGCTCTATCGCCGGCCGGGAGCTCTAGGCCGGTTCTCCGGCCGCGATGCGAAGGTAGCGGTGGGGCCGGTTCAGTTCCCGGGACGCCCCCGCGGAGCTCCCGTGGGTGCTGCCCTGAGCTCCCCTCCTGGCGGGGTAGGGAAGAGCCACCGTCAGCATCTCCTCCAGGAGGCGAAAGGTGGAGCCCAGCTCTGTTCCCGCGGCGCCTCCGTTCCTGCTGCCCCCGGGGCCCGGCCCGGTCCTGGCCCGGTGCCGCCGGCTGCCCCGGGGCTCCGGGAACGGCAGTCCCCGCTCGCTCCCCGGGGCAGCCATGCCCTCCCCTAGTGATTCCAGCCGCTCGCTGACCACTCGCCCGGCTCGCAGCGTCACCCACCTCCGCCTCCAGCGGACCTGGCTGCAAATCCTTTTGGTGCTGGGCTTCATCCAGGTGATCCTGGGCGTCTTGATCGTCACATTCAGCTTGGTGGCTGCTACCATTACTCCCTCCGCCAGGATCCGGCACTCCTGCCCGTCCTGGGCTGGCTTCGCGGTGAGTCTGGGCTCGGGGCAGCGCCTGAAGGGGTCTGGCAGAGACCTACTCCGAAGCGTCCTTGTGGCTCCCTGGGTGCTGAGTTTGTCGCCGGTCCCAGGGGAGCAGCAGCTGCTCCCCGACCCTCTGCCTCTGGCTGCCTTGGTGCATTGTGGGAGAATCCCAAGTGTCCCCCCAGAGTGACTCTGTGGGGGATGGGGAACTGCTAGAGCAGTGTAAGGGAGGTTCACCAGGGTATGTGTTGGGGTGACAAACCCTGAGCAGGTTTGTGCAGCTGCAGGTGGGGAGGGGTCCATGGGGTGCTGCAGTGGGACAGGGCAAGGGACAGGGCAGTGCCGTACTCCTGAGCTGGACAGTGGGTGCTCTGCTTGCTTGGGGAGAGGGTAGGACCCTGGGCCCTCCGCAGTGACCCTGCGGCATGGAACCTGGCCTGGGTTTGCTGCCCACAGTCCCCAGGCTCTCTGGAGCCCTGAATCAGCAATTTCTCCTGGCTTGTGGCGCCGGAGCTGCCCCTACGGCCCTGCAGCTGCTCCTGGGCTAGCTGCAGGCCCACAGGGCTTGGGGGGTTCTGCCTAAGGGCAGGGACTGCTCTGGGCCCTACAGCCTGGCAGAGATCCCTCCCCATCCTCACCCCTGGCCTTGTTGCATCTGCAGCTGGCGCTGTCTGGGCTTGTCGGCATCATCTCCTGGAAGCGGCCGTTTACCCTGGTGGTAGGTGTTTTGGGGAGATGTGGGTGGGGGGCCAGGATGGGAAAGGCAGCACAAGGGGTCTGAGCAGCCCCACATACTTCTGGATGCACAGCTGTATGCATCAGCTCCTGGTTATACAGCCCTGCCTGGCTGGTAGCTCCTTTCTTCCCCACTGCAGATCACCTTCTTCACGCTGTTGTCGGTGCTGGGCATCATGCTGAGCCTTGCTGGGTCCATCCTGTCCTGCCAGAATGCACAGCTGGTGAAGTCCCTGGAGGCCTGCGAGAGGGTGAGGCTGGGCAGGTTCTGCTGCAGTGCCCCTGCACATAAGGGGCAACTGAGCACAGCCCATGCCTGGCTGCAGGGCTCTGGGGACACAAGGAGCTGTGGAGCAGAGGTCTAATGGTGCAACATGCCAGTGGTTCTTTTCCCAAGTAACAAGTAGTAGGAAAAGAGGAAATGGCTTCAAGCTGCACCAGGGGAGGTTCAGAGTAGATATTAAGAATAACTTGTTCACTGAGAGGTTGATGAAGTACTGGCACAGGCTGCCTGTGGAGGTGGTGGGGTCAGTGCCCTGGAAGTGTTCAAAAAAGGTGTAGATGTGGTACTTGGGGTATGGTTTAGTGGTGATTTGGGAGCGTTAGGTTACTGGTTGGACTCCATGATCTCAGAGGTCTTTTCCAACAGTAATGATTTTATTCAGTGAAATCTCTTGGTGGAGAGCACAGCATCTGGAGGTCCCTCACAGTGTTCCTTGTCCCCAGGAGAGGGACTCGTGTGTCTGCTGCCAGGCCCGCTTGGAGCCCCCACCCTCCTCCTGCAGCCAGCAGAGTGAGATGCTGACCATGTTCCCCAATCCCAACTGCCGGAGCATCCAAGTAGCACTCAAGGTGAGGGACCCAGGGAGAGGGGAGGCAAGGCTCTCTTGTGGAGCTGCTGTGCACCCTGCCATGCTCTGCAGGCATCTTGCAGCTCACCCCACTCCTCCCCAGGACCTCCTTTTCAGTGTCTGTGGCTTGACTGTCTTCTCCACCATCATCTGCACGCTTTCTGCTGTTGTGTGCTGCATCCAGATCTTCTCCCTCGATGTCGTCCATGTGGTGAGTCCTAATCCTGGCCCAGAAGCAGATAGGGCTGGGGAGCAGTGCTCCTAGGCTGGAGGACACAGGGGTGCCAGGGCAGGATCTGGCTTCAGCTGGGTGTGGATTAAGGCCTCGGATGTGCGTCCCTTGCTGGATGTCTTGGCAAGGGGTCTCAACTCTCCCTCCTCCTCTCTCTCTGTAGCTGGTCCCCCAGCGCTCGAGCTCCGTGACACTGGAATGCACCTCCCCCCCTGACACCTTTCTGCAAAGCATGATGGACTTCGAGGAGTTTGTGCCCCCAGTACCACCACCGCCCTACTACCCACCTGAGTACACCTGCAGCTCTGAGACCGATGCGCAGAGGTACCCAGCTGGGAGCAAGGCTGGTGGAGCATGGCAGGAGCTAGGGGGGCCTGTTTGCCCCCAAACAGGGCTTGTCCTACCTTTTCTGCTCTTGCCTCTGCAGCATCACCTACAACGGCTCCATGGACAGCCCGGTGCCCCTCTACCCAACTGACTTTCCCCCTTCCTATGAGACCGTGATGGGGTTGCGCGGAGACAGCCAGGTGGGAGATGAGTGACTGTGGGCAGGTGATGGCCAGGGCAGGGCTGGGCTCCTCTTCTGCCTGTGCCCTGACCTTGCCATCCGACAGGCCACCCTGTTTGAGTCGCAACTGACAGATGGCTCACACGCCTGCACCTGTGACCGTGTCCCCTCCATTGTGCTCAGTGGAGAAGGTGAGTGAGCCCCAGCAGTGCACCTCAGGCTGCAGCATCAGCAGGATGGGAGAGGGGCTGTGGGAGGACTAGCCCTTCCCAGCAGCTCTTCATTCACACCTGCTCCATTCCGCACAGTGTCCATGGACAGTGGGTCCCTGATCATGTCTGAGATCATGGACATCCCTGGCGACAGCAGCCCCTCGGAGGACTCATGCCTGCTGGAGCTGCAGGGCTCCATGCGCTCAGTCGACTATGTCCTCTTCCGCTCCATCCAGCGCAGCCGCGCAGACTACTGCCTGAGTGTCGACTGCATGCAGTGCAGCCACCACGCACGCAGCCCCACACTAGGCTTGCAGGGGCCCTTCGAGGAGACGCCCCAGCCCCGGGTGCGGGGGGAGCGCTCCTACTCCTGCTCTACTGCGGAGCCCAGCCACGACGGGGTCTTGGTGGGGGGAGCAGTCACCCACAGCTGCAATCGCCTGGAGGGGCTGTCCCGCTGCGTGGGTCCCTGCTTCCCTGAAGTGCGGCTCAAGGAGAAGGGATCGCTGCAGGGCCGCGGGGTTGGCCGCTCTGCGGGGCCCAGTGCTGGGCGCCTCTGCCACCCACGACGCAACAGCGAGACTTCCTGCCCCTCGTCCCCGGCCCCAGGGCTGAGCCAGCACCCGCTGGTGAGGTCACACAGTGACCCTGGCGTCCCCATGGCCGAACATGCTGGTAGGTGGCAACTGCTGCAAGAATTGGGACGAACATTTGGCTGTGACTATCAGGTGCAGCCAGGACTTGCCGCAGGTTTGGGCTGCATTTCTGCATGGCCAGGCAGGATTAGAGTTGGTCTGAGGGACATGGCTATGCCAGGGGAATGGAGGGAGCCGGTGAGGGCTGCTGGGCTGAGAAGGAGCAGGGTGCTGGGTAGATCATGCTGCCTGTTGCTGGGGGACACAGAGCGGTGTGGGATGATGCCAAAGCCTGAGTGCTCGCTCTGCTCCCTACAGATTTCAGGGAAGTACTTTATACCAAAGCACTGGACGACACCACGTCCAACTCCTCTGCAGATACAGGTCAGAGCATGGGGATGCACTGGGATATTCAAAGAGGCGAGGGGAGTGTTTTTATAGCTTTTGGGGTTTGGGCTCACCCTGTTGGGGCTGGGAGGGAGACCCGTGGTAATACTGCTCCTGCTGGCTGGGGAGGGGAGACAGCAGGACCCCTGGGGATTATGGGGAGAGGTCCCATCAGGAGCAGTGTCAGGGCATCCAATGGCCTTGTCTCTGCAGGGCTGTACTCAGAGGCCTGCCTGCTTCACCGTTCGCACTGTGAGTCCCCACTGTTGCTCCGGGCTGGCTCGGCGGGGAAGAGCAAGCCACTGCCCTCCAAGAAGGTGACACAGCAGCTGTCAAAGACGACGACTCGCTCCCTGGGGGACCTCAAGGTCTGCCGGGGCACCCGTGGGCTGGTGGCCAGGTTCCTGCAGAGACCCAAGCGCAGCCTGGCAGCCAGCATGGAGGTGCCTGGGCACAGCTCCCAGGGGCACAAGCAGGTGGGCTGTGGCAGCCACGGTGCCCCAGGGAACAGGGGCAGCTCTTCTTTGCCAGGGAGCCCCATCACACCCTTTCCCGCTCTCTGGTCCCCACCAGCATCGCCATACTGGACCTTCCAGAGTTTCTGTTCCCCTGCCATGTACTCCATGGTGTTGACACCCTAGCTGCAGGCAGACTCTCCTCCCTGCACCATGATCCTTCCTAGCCTTTCTCTACATGGCAGCCCCTTCATCTCGGTCTCCAATGTAGCTGCAAGTGGGGAAATCATGCATGTTGCAATGGCTTTGGCTGTGCCCCTGAGTCACCACAACACACAGGCACTTGCTGGGACATCCTAGCCTCGGCTTACGGGATGCTGGAGACCTTGCGCAGCCTGGGAGGCCCCGATGGGAACAAGCCCATCCTTAATGACAGTGTGCACACATGATGCACACTTCTGTCATCTCTCACCAGCACTGCCCTCCTGTCCCGTGTGCCCACTCAGCTGCCCCTAGAGTGGGGGCCGATCTGTGGGGTGGGTGAGTGTGGGGTGCTGTGGGCAGGGGTGCCAGCTGCATGGCTACAGCCTGTCCCTGTGGGGTTGCAGGTTCCCTGGAGTGCTTGGCCAGGAGCAGAGCGGCCCCATGAAGGCATCCACCTGCAGAGCTGCGGGGACCTGAGCTCCACCTCGTCCTTGCGACGGCTCCTGTCCTCCCGCCGGCTGGAGCATGGCCGCCCACGGAGCCTCAGCGGGACCTGCAAAGAGAGCAAGGAGAGTGTCCTCTGACAGCACACCCCTACCCATGGCACAGCCTCCACGGGAGCCTCCCAGTGTGGACAGAAGTGTACTGCTCCAGGCCAGGGCCCTTGGACATTGCTGTCCCAGTGGGGCTGGGCCCTGCACTGCTGCCCTGGGGCATCTTCTGAGCCCCCTCCCCAGGCAGGGCCAGGGCGAGGGGCTGGTCCCCTGGGGTGGCTGCTGGGGTCCTGAGACAGCCACGCCTGTCCCCTGCGCTGGCCCTTGTGCCAGCTGTGCCTGTGCCCCGGAATGGCCATGGCTGTCCCCTGCCCTGTCCCCCGTGCTCCGGGATGGCTATGGCTGTCCCTTGCCCTGTCCCCCGTGCTCTGGGATGGCTATGGCTGTGCCTTGGGGTGGCCATGGTTGTCCCCCACACCGGCCATGCCTGCCCCTTGCCCTGTGCCCTCTGCCAGCTGTGCCTGTCCTCTGTGCTGGCAGTGCCTGTCCCCATGCCAGCTGTGCCTGTCCCCAGCCCCTCACCCCCGGTCTCGCACTGGCTGTACCCGGTCCCCGGTTCACCCGGTCCCTTGCGCTGGCCGTGCCTGCCCCCTACCCTGTCTCCATGCCAGCTGTGCCTGTCCCTAGTGCCCCTGTCCCCTGCCCAGACCCTCAGCCCTGTCCCCACACCGGCCGTGCCCAGTTCCCAGTCAGCCCTGCCCCCACACCGGCCGTGCCCGGTCTCCGGTTCCCTGCGCTGGCCGTGCCTGTCCCCTCCCCGGTGTTCCCGGGGCGGCGTTGCGGGGCCGGTCCCGCGGCGCTCGCAGCCCCTCGCTAAAGACCCAGTAAAGGTGTTCGCCACCCCCTGGAACTGTGCCTCCGCTACCGCGGGGAGGGAGGGGAGGGGCGGGGCGAGGCGAGGCGAGCGGGTCAGCTGACCGATCGCGTGACCGGCGGGGCACCGAACGCTTCTGTCTCCAGCGGCGGTTCCGTGGGCTTGGGGTGGTTGGTTGGGTTCGGTGCTCGTTGCTGCCCGGTGCTTCCCTGCGCCTCTCGGTGCCGGCGTGTGAGCACCGCCGCCGCCCGTGTGGCTGCCCCGGGATTGCGGCCCCGTTACCGTCGCGGGGTCAGGGCCGGGCCCGCACCTACTGTCTTGCCCAACCGGGCCCGTCCTGTCCCACCCAGTGCCGGTGCCGCTCCTGTACCGGCGCCCCGGGTGTGGGTGGGACGGAAAGCCCGGACACCCTTAAAGGCGAGGCTGCAACCGGCTCGGGGTGACACCGGGACCGGAGGCTTCGACAGTGCTGCGGCTCATAGGCCTTGTGGCCTGGGACCCACCGGGGGGTTATGGGGGCTACCGGTGCCGGTGCTCTGGGCTGGCTGCTGGTGGTGCAGGCCCTGCACCGGGCCGCAGGTGAGCAGGGAGAGGACCGGGGAGGGGACGGGGAACAGGGGCAGCACCCCAGGGCAGAGAGGAGAGCTCTGGCAGGGATATGAACCTAAGCCACCAGCTTCTTCCACCCTGCCCATGCCCCCAGGTGCTAGGCCCTGCAGCCCCAAGTACTTTGGTCGCGATGCCATGGTCTGTGTCTGCAACGCCACGTACTGTGACACACTGGACCCCGTGGTGCTGCCAGCCCCAGGCACCTATGTCAAGTATGAGAGCAGCAAGGCTGGCAAGCGTCTGGAGCGCAGTGAGGGGAGCTTCCAGCACAGCTTGCATGCCCCAGGTACCCACTGCAGCTGGCAGAGACAGGTCAAACCCTGCCTGTGACCTGCCTTCACGCTGGCTTCTCTCCCTGCAGATCTTGTCCTGACTGTGGACACGACACAGCGATTTCAGAAGGTGAAGGGTTTTGGTGGTTCTGTCACTGATGCAGCAGCTATAAACATCTTTTCCCTGCCAGAAGCAGCCCAGGATCACCTGCTGCGCTCATACTTCTCTGAGGAAGGTGAGAACATCAGGGGAGGTGGGAGGGATGGTTACAGGGACCCTATAGCGCTCTGCCTGGTTGCCAGCAGGGCTAGGAGACTCCCTGCCCCACTGCCTACCTTTGCCCACCCACTCCGCTGTGCCTGGCAGGGCTGGAGTACAACCTTGTCCGGCTCCCTATGGCCAGCTGTGACTTCTCCCTCCATGCCTATACCTACGACGATGTTCCCTTCGACTACGAACTCACCCACTTCAGCCTGCGGGATGAGGACGTGAAGCTGAAGGTGATTGGTGGGAGGAAGTGGGGTGCGGTGGGATGTGAAGGAGGACACAGGGGCTCAGCTCAGGTCATCCCTCTGCCCCCTTCTACAGATCCCGCTCCTGCACCGGGCCTTGGCCATGAGCAAGCGGCCACTGTCGCTGTATGCCAGCCCCTGGACCTCTCCAGCCTGGATGAAGACCAGTGAGTCCTATGTGGGGAAGGGCACCCTGAAGGGACAGGCAGGAGACAAGTACCACAAGACCTGGGCCAACTACTTTGTGCGGTAAGGACCATCTGGGGTGAGGGGAGTTACCTAAGGGATCCTCAGTGGTGCACTGGGGACAACCCATGGCTCACCTCCCTACTCTGCACCAGGTTCCTGGATGAATATGCCAAGCACAACCTGACCTTCTGGGCAGTGACAGCAGAGAATGAGCCCACAGCTGGGCTGATCAACAACTACCCTTTCCAGTGCCTGGGCTTCACAGCAGAGCAGCAGCGAGACTTCATCGCGCGGGACCTGGGCCCTGCACTGGCCAACAGCTCCCACCGCCACATCCAGCTCATCATCCTGGATGACAACCGGCTCCACCTTCCGCACTGGGCCAAAGTGGTGAGTGTGGCATGGGGTCCACCAGCACAGCGAGCTGGGGCAGAGCCTTATTCGTACTGGCACAGCACATCCTCACAGAGGCCTCAGCTGCTCCGTCTGCAGTATGAGGGCTGAGACACTTGACTCTGTCCCCTGGGACCTGTTGGTGGTTGACTTTCCTCCCTTTTAGGTCCTGGAGGATGAGGAGGCAGCTCGTTATGTCCACGGCATTGGCATCCACTGGTACCTGGACTTCATTGGTCCCATACAGGACACTGTGGTGCCCACTCACGAGCTCTTCCCTGACTACTTCATCTTGGCTACGGAAGCATGCATTGGAGCCCATTTCTGGGAGAGGGATGTGATCCTGGGCTGCTGGGAGCGGGGGAATCAGTACAGCCACAGCATCCTGATGGTGAGGCCCCCTGCATCACCCTGTGCAGTAGGCCCCAAACTGAGCTGCCAGCACGTTCCCTCTTCCATTGGCACCCCACTCGTTGGGTAGAGATCTGGGCTGTCCTTTTACAGAACCTGAACCACTATGTGGCTGGCTGGACTGACTGGAACCTGGCCCTGGACCTGGAGGGGGGCCCCAACTGGGTCAAGAACTACGTGGACAGCCCTGTCATTGTGGACAGCAGTGAAGGTATCTTCTACAAGCAGCCCATGTTCTACCACATGGGGCACTTCAGGTGGGTCAGGACCTCATAACAAGCTCTCAGCTGCCCAGGCTCTAACTCCATGGTTGCAGTAGCAGCTTGCTGGGAGGGGAGCAGGGCAAGTTTGTCAGGAGAGGAGCTCTTGTGGGGTCTGACTCCCTTTGTGGGGTTGCTTTTTGCTCATGCCCTTGCAGTAAGTTCATCCCCGAGGGCTCCCAGCGCGTGGGGCTTGTCGCATCCAAAGAGTCCAAGAAGACTGACCTGGAGTACACAGCTTTTCTGCGCCCTGATGGTGCCGTGGTGGTGGTGGTTCTGAACCGGTGAGCAATGCAGCCCAGCCCATGAGCATGGGACCCTGTCCCACTGGGCCCTGCACATGCGTGTGGTTGGTCCTGCTGGGCCTCACACAGGTGCTCGGGAGTTACTGCAGGTCTGACCCTGCTGCTCCTCACTCTCCAGGTCCCTGCAGAACATCTCCTTAGGGCTGGCTGATACAGTTGGTCTCATCGCAGCTGTGGCTCCAGCCTGCTCCATCCAGACCTACCTGTGGCAGCGGCAGTGACAGGGCTGGGATGCCCACAGCTGGCTAGGGACCAGATGGAGCTAGGCCAGGAGAGCAGCCCCACGCTGCCCATGGGCTTGGGCCTGGGAGCACGAAGGAGGTGGCTCACCACTGTCTGCACTGCAGCAGAGCCAAGCGCTCGGGCGAGCTGGAGCAGCGAAGTCGGGCCCGGGAGTGCTGTGCGTGTGCAGGAGGACCAGGGCCACCAGTGCCCTTCAGGGTTGAGATCCCACAGACTGTGAATGCTGTTCCTTTTCTGCTCCAACATTAAATGCTGTTGCTGCCTTTATGTATGTGGCTGGAAGAGGTCCCTCCCGTCCTCCTGGGTGCCATGGCTGGGTGCAACCTGGGCACAGAGCCTGCAGAAGTCTCAGGAGCAGTGCAGAGCACCTGGAGCCCTGTGGGATGACCAGTCTCCCTGCCCCCTCCTGCTGCTCTCCCACCACCACCAACTCACAGCAGGACTTACCCTGCTCTGGGCATCAATCTGCTCCCAGTTCCAAGTTTGTACTGCTTGTCAGGGGGTGACCTGAGCCCAGGTGGTCTGCTGCTGCCTTTGTGGACAGGTTTGGGAACTGTCATAGAATCATAGAATTATCAGGATTGGAAGGGACCTTAGAGACCATCTAGTCCAACTCCCCTACAGTGAGTAGGCACATCTCCAACTAAATCAGGTTGCCGAGCACCCTGTCCAGCCTCACCTTGAACACCTCCAGGGACGGGGCCTCAACCACCTCCCTGGGCAACCTGTTCCAATGTTCCACTATCCTCATGGTACGGAACTTTTTCCTAATATCTAATCTAAACCTACTCTTCCCTAATTTAAATCCATTACCTCTTGTCCTATCACTACAGGCCTTTGTAAACAGGCCCTCCCCAGCCTTTCTGTATGACCCCTTCGGGTACTGGAAGGTGACTCTTAGGTCCCCCCGAAGCCTTCTTTTCTCAAGGCTGAACAATCCCAGCTCTCTCAGCCTATCCTCATGGGGGAGGTGTTCCAGCCCTCTGATCATTTTTGTAGCCTAAAATGTCAGGCAGCTCCTCTCAAGCTGGAGCCACTTGCAGCTTGCTTCTGAGCTCAGAGGGAGCGTGGGTCACATCTCACCCTGCCCAGGGTGCAGGGTGCTCCGCGAGGTCAGGGCTGAAGGCAGAACCAGCTCCAGGAGCATTGCAGTGCAGTGGGTTCAGGGTACGAGCTGGCTCTGGATGGTGTCTGGGCATCTACAGGCTTCTCCTGGAGCTTTGCAGGGAGAGGCATTCCTGCTGGGCTGCAGTGGCCCTGCGTGTGTTGTGTTGTCCCCTGTGGTGGTCCTCACTGTGATAAGGAGACCTGGGATGCACTAAAGGCTCAGCACCTACTGAGGAACTGGGCCAGCTTGAACAAGTAGGCACAGGGCCAAGAATGGGTCCTGAGCATAGGCACACCCAGGAAGGAAGGAGGGAGCTTGGAGGGTGTGTGGAGCCAGGGATTAGGGCAGGGAGCTTGTGATTGCAGGCAGGGGGAGGGAGGGAGGCCAGGGGTGCTGCGTTGAGCTGGGTCAGCAGAGTCGAGGCAGGCGAGCTGCAGCCCAGGGATGCTGTCAGGGCTGACAGCAGAGACGCTGTGTGGGCTGGGCACAGCCCAGTATGGCTCCAGCTGTGCCTGGGGCAGTGGGCAAGCATGTGACAGTCACCCTGGGAAGCTGTCACATCCTGCATAGCAATGCCACTGGGATGCTGCTCTGGAGCTGAAGCCCTGGGACCCCACAACACCAGGGGGGTGCCTACAGCCTGGGGAGAACCTGCAGGGCAGAGGACTAGGGGCATTCTGCTCCTGCCCTGAGGCTCTTTGTGTTTGACCACAAGAGGGAAATATTTCTCCAGGATCGCAGCGACAGCGTGTCCTGCTTCCAGCATCCCTGTGCCGGGAGCAGGACCTCTCCTCCACCTGTTGCTTCCTTCCCAGGTTCTTACTTACCACCTTCCTTTGGTGTTTCATTGTTCCTGGTGATAAAAGCCAATGGCCACTCAGAACACGTGCTTTCATACCTGTGCACTGCTCAGCTCTGAAGGACTCTTAGTACCTCCACATCAAATGGAGAGGAAGTGAATCCTCTCTAGGCTTATTAATTCTTGTGTGAAGGTTTGGCTCATTTTCTGGTGTGCAGTGGCTGTTGACTGCTGGGGTTGGGAGTACCTCCCAGCAGCAGGCTTGGAACCAGTGACCACCAGCAAGGGCCAGGTCTCCCTATGCTCCAGGCTAAGGTCCAGCTGCCTGGCAGGATCCTAGAGCCTGAGCTGATGCCATGATGCTCCATCAAGGCTCTGTGTGTGGCTCCTCCTTGGGCACCGATGTGTTTGGAGTCACAATCCCCTTAAAGGCAGCTCAAGCCCCAGCTCCATGTTCTTGGGGCCCTCATCCCTATTGGCCCAGATCACGGAAGAGATACACCCCCAGGCTCCTCTACCTGCCGTGGGGCAGGTCTGCCACCAGCGTGAAAAATGCTGAGTGCCGGGAGCGGCTTGAGAAGTAGCTTTAAGAGGATTTGGTGTGGCTACCCAGCATCTCCTGTGCGACCTGCTCCATGTCAAGGTGTTCCCCTTCCCCTGGGTCTCACTTTTCCTGCTCAGCAGGAAGCTCTTATCAGCTGGTGTTGATAAGGACAAGCTCCAGCAGCCTCCGCAGTGTTTTTTTCTCCTGGGAGCTGGGGGGTGGCTGCAGGGACCAGAGCCAGCTGTGGGGCTGGGGGTAGGCAGAGCTGGACCACAAAATGGGGAGGGAAAGAGTGTAGAGAGCATCCTGGGTGGCTGGCAGCAGGCTGGGAGGCACCTGATCACTGTGGGGCAGCAAGGGCTGACCTATTAATCCCTCCCCAAAATTGGGGCTTATTAATTAGCCTGGGTGTAACGGGCTGTTGACAAGTTAGTCAGAGCTGGAGGTGGGAGAGAGACAGGGCCAGGAGTTTCCTTCCCAGGCTGTTTGCCCTGTGACTTGGAACCAGGGGCTGCCTGACCCCATCTGCTCCTTCCTTGGTGGCAGTTGGCCCAGGTGCCCTGTGGCTTGGCCCCATGTGGCAGGCAGAGTAGGAGGAACTCTGATTAAATGAGTTGCCCCACAGCTGCATCTGATATGCCAGAAATGGAGAAAATTAGTCATGAAATGCTGCTCCACCCAGAGAGGGAGAGCTAACGGAGCGGTTTAACCCTGTGGAAGGAAACTGAGCCACAGCACTTGATGCTGTTGGCAGCCGGGGCTGGGAGCTGCCTGCTCTCTGGCCCCCTGGGTCACCCCTGAGAAGAGGTGATGAGGGTGTCCCCAGGTGATGGGTATGTGTCCACAGGAGCAGGCACACAGTGGGTGATGTGACTGGAACTAGGCAGTGTCAGTGTGCCTGGGTGAGCTGGCCCAGTGCAGCCCTGACTCTTTGGACTGGGAAGGCTGCTCTCAGAGGAGCAGGGAGCACTCCTGGAGTGGTTTATGACCAGGCACAGAAGAGCAGAGCCACTGTTGGGGCTTCAGGCTCTCTTCTGTGAGTCTGGGTGGACAGAGTAGCCCTAACTGTCATCTCAGGGGCCAGAGCACTGCCCTGGCTGGGCAGGGGCTAGGGCACTTGCCAGCTTGTGCTACTGCCTTCCATAGTGCACACTGAGGTGTGGTGAGCTATGCAAATGACTTGGGCAGGGCGTGGCAGTGGCCCCAGCTCCTGCATGGCTGCGCGTGGAAGGTCCTTTAGCTGAGCAGCCACACTTGCCATCCTCGCCTGGGGGTTCTGGACCCTCCCTATGCTGGGACCATGGCCACTGCAGCTTTGGGGGGAAATGAGAGAACTGGGGTGATGGGCACAGGTAAATTGCTCAAGGTGCTCATCAGCAGGACAGCCTATGGGGCTGGTGAGCCTTCTTGTGGGCTCTACTGTGGTTCCAGGGATTCATCCAGACCCTGCCTGACAGAAGAAGGAAATCAGATATTCTTTCATGGCGTTTCAGTGGGTCCTCGGAGCTGCACGTGCTGCTGGTAGGGTCTGTTGGGTAGCCAGAGCTGCCAGCACCATGTCTCTGTGTCTTCTTTCTGGAGGCTGATGCTCTTCAAGGCAGCAGAAGATGAGGGGAACCTGCTTTGGCCCTGCAACGAGGAGACCTACCATGATCTGGGTCCAACACCAACAGTAGGTATGGGCCAGGAGGAGGGCAAGGAGGAGCTGTGGGGGTGGGATAGGGTGTGCTGCAGAGGGAGGTCTCGCAGCAGCTCCCTGTAAAGGTGACGTGAGGAGACTGGAGCTGACTGAGGAGGAGGAGAGCTGGTGGCAGTGCAGGTTGGGGAGCAGCTGGGGCAAAGATGGGTGGGATGGGGACTGCTGAGAGGGATGGATCTACCTCACCTTCCTGCAAGGTGAGGGGTGGGTTTGGGGGGTGGAGAATGGAGCATGCAGCAGAAGGTCCTGGGCAGCAGAATGAGGAGTGGGGGGAGAGGAGGTGCTGATCCATCCAGCTGGGGAGTACAGCCTTCCCTTCCACCTCCTCCTGCACTCGCCTTTGCTGAGGGTGTCCCTTCTCACAGGCTCTGCTCCCCGGAACCTACTGGAGCTGGGAGGACACAAAAGGGCTTATGGGGGCTGTTGTCATCCTGGTCTGGCTGCTGCCGCTGCTGCTGTCACTGCTGCTACAAGCAGTGCCCCGGGCTGCAGGTGAGTGCCAGGACGTCGTGGGGGTGGCAATGTGATGATGTGGCTTGGATGCCAGCATGCCCTGGGACAGGGTCAGGAGCCCAAGGGCAGCACCAGAGCAGGGGTGCCTGGAGAGGGGATTGGGGCAGAGGCAGCACCCAGGGCAGGCAGGAGAGTTCTGGCAGGAATATGAACCCAAGCCACCAGCTTCTCCCACCCTGCCCATGCCCCCAGGTGCCAGGCCCTGCAGCCCCAAGTACTTTGGTCGCGATGCCATGGTCTGTGTCTGCAACGCCACGTACTGTGACACACTGGACCCCGTGGTGCTGCCAGCCCTAGGCACCTATGTCAAGTATGAGAGCAGCAAGGCTGGCAAGCGTCTGGAGCGCAGTGAGGGGAGCTTCCAGCACAGCTTGCATGCCCCAGGTACCTACAGTGGCCAGGTGGGTGGTGGATGCCACCACAGAATCCTTGGACACTACAAGCTGAGCTGAGGTCTCCTTTACAGGGCTGCTGCTGACACTCAACATCTCTGCACTGTACCAGCGTGTGAAGGGCTTTGGTGGGTCCCTCTCTGATGCTGCAGCCCTGAACATCCTGAGTCTGTCACAGCCAGCCCAGGACAACCTGTTGCGCTCCTACTTCTCTGAGAGCGGTGAGCAATGAGGGTACTGGCAGTGTGGGTGGCTGGTAGGGCCCCCGTAGGCAGCTGTGCCCATCCCTGCTGATGGGACACCCATCACCTGTGTGTCTGCTCTTTTCTGCTCCTCAGGGATTGAATACAACCTCGTCCGGCTCCCCATGGCTTGCAGTGACTTCTCTGTGCGTCCTTACAGCTATGATGATGTCCCTAACGACTATGAGCTGAAGCACTTCAAGCTGGCGGAGGAGGACGTGAAGATGAAGGTGGGAGGCTGCAGCTGCTGCCATTGACACCTTGTCCCCTCTCCTGCTGGAACTCCTGTGTGTGTCAGGACCCCTGGGACCAGGCACTACCAAGCCCCATGCAAGGTGGCAGGGTGCGTGGGTACAGCTTGTGGGAGCTGGCACCTCCTCCAGGGCAGGTCCTGGCACATCCCAGCTGGCACGGGCAGGATGCAGAGCCAGGGCACCGTGCAATGGGGTGGTGCTCGCAGGCTGCTGTTCCCCATGGAGGTTCTTTGAGTGCTCCCTTTCCTCCCGTGCTGAGCCGTGTGGTTTTGGGGGGCTGGCGCTGGAGCTGAGCAGGTCCCTCTGCTCCCTTCTGCAGATCCCCCTCCTGCACCGAGCCTTGGCCATGAACAAGCGGCCGCTGTCGCTGTACGCCAGCCCCTGGACCCCCCCAGCCTGGATGAAGAGTAACGGGGATGTCCGCGGGAAGGGCACCCTGAAGGGGCAGGCAGGAGACAAGTACCACAAGACTTGGGCCAACTACTTCATCAAGTACCATCTCCTGGGGCTGGGGAGCAGCAGGTCGGGGTGAGCAGAGGGTGGGCAGACTCGGCTGATGCTGCCCCTCCTCCGTTCCCTGTGCCAGGTTCCTGGACGAATATGCAAAGCGCAACGTGACCTTCTGGGCAGTGACAGCACAGAACGAGCCCCTTGCAGCGCTCCTCACGCCCCCTCAGTTCCCCAGCATTGCCTTCACAGCCGCACACCAGCGAGACTTCGTGGTCCGTGACCTGGGCCCCGCACTGGCACGCAGCCCACACCGCACCCGCCTCATTATCATGGACGACCAGCGCATCCACCTCCCACACTGGGCCAAAGTGGTGAAGAGCCAAGCCCACTATCCTGCCCCGCTCCTTCCTCTCCCTCTGCTTTGTGTCCCACCCCAGCCTTGGGTTTTAGCTGCTTCTAGCCCTAGACAGAGCAGGAGGCAAACTGGGTCTGTCCGAGAGGGAGCTGGAGATACTTAATCCAGTAGCAACCTCCTCCTCCTCCCCTGCAGCAGGGACGGGAGGTGGCATCCGAGTCCCAGATTCCCGTAGCGCAGCATGCTCCTGGTACACCAGCACCTTCTTCAGGCAGAGCTTTGGCTGATTCGGTTCATCCTTGGCAGTGCGGAAGAGCTGCTTGTGGGAATTACCTTAAACTAAAAGAAAAGAAAATAAAAGGTGCTCCTACTCCTGCTTGAGTGAGGCTGGAGCTGCAGGGAGGGCACAGCATCTCCCTCACTGTTTCCCATCAGCAGCACCCCGGGACCAGGCAGGGCCATGGTGCAAAGCAAGACCACCCTGGGGTTGGAGTAGGGGACATGGAGGGAAGACCAGACAGCAGCAGAGGCCACACTGGGGGCAAGGAGCCCACCAAGGGGCATGTCTGCCCCCACACACCCATTGCTCTGTGCCCAGCAGGATGCCAGAGCCACATCAAGATGCTGCTTATGGCTTGCTACTTGGGGTGCAGGTGATGAAGGGAGAGGGTTGTGGGTGCTGCTGTGGTGCTCACAGGAGAAGACGAGGGGATGCAGGTGGCCCTAAAAGACCCACTGATGTGTGGGTGCTGGTGACCTTGGTGCAAGTTATCTTCTCTGCTCCCCCCAGGTCCTGGGCAATGCCACCGCTGCTCACTACGTCGCCGGTGTGGGGGTTCACTGGTACCTGGACAGCGTTGTCCCAGCCAGCTGCCTGGACACCACCCACAAGCTCTTCCCTGACCATTTTCTCCTCTACACTGAGGCCTGCAGTGGCTTCCTCACCTTCCGGTTCTCTGTGTCCCTGGGTTGCTGGGAGCGAGGGAACAGCTACAGCCACAGCATCCTGACGGTACGGCCCCTGACACTGCCCACCCGGGGCTGGGGTCCTGGCTCAGCCCTGCTCAGCCCCTTCCTCACCTGCCCAGGTCCTGAACCACTTTGTGGCTGGCTGGACTGACTGGAACCTGGCCCTGGACCTGGAGGGGGGCCCCAACTGGGTCAAGAACTACGTGGACAGCCCTGTCATCGTGGACAGCAGCAAGGATACCTTCTACAAGCAGCCCATGTTCTACCACCTGGGACACTTCAGGTGGGTCAGGGCCAGGGGGGCTCAGGTGCTGTGCCCAGCCTGAGACCAGGGACACGATCCCTCTCCTGCTCCTCTCCCCACAGCAAGTTCATCCCAGAGGGCTCACAGCGTGTGGGGCTTCACAGCAGTCACCGATGCCTTATCTGTCAGCTGGAGCATGTGGCTGTCCTGCGCCCTGATGGGGCCCTTGTCTTGGTCGTCCTCAACAGGTCTGTGGGGCAGCCCAGGGTGGTGGTCCTGGCCCCTGCCAGCCTGCTCAGTCCTTCTCACCCCCAGGTTTGGCTGGGATGTGCCGTTTGGGATCCAGGACCCTGCTGTCGGTTTCATCGAGACTGTGGCTCCGGCCAACTCCATCCAGACTTACCTATGGCGTCAACAGTGATGGCCAGGGCAATGCTGGGGACAGCACCGAGGGGCCGGGCTGGGTGAATCTCTGGGGATCAGCTCTCCCCCACCCTTTCTAGCATCCTTCAATGGTGGAAGTGGATGGTGTCCCACTCTGGGGGTACAGGAGGGCCTAACAGTCCTGCCCCTGTGCACTGGCTGCGTCTGCTCCTGGCCTGGGGTCTCACCAGGAGTGCTGCTTCTGGCACTTCCCAGCTGCCCCCCTCCCTTCCTGGCACCCCCTGAAAGCTCCTGCTGTGCCTTGTCCTGAACCACGCTTCCACACGTGGCTCCATTGAAACCTTTGCACGTGGCTTGGGTGCCAAATAAAACTGTGATATGCTCCCTCTGGTATGCAATGTCCCTATCAGAGTTTCCTCTGTGCACTTGGAAATCACTTGGTTTTCCTTGGAGAGAGGCAGCGAAGGGTGAGGGGTGCCCCAGGGAGCTGCATCTGACCCTGTGGCCCGCGTGGCGCTGCCTTGTTTATCGCTGCAGCTGGAGCCTCCGCTGCATGCCAGCTCTTGATTTGTTTCATATGTGCTTGTGGTTTTTCCCCAGCCTACTCTTTTTTTTTTTTTTTCAAATCAAAATGTCGTGTTGCACCAGGGCAGACACTGTGGAAAAGGCCAAGTCAATGCTGTCAGTGTCCCCATCCACCAAACCTCGCAGACAGATCAGGGTGATGCCATCTCTTCCAGGGCTTTGGCTGCATCCAGCCACCCTACAGCAGTGCAGCCGCCAGACAGAGTCCTCTCTATTCTGGCCATGGCTGACATCAAGGTGGCAACCCACAAGGACCTGCCTGTCCTGTTTGCTCTCTTTAAATACAAGTTACAGTATTTGCTTGCTCCAGCCTTTGGGAAATTTACCAGCATCTTAGAAGTCCTGGAATGAGAAAGCCAGAGAGCTGCTTGGCAAATTCCTCTGGTGTGTGAGCTGCTGAGTTGCTGATGTTGGGGAAAAAGAGGGGAAAAAAAAAAAAAAAAAAAAAAAAAAAAAAAAGGTTTAACAGCTGTTTTCCTGGAGTACAGCATGAAGATGGCACCAGGCTCTAAATCAGCCCTGGTCACAGAGTACATCTGTGCGTCCTAATGCTATTATCAATGCTCCTGGGTAGTGCTGGCCCAAATGGGCACGGGGCTACTTCTGCTTATAGACTCATAGAATCACAAAGTAGTTTGAGTTGGAAGAGACCTTTCAAGGTCATCTAGTCCAACCCCCTGCAGTCGGCAGCGACATCTCCAACTCGATCAGGTTGCTCAGATCCCTAAACAACCTGACCTAGAATGGTTTGAGGGATGGGACATCTCCTCCCACCTCTCTGGGCAACCTGGGACAGGCTCTCACCACACTCAGCAGCAACTATTTCTTCCTTCTCTCTAGTCTCAGCCTCCTCTTTTAGTTTCAAACCATCTCCCCTTGGCCTGTCCCAAGGGGTCCTGCTCAAAAGTCTCTCCCCACTTTTCTTTTAAGCACTGAAAGGCTGCAGGAATCTCTCCCTGGAGCCTTCTCTTCTCCAGGCTGAACAACATCAACTCTCTCAGCCTGTCCTCATAGCAAAGAGGTTCCAGCCCCCTCATCATCTTTGTGGTCTCCTCTGGACCTGCTCAAAGAGGTCCATATCTCTCCTATGCTGAGGACCCCAGAGCTGGACTCAGCACTGCAGGTGAGGTCTCACCAGAGTGGAACAGAGGGGCAGAATTCCCTCCCTGATTTGTTGGCCACGCTGATGGGGATGAAGCTTCTCAAGGTACATTAAAGGTCTGCCATGCGGGGAAAGCACATATGGAGCTCCACACCCCCAGATGTTCAGCAGCACTCAGGAAGGCATGTGCAGGGAAGTGCTTCAGCACAGCCCCTCCGGGCAGGCTCCACACTCCCTGCCCATCTGGAACTGCAACTGCTGCAGGGCTGGTACCTTCCCTCCGCACAAAAAAAGGAAAACTGAGGCCTGCAATATCCCCAGTGGCAGGTGTGAGGGGCCTGAATGAAGCTGAAGGAATCGGTCCCATCGTCCCCACTGGCCACAGCCTGTGCTGCGGTTTCCTTGACCCAGCTACCAGCATGAGCAGAGTCAGGGGGACACCAGGGCCAGTCTGGGCAGATACCACCTCTCTTGCGGCTCTGCTTCTCTCCTGTTTCTCCTGATGGGCAGGTGCAATTAGGAAGAATCCCAAATTAGAAGGTGTGGAGTCCAGACTTGTTTTGCAGGTGATAGACTGCTTCAGCCTGCTCCACCCAGCACAGCCGCAGGTGTGGGGCTCAGGTTGGGGGGGGCTGACAGTCCCATGACAAGGGTGAGCGGCACCCCAGCATCTGCAGCTCCCTATCTACCCATCCCCTCCTCAGTCAAGCACCAAGGAATGGGTGCAGGCATCTCTGCCGTGAGTAGCTGCTCATGGGCTTGCCCATGGCCCCAGCACCACTTCTGCCCACACCTGGGAAGTTGCTGGTGCAGCCACAAGCAGGGCATAGGTTGTGGCTATGGCATTGGCTGCAGACAGCTCTTGCCTGCACTGGAGGTGTAGCCAAGCCATGTGTCAGGTGGGACTCGAGGATGAGCAGCTGCAGGACCCCAGTGGACACTCCTGGGTAAGCGCAGCCAGCCCTACCCTTGCCTGAGGAGACAAGTGTTCAAGCTCTTTGCGAGGGACTGCACTGGCGCTGGGTAGAAGAGGCTGCAGAGGGGCCTGTCTGGAGTGATGGCGGCACTTTTTGGGGCAGGTGGGCATCCCACCAACCCAGCTTCCCTCTGGTGATAAGGACAGGTTTCAGGAGAGCTTTGCAAATGCTGCAATGAGTGTTGAAAGCTCTCACTGGAGTGAGGTTGCAAAATTATCCCCAGGCTCCTCTTCATATGCACAGAGTCCCATGAGCTGTTCTCTCCTGGACTCACCTTTCCTGCTCCACCAGACACTGTCACCTCCTACCACATTCAGCCAGAAAGCAGGTCCTGCCATCCTGCTGCCCCACAGCCAGCAGAGACACGGTAAGAGGGTTTTCTGGAAGCAGGTGAGTACCCTCAGCCTGGAGTGGCTTCATCAGTTGGTGGGGACAGGTATAGACCTGGACAGCAGGACCATGTTGAGGCCATGCCCATGGTGCTGGGCAGCACTCCTGGGTAGGGGATGGGAGGAGATGTGTGTGGAGATGTGTCCTGCCTATCCCTGGTCCCCATCCTGCGCAGTCTTGTGGATCAGTGAGCTGGTGTCACCTTCCCCTGCTCCAAGGCAGCAGCCTGGCATTGGGGTCCTGAGGCATGGAGGTGGCTTGTTCTGTGCCCTCCTTGAGAAGCTTCTTGCCCAGTGTCATGGGAAGGACAGGACAGGGTGGAAGCACCAGCAGGGAGCAGGGGAATGCAGGACTTCTTTGTGCCAGGGGGTTGAGCCCCAAACTGCTCTGGCTGGGCAAGTCCTAGCTGCCGTGCCCGTGGGGTTGGGAGCATGGAGCTGTCTGCTCCTGCCCATGGCTCAGGAGGCGCTAGGGACAGACAGAACAGCATGGCACAGCATGGCATGGTACCGTATGGTAAGGTACATCTGTGGGACGAGCAAGGAGAGAGAGGGATTGGTAGGGCAATGATGGGAGTGAACCAAGCTGCTGGGTACAGTTGGTGTAGGTGGTTGGGAATGCCAGGCTGGCGGATATGGGATGACACCCGCCCAAAGGGCTGTACCCCTGGCCAGGATGTGGGGCAGGAGGGAAGGTGAGTGCACGGCTGGGACTGTGAAGCAGGGTGTTGGGGACTGAACCTGCTATTGCTCCCCAAGTCTCCTAGGCGGGGAAATGCTGGGGCTGTCCTGCCCAGTGCAGGTCTGGGACAGGGTGAGAGGAGCTGGTGGTTGATACCTGGCACTCTGCTCCCAGCCCTGCTGCTTGCCCTCAACGTTCATCTGAGCCGCGCTGCAGCAGAGGTGCCAATGGGGCCTTGGTGCACCTGCATCCTGGGCTGGCTCCTGCTTGTACAGGCAGCATTGAGAGCAGCAGGTAAGTGCTGGTGCCATGTCCCCAAGCTGTGGAGGTCAGTGGCTTGAGGTGGTAAAAGCCATGGGTTTGGTGTCCATGGGGGATTGAAGGGGTGAGCTGGACGCCTGCTGCAGCCCTGTGTGCCTCCCTGCTTTCTTCTCGTGCCATAGGTGGTCGCCCCTGCAATGCCAAGGACTTCGGTCACGGCTCACCAGTCTGCGTCTGCAGCGCCACATACTGTGACACACTGGACCCCGTGGTGCTGCCAGCCCTAGGCACCTATGTCAAGTATATGAGCAGTAAGGCTGGCAAGCGCCTGGAGCGCAGTGAGGGGAGCTTCCAGCGCAATGCCAAGACTCCAGGTACCCACTGTGGCCAGACACCTGTCTGAACACTGGGAAACAGAGTCCACCCCTGCATTGCAGCTGTGATGGTGCTTGCTGTCTCCTGCAGATTTCCATCTCACCCTGGATACAGCACAGCGGTACCAGAAGGTGAAGGGCTTTGGTGGCTCAGTCACAGACTCAGCTGCCATCAACATCCAGTCCCTGTCCAAGGATGCCCAGAAACACCTGATCCGCTCCTACTTCTCTGAGGAAGGTGAGCCTGCAGCAGGACAATGCTGCTGGGGGCAAGGCTGGTCTGTCTAGCTTCCTCTGCTCAGGATCTGGCTGTTGAGACTCTTGCTAAGGGACTGGAAAGCTGCTGGAAGCCAGGGAGCTGCACCCCCTAAATGCACACCAGAGATGCCCATCACCACCCCCTCTGTCCCCAGGTATCGAGTACAACCTTGTGCGCGTCCCCATGGCCAGCACAGACTTTTCTGTCCGCCTGTATACTTATGCCGATGCAGAAAATGACTTTGAGCTGAAGCACTTCAACCTGACGGAGGAGGACACACAGATGAAGGTGAGTCCTGCAGGGTAAGCCCAAGGTGCTGGGGCAGCAGCATGGGTGGTATGGAATGGGGACAGGGAGCACCTTCCCACTGATGGGGAAGGAGAGACCTTGTCCTGCTGCTTGCCGTGCCAGCACTGGGGCAGACATGGAGAGCTCACTGCCATCCCTGTTTTCCGCAGATTCCCATCCTCCAGGCAGCCCAGGCAGTGGCCAAGCGGCCACTGTCACTGTATGCCAGCCCCTGGACCTCCCCGGTCTGGATGAAGACAAATGGCGCGATGACGGGGAGGGGGACGCTGAAGGGCAGCCCTGGGGACAAGTACCACCAAGCCTGGGCCAAGTACTTCATCCGGTGAGGAGCACAGTGGGTGCCAGGGTCACTGTGCCCAGGGTTGGGGTTAGCACTGCCGTCACAGTGTCATTCACCATCTGCCCCTGCACCCAGGTTCCTGGACGAATATGCCAAGCACAACCTGACCTTCTGGGCAGTGACAGCAGGGAATGAGCCCACAGCCGGTGAGATCATATTCTACCCCTTCCAGTGTCTGGGCTTCTCCCCTGAGCACCAGCGAGACTTCATCGCATGGGACCTGGGACCCGCACTGGCCAACAGCTCCCACCGCCACGTCAAGCTCATCATCCTGGATGATCAAAGGGTGATGCTGCCCTACTGGGCCCAGGTGGTGAGTCGTCAGGGTTGCTCTCCTGACCCCATGGCAGGTCTCCCAGCCCTAAACATGAGTGACACCTTTCTTCTGCCAGGTTCTCAAAGACCCCATGGCTGCCAGCTACATCAGTGGCATCGGCATCCACTGGTACCTGGACTTCTTGGCACCCATCGACCTCACACTCTCCATCACCCATCACCTCTTCCCAGACTATTTCCTCCTTTCCACAGAGGCCTCTACAGGCTCCTACTTCTGGGAGCCTAGGGTGGTGCTGGGTGACTGGGATCGTGGGAGCAAGTACAGCCACAGCATCCTGACGGTAGGGCTCGTTGGGGGCCGCTGAGGTGCCAGCCACCCTCTGCGCTCACCCACGGCTTAGTGCCACCACCTCCCTGCAGAACCTCAATAACTATGTGACCGGCTGGACCGACTGGAACCTGGCCCTGGACCTGGAGGGGGGCCCCAACTGGAGCAAGAACTATGTGGACAGCCCCGTCATCGTGGACAGCAGTAAGGATGTCTTCTACAAGCAGCCCATGTTCTACCATCTGGGGCACTTCAGGTGTGTTGGGGCTGGGAGAATCTGGCAAGGGGCTGCCAGCTCCTGCTGCTGGCTCCAGCTGCCATCCCAGGCACCACGCTCAGGCCCTGCTTGTCCCTGCAGCAAGTTCATCCCAGAGGGCTCGCAGCGTGTGGGGCTGGCTGTCTCCAAGAAGTGCCACCAGTGTGACCTAGAACACTCAGCTTTCCTATGCCCTGATGGTGCCATCGTCTTGGTGGTCCTGAACCGGTGAGTGGCTCAGCCCTGCACCCCGGCTGGAAGCCTGGCTGCCTCCTCTGACCTCCATCTCCCCTCACATCCCCACAGCTCCCCTGTGGATGTGTCCTTCGGGATCTCCGACCCACAGGTTGGCTTCATCAAGGCCACAGCTCCCAGAGACTCCATCCAGACATTCCTATGGAAGCAGCCAGACTAGTGTGGTCGCAGCTGGTGGAGGAGGGAGGTGCTGGCACGGGGAGCGTGGTGCTGGTGGAGGGCTTGGGGACAGGACCCTGCACAGGGCTGAGGACATAACACAGGCCCTGCAGCCCTGTGATGTCCCTGGAGACCTGTTTGATCCTGCTATTTTCTAGATGTTTTAATAAAATAAACAGGTTTTCTACAACCTCGCCTGTGCCCTCTCTGCCCTCCGTTGCTGATGCCCAGGAGACAGGACTGTGCCAGAAGCCAGAGGAGGAGGCAGCTTTAGGGCTGGTGGTACTTGCTGAGTCCTATGGGGTCCCATCCTACCCTTGTTCCTGGGGTACCCCAGCTGGAACCAGGTCTGTGCTGCAGGGAGGCAAGGGGTCTCACCCCCAGGGGTGGCATCTCCATCCCTTCTGCCCACTGCAGCATAGACCGGCCAGAGCAGGGGCCAGAAGCTGGTATGGGACTGTGGCTAGCAGCAGCCAGGACCCACAGCCAGGAGCTAGCACAGGACCCTGACGCCAGCATCCTTGGCTTTTCCTCCTAGCCAGAGCACACTGTGGTTTCTTCTGACTGAGCAGCCATCAGCCCCCTCCTGGCTAATGCGAACCGGGAGCATCGGGCACATACTTCCCGAGTGACGTTATGGGGGGAGCAAGCATGGGGGGGCCTGCACTGAGTCATCCCCCTCCCAGTGGGGCCCCTCACTCTGGGCCAGCGCGGGGGAGGCTCCGCAGCTGGCCCCAGCGCAGCGGCACAGCACCACGGCTCTGCTCACAGCACTGCACCCTGCGCCCCACCGCCATCACACCCATGTGGGAGACACGGGGGACATGTGTCCCGGGAATCTCATTCTGGAGACATTGGGCACAGCCAGCCCCCAAAGATGCCTGCAGTAGCGGTGTCAGGATGCTGGTGGCTGAACAAGCTAGGGCTGTGCACCACGTACGGTACGTGGTACACAGTCCAGCCTGGCCAGGTGCCGTTTTTCCATTTGCGCGCTTGTAAACCGACAGCAGCCAGAGGAAACCACAGCGGCATGGCCAGCCCCATCACCGAGCCCCACACCGAGGGTCCTGAGGGGACACGGCCGTGCTGCTGGGGCACAAAGCACCTGGGTGGCCATCCCCATCCCTGGGCCTCACTCTGCAGCCCACGCGCCCTTGGCTGCTGCTTGCCGAGCCACGCTTACCGCACAGCATGCTCTTGGCAGTGCCAGCTGTGAGGAACTCCCTATTGCTAGCAGACACGGAGGAATGCAAACAGAACCCTCAGCGCCGGAGGAATTCCTGCTGAGGCCGTGGCTGCTTGCCACCCTCCTCGCACTGCTGCAGGAAGCTGGGCTTGAGGTTTCCCTCCAGCAGTATGGAGCTGGGTTCTGGGTGTCCCTCCAGCAGTGAAGAGCTGGGCTAGGTGTCCCTACAGAAGTGGGGAGTGTCCTGCCCTCAAAGGCTGGGGACACGTCCTGCCAAGGAAAACAAGCCTCACTTGCTGCTGGTTTCTGCTGCAGCAGGCCAGGGACCATCCCCAGTCATGCCATGGTTCCTGGGGAAGCTGGGCTGGCAGTGGCGTGGCGGGAGACGTGGGACAGCAGCCCCATAAAACCTTCTGCCTGCTTTGCAGATGGAGGGAGATTGAGAGCCCAGCTCCACAGCTGCCAGAGCACACTGCTGAGATGCTCACGGATGCTTTTAGGAACTTAAAACACCACAGGTCCTCCCTTTGCTCCACCCCAGAAACCCTGTGGCTGGGAACAAGAGAAGGGCACAGGGTGTGATACCCCAGGCAATGGGGCAGCAAGGTGGTACCCACTGCAGTGCTCCAGCCTGTGCATCTGGGGAAACTGGGAACAGCCCTGAGCTTGCTGGGAGGATGAGAGGGTGCAGGCAGAGAGAGGGAGGTTTATTGGTGTGGCAGATGCACTCTCCACGAGAGGGTTGTATGTCCTGGATGCAGAGCAGAGCACCTTCAGGGAGCGATGCTGCCAGGCTCCCAGCATAAAAACAGTCATTTCCAGGAACCAGAGGAGGAGAAACAGTTCTGCAGCTCTTCCTCACTCTTCCTCCTCTTCTTCCTCCTCCTCCAGGGTGATGGGCTGGCGGCCAGCTGGCCCTGTACCACCACGTTGGATGGAGATGATGCCGCTCAGGAAGGCATAGCCCAGCATGGCCACCAGCCCCACCAGCACTGACAGCAGCTGGTTGCGTCGTTTGTGGGGGTCCTCCTCCACCTCGCTGCCATTGGCACTTGCAGCCCGTGGGGTGCTGGATTGGGGCTCACCTGAGTTGGGGGGGGCAGAGCAAGGTATGGAGAGGGGTATGGATCACCCCGAGCCCGCAGGGCAAGGCAGGAGGACACATCTCACCTCCATCCCAGGGGAAGTAGAGGCTGAGGATGGAGGTGCAGTAATTGCACAGGTTCTGCAAGGACTTCAAGTGCTGTTGCAGTTTCCCATTTGGCAGCTTTGCCTTCAGGAGCGGCGCCAGGCGGCTGAAGACGAAGGCGTCAAGAGAGGCTGGCCTAGGGCACAGAGACCTGCGACTGCATCACCATCCCTCCTGCTCCCTCCACCCAAAGCCACTCAGACGCGCTGGCCACCCCCAGCCCGCTGTGCCCCAGGAGATGGCAAGTGGCTCCTCCTCAGGACAGCTCTCTACTTCGAGTTCCCAAGGTGAGGATAGGGGGTGCAGGGTGACCCTATCCTGGAGCAGCTCTGCTGGATCCAACAAGAGATGGCAAAAAGAGATGCTCAGGGCTGGTAGCAGCTCCTGCAGCCTTAATTCCTGCTGCCTACGTCACTCTGTGTTGGCATGGACAGCAGTGTCCCCAAAAAACTGTCCAACCCCACAGCAACATGCATGGGCTGAGGCTTCCCCCAGACCATGGGGTCTCAGTCCTGCCTAGGTTTGGGGGCTCAGGGCCCACAGCACCTTTCCCCCCCGAGGCCACCTACGAGTCTCCGAAGAAAAACTTCTGGGAGCCGAGGCGCTGAGATAGGAGTGTCAGGCATTCCCGAGCATCCCGGTACAGCTGGAGAAGGAGGACAGAGGCTGTCACCCACATGGCAGACTGCCAAGGTGCTAAGGGGAGTGAGAAGGGGGTTCTCAACCAGGGTGAATCCTGGACCCCAGTTAAGACTTTGGCTTTGTGTAGGTCTCTCTGGGCACCCACAGAGAACTTGCTGTGCCCAGACTACATGCCCTCACCTCCTTCTCCAGCTTCTCCTCATCCTCCATGTAGCTATCTCCCCACATGAGCTGCAACCGCTCCAGGTGCTGCTTGTGCATGCAGTTGGGCAGGAAGAAGTTCAGGGGGAAGGGAATGGTTTCTGCATACCACTTCCGCGTGTGCTCCACGTAGTTCTTTGCATCTACCCAGAAGGTGTGGATCTGCAGTGGAGAACAAGCTGTGCCCAGGCCATGGTGGAGCTGGAGCCAGCACAGCCTTTTTCCTTGGCATGCACCACAAAAGCCTGTGCCTGGTGCTGCTCACACAGGCACCAAGTGCCCAGCACAGGACTGGCTACCCTGAAGACCATGAAGGGCTGAGGAAGGGTAATGGCCAGATGCCAGCACCATCTTCACAACACACCACTGCCACACAAGACCCGCTGGCATCCTGATCCTTGCTGCTGATGCTCCAGGCCCCCAGGATTTTGACATCTGCCATGTTCTCTGGGTCTCCTGGCAGGTGGATGCAGACCAGAGCCCACCAGCACAGCTCCAGGGAGCTGATCCGGTCTTCGGCAAAGACACTTTCCCCACGTACTCCTCCAAGATGTTCCCAGACAGAGACTCACCAGCACAGGCAGCAGCTTCTCCTCCAGCAGGGACACGAAGGCCAGTGTGTCTGCTCCTTGTGTAGCTGAGAGGTCGTAGTCAGCATTATACTTCTGCAGAGCAAAGGCGACAGACGTGATCCAGCAAGGAAGCAGCAAACCCTGCCCATGCCTGTTGGGCAACGACGACAAAGCCTCATTCTTCCTGGGGGTGCCTTCCAGCCCTTAGGCCAGGGCAGGAGGTGCCCTTCGCCTCCTCCTACCTGTTTCCTGAGGTGAGTTATGATCTGTTGCGTTTTGGAGATGGTGCCCTCGTCCTGTGTCTTCAGTGCGGGCAAGCATCCTGGGGGAAGAGAGAGAGGTGGCTAAAGGCAGCAGCGCCCAGGAGGCCACCCTGCTGCAGACAAAGGGGTGCAGGGAGGTGCTGCGAAGGGTACTCGCATTGGAGTGAGGGGGTGGGAGGGGTGCATACTGCAGGGTAGGGGGTGTGTAAGGTGGAGCAGAAGGGCTCCGTGAGGTGAGGGGTGTGGATGAGAGCGTGAAAACTGTAGATAATGGGACATGGGGAGTATGCAGGGATGGGAAGGGGATGCAATGGGGTGAGGGGGGCATACTGTGGGACAGAGGCTGCCATGGGGCAGGAGGGGTGTGAGGGGAAGACGGGATGCCACATGGCAGGAGGTGCCATGGGGCAGAAGGCAGCAGGCGGTACCGCTAGGCCCGGCGGGGGATCCTTACCGGAGGGGCTCCTCCAGGGGCTGGTGACCCGGTGCACCTTCAGCGGCGCTCCAGTGAACCGCGCGTAGGTCTGCAAGACAGGAGAGCGGCGGCGAGAGCTGGGGTTCGCCCGGGGGAGACGCACCAGAACCATTTCCGCCGCCAGTCGTAGCCCCGCCGCTGCTCACCAACACGGCCAGGCAGTCAGGATCCACGGAGGGCAGTCCCCAGCCCCCAGCCCAGCAGAACAGCTCCATGGGCGCCGCCATCTTCCCGTCCGACCCGGAACCACACGGACGTCTCCGCCCGGCCCCCTCCCGTACCGCGGGGGCGGCTCCCGCAGCACCGGACCGGGAGCGGCGGGACGGAGGGGAGCGGAGTCAAGGGCGCCTGTGCTGGCCGGTCCCTGGGACCGAGGCCCATTCCCCGCACTGTATCCCCCCGCACGTTTCCATGGGAAGAGAAGAGGGGCAGGAGCTCGCCGACAGTGAAGGGAGGGAAAACTCCCCGCGTGCGGCTCGAGAGCAGCTTTCCCCACCCTTGTCCCTATCCCTCCCAGTTACCGGGAGCTGCTGGCGCGGGGCTGAGGCTGGTGGGGCGGGTCTGGAGCGGCCCCGGGGCTGGGCTTGTCCTGTTACTATGGAGCTGAGGGGAAACAGGAGTAAACAGAGCTGGGAGGCGCGGGCCGCCTTGCTGCCCTGGCCTGTGCTCAGCGGAGACCGGCACGGCCCAGACCGAGCATCCCCGGGTGGCGCGGCGGGTACCGGCAGCACGGCCCGACCCGGACCGAGCATCCCCGGGCGCTGCCCGCGGGACACTGAGCCGCCGCCGCCCCAACGCACAGCGAGGGTGGGATGAGCTCCCGGGATGAGCTCATCGTGTTGCTGCGGGGCTTGGGCCGCATCCCGGTGCTGAGCGCTCTCCAGGCGGGCTGGCTCCGCTCGCTCCCCTCCCGCCCCGGGAGCACCGCCCGGCCCCGGGGACTCGCAATCTGGCGAGGGTCACCCCCTGGCAGAGCAGCCCCGCACCCTCAGCTGCCGCCGTCGATCCCCGATTCTCCCGCATCCCAGCTTGGGATGCTCCGGCGCTGCTGGGGCGGCCCCGGCTGGCAGGGAGGCGGCCCCAGACTGCCTGACCTCCCTGTGAACCGGTGCCTGCCACACTCAATTTCTGTGAGCAGGAGCTGCGCCCGCGGCAGGCAGAGCTGCGGCGGACAGTGGTTCTCCCGCAGCCCTGGCCCCGGTGCCCTGCTCCTCTCCTTCGCCCGGGCTGAGGCCGAGCGCCCGCCGGGGTCCCGGGGATGCGCGCCCCTGATTGACGGCTCTTTGTTTCCTCCTCGCCGACAGCTCCGGCTCCTCCCCGTTCGCTCCACCCCGCCCCGCCGCGCTCCGCTCCGCACCGGGGGCACGGGCGGCATGGGGGCACCGGCGGCCGCGGGGGACACGGTGCTTGGCGCGCTCTTGGCGCTGCTTCTGTTCGGCGCCGCTGCCGCCGCTGCGGCTCGCCCGGGGCTGCACGGTAAGGCTGCTGCGGACCGGGACCGGGGCTGCGGCTGCGGCTGCGGCGGGGTGGCCCCGACGGGGCGAGGCGGGATAGGACTCCTGGTCCCGCTGCCAACCAGGCGGCGGCGACGGCTGGAGCTTCCGCGCCCCGGTCCCGCTCCCCGCTCTGGGGCCGCTGACAGAGGCTCCGCTCGCCCTGGGAGGTCTGGCAGCCGGTCTGAGGGCAGCGGGGGCACAGGGGGACATTCATCCCCGAGGCTCAAGGCGGTGGAGAGCCGGATCGGCCCTGGGGGCAGCGACCCGCCGTTCCCTTTGCCGGCTCGGGGCGGCGGGAGGGCTCCAGTTGCGCCGTGCAGGTCAGGCTCGCCCCGGCGGCGGGACTCCTCCTGGTCTGCCCGATACCGTTACACGGAGCAGACAGACACCCGTGCGGCGGCGGGAGCGAGCTCTCCGTGCTTTCCCGGACCTTCACAGGCCGGTGTCGAGCACCCGGCAGCCTCTCCAGAGGCTCCCGGTCCCTCAGTGCCTTGTCGGGGCTGTCGCAGCTCAGCGCCGTCCGCCGTGGCCGGTCCCGCTCTGGCTCGCCCTGCCCTTCGCTGCCCCGTCCCGGCTGCTGAATGCTTGGGGTCGGCTGCGGAGCGCCGCGGGGAGCGAGTCCGGGGACCGCGTTGTGCTGACGGTCCCACCGGTGGCGGGGGCTCCGCGGGTCCCTTTCAGCGCTGCAGCTGCCGGTCTTGGAGCGCCACCGCGCGGGACCGGTACTGGGCGGGGCACAGTGCCCTTCCCGGATCCCGGCGGTCCAGGGACACCTTCCTCCCAGCCCGACCGGGCATCCGCACCGGGCATCTCCGCACTGCCGGTCAGGATATGACCTCCGCGCGTCTCCCGCAGTCATCGACCTGCTGATGGTGAGCGAGGCTCGGCAGATGGCCAGTATCACTCACAAGATCCGGATGGAGCTCCTCACTGTCAACGATGTTTACCTCCTCTCCACCTTCCGCCTGCCCCCCAAGCAGGGGGGGACCCTCTTCGGCCTCTACTCCAAGAAGGACAACACGAGGTGGTTGGAGGTCTCCGTGGTGGGGAAAATAAACAAAGGTGGGTGCCTGCTGTGCGGGGAACATGCTGGCCCTGGGCTTGCCCTGATGCTCAGACGGAAACAGGGACCGAGTTCCTGATATCCAAGGGGTCCATGGTGGGTGCTGTCTGGTCTCGGGGCTGCAGGCTCTGGGGGGGACGAGAGCTGAGAGCCCCTTCCTGCTCCTCCACAGTCTTGGTGCGCTACCTGCGGGAAGACAATAAGTTGCACTCAGTCAACCTGCAGCATGCACATGTGGCGGATGGGCAGAGCCACACCATCATCGTGCGCCTGAGTGGGCTGCGTGGGGACATGCTGAGTGTGGAGCTCTACGTTGACTGCAAGCAGATGGACTCCAGCGTGGGGCTGCCCGAGCTGTCTGAGATCCCCCTGGCAGAGGTGGAGTCCATCGAAGTGCGCACGGGGCAGAAGGCCTACCAGAGGATGCAGGTGAGTGCCAAAGCACCCCCCTCATGCCCTTGGGGGCAGGCAGAGTCCCCCATGGCTGACTGTGATCTCCCCTTCTACATCAGGGGTTGGTAGAGTCGATGAAGCTGATTCTGGGAGGGTCCATGAGTCGTGTTGGGGCCCTGAGCGAGTGCCCATTCCAGGGAGATGAGTCCATTCACAGCGCAGGTAACAGGAGGTCTATGCCCTGTACCAAGCAGGGGTAGCATGGGGGGCTGACAGCGTCACCCATGCATGCTAATGCTGTGGCACATGGAGGTGGAAGGTAACACCATGCTGCACAGAGAAGTGCTCCTGCCTCTCCCAGTCCACATGTCCCCACACAGGTGGTAGCTCCTGTGCTGTGCATGTGCTGAGCAGGAGCAACCATGGAAGGTGATACTGCTGGGCTCTGATGAGCATTCAGTAGTATCTCATCTCTCTCCTTGCAGTGACAAGTGTGCTGGCCTCCATCCTGGGTAAGTCTCTGATCTGCTTCTTTCTGGGATGCAAGGGTAATGGCAGCATTTGGGGCTTCACGGAGGTAGAAAACCCTCTGCAGGAGGGCCCCTGGGTTGGGTGGATGAGAGAGCTTGGGATGTGCTGCAGATGAAGGGGTCCTGTGGGACCACGGAGGAGGAGCAGGAGGATAGATTATTGGCTGTCTCGTCCTCCCAGTTTGGTGCCAGGGGTCAGAGCAGTCCCAGCCCATGGCCCTGAGAATGCTGCATCTGTCCTGTGGCTGACCTTGTCCTTTCTGTTGCGGGCAGGTGAGCAGACCAAGGCACTGGTCACACAGCTAACCCTCTTCAACCGCGTCCTGACTGAGCTGCGGGAAGACATCAGGGACCAGGTGAGATGATGGGATGGCATTGGCTCTCCTTGGGCTGGATCTCCCAAGAGCATGGTGCCATCAGACACACTGCATCCCTCTAATGCTCTGTGCTCTGCTGCCTTGCAGGTGAAGGAGATGTCTCTGATCCGCAACACCATCATGGAGTGCCAGGTCTGCGGTGAGTGCTGGCAAAGCTCTGCTCCCACATCAGGGGATAAAGGGACAACTCCTCTCATCCCCTGCCTGGCCCTCCTCTTCTCAGGCTTCCACGAGCACCGGTCCCGCTGCAACCCCAACCCCTGCTTCAGCGGTGTGGACTGCATGGAGACATATGAGTACCCTGGGTACCGCTGCGGGCCCTGCCCGCCGGGGCTGGAGGGCAACGGCACGCACTGTGCTGACATTGATGAGGTGGGCATGCTCCTGTGGTGCCAGAACAGCGTGGGCAGATGATGCTTCCCCTCTGTGGATGTGTCCTCAAGCTGGGGAAGGGCCTTTCAGGGATGCCCTGGGACAGTGGCCACCCCAACAGGGGGGATGCCATGCCCGAGGGTGAAGCCTGTCTCTCTTCTCGTGCCACAGTGTGCTCATGCCAACCCCTGCTTCCCTGGCTCCAAGTGCATCAACACAGTCCCTGGTTTCCGTTGCGAGCCCTGTCCTCGTGGCTATCGGGGCAACACTGTTTCTGGTGTGGGAGCCGACTACGCAAGGGCTAGTAAGCAGGTGAGCGTAGTGCAACAGGGCTCAGCCAGATTCTGGTGGGTGCTCTGGGGGCAGGTGGAGGATGCTGTGCCTGCTGGAGGAGAACAGCTTTCCTGGGACAGGAATGGGCAGAGCTGCAGGAGGGAAAGGCCCCAGTGATAGTTTCTCCTGTGCTGCTCGCAGGTTTGCACAGATATTGATGAATGCAACGATGGGAACAACGGGGGCTGTGACCCCAACTCCATCTGCACCAACACGCTGGTAAGCAGAGCTGCCTCCACTCCCCTGCCTAGGCCCCAGGGCCACTCTGCTCTCCTAACCCTGCCCCTGCCCTCTCTCACCCAGGGCTCCTACAAGTGTGGTCCCTGCAAGTCAGGGTTTGTGGGGAATCAAACATCTGGCTGCATCCCGCTGAAGGCCTGCAGCACTCCCACCTCCAGCCCCTGTGACGTCAACGGCTTCTGTGTATTCGAGAGGAACGGTGAAATTTCCTGTGCTGTGAGTTGGAGATGGAGGCAGGAGTAGGGTGAAGCAGGAGGGTGCAGGGGGAAGGATATCAGCACAGGCAGCAGTTGGTCCTGCTGGCACCCTTCCCCCATTCCCAGCCCCTGCCATCTTCTTTCTTCAGTGCAATGTAGGGTGGGCTGGCAATGGCAACGTGTGTGGGCAAGACACAGACCTCGACGGCTACCCAGACGAGCCCTTGCCCTGCATTGACAACAACAAGCACTGCAAGCAGGTGGGCTCCTGGGGCATCCTTGAGCAGGGGGTGCCAGGCTCGAGGAGCCTAGGGCAGGGCTGTGCTTCAGACCTCATCTCCTTCTCACATTAATGTCATCCGTGCCTGCAGGACAACTGCCGCCTGACACCGAATTCAGGGCAGGAAGATGCTGATAATGATGGCATCGGAGACCAGTGTGACGATGATGCTGATGGTGATGGCATCAAGAATGTGGAGGTGGCTGCACTGTATGGGTGGGATGTGCCTGCGGCTCTGTGGGCCATGCTTCTCCCTCTGGCTTGGTGCTGACTCCCTCAAAATACTTCTCCTTGGGATCTGCAGGCTTGTAGCTCTGAGATACTGGAGGAGATGTCCTCCTGCCCAGACCCGTGTGAGACTATGGCCTCTTGTCTGCCAGCCATTGCAGCATGAACATTGCTGTCCTCTTCCCTGCAGGACAACTGCCGGCTCTTCCCCAACAAGGACCAGCAGAACTCAGACACTGATTCCTTTGGGGATGCCTGCGACAACTGCCCCAATGTGCCCAATAATGACCAGCGGGACACGGACAGCAATGGCGAGGGGGATGCTTGCGATAACGACATTGATGGGGACGGTGAGGCGGTCTTGGGGCTGCCCTGCCTGCACGGGGCTGGGGCTGCTTGCAGAGCAGGGGTGCTATCACACCAGGCCAGGGGTGAGGGCATCTACCCAGCGCTGTCCTTCCAGGGATTCCCAACATGCTGGATAACTGCCCCAAGGTGCCCAACCCTCTGCAGACAGATCGGGATGAGGATGGTGTTGGGGATGCCTGCGACAGTTGCCCTGAAATGAGCAACCCCACTCAGGTATGGCTGGGGCCAAGGGGGCCCAAGGGAAGCAGGGCCCTGTCTGGAAGGGGGGTAGGAGGTCCTCCTGGGGGCCCCCTCACCCCAGGGTGTCCACTGAACTAGTGCCCTGGTCTCCTCCAGACAGATATGGACAGTGACCTGGTAGGAGACACCTGTGACACCAACGAGGACAGGTGGGGACCACTGCTGTGGGATCACCCCCCCATTCCCAGAGTCAGAGCTTGGGTTCCTGGGGAGGGGATGATGGGGTCAGCAAGGGTGCTGTGATTGGGTGCTGGGGCACCCTGGTTTGCGGCACTACTCTGACCCTGTTGTTTCTCTCAGCGACGGGGACGGGCATCAGGACACCAAGGACAACTGTGCTGAGATCCCCAACAGCTCCCAGCTGGACTCAGACAATGACGGGCTGGGGGATGAATGTGACAATGACGATGACAATGATGGCATCCCTGACTATGTGCCACCTGGCCCAGATAACTGTCGCCTCATCCCCAACCCCAACCAGAAGGATTCAGATGGTGAGTACAAGGAGGGCAGGACAAGGCAGAGCCTTGTGGGCTTGGCCTGTCCCTGACCAGGGTGTGCGTCTCCAGGGAATGGCGTGGGCGACGTGTGTGAAGAGGATTTTGACAATGACACGGTGGTGGACCAGCTAGATGTGTGCCCTGAGAGTGCTGAGGTGACGCTGACTGACTTCCGTGCCTACCAGACCGTCATCCTCGACCCTGAGGGAGATGCCCAGATTGATCCCAACTGGGTTGTCCTCAACCAGGTGTGGGTGCTGCCCCCTGGGGACTGTGTTGCCGGGTGGGAGCAGAGGAGGGGCTAGGAGGTCCCTTGAGGTGCGGCTTACCCTGTTATCCCCCACAGGGCATGGAGATCGTGCAGACCATGAACAGTGACCCAGGCTTGGCTGTTGGTAAGAGATGCTCTCCCACCTGCAGACCCCGTAGGCAGTCCCCAACTCCTTTCTTCCTGTGCTGAGGGGGGTGAGGGCCAGTTCTTTGCCCCACAGAGGGGTTGAACAGTCAGGGTGTTGGGGTATGGCTATTTGTAGTGTTTGATGCTTGTAGGCTACACAGCCTTCAACGGGGTGGACTTCGAGGGCACTTTCCACGTCAACACCGTCACCGACGATGACTATGCAGGCTTCATCTTTAGCTACCAAGACAGTGCCAGCTTCTATGTGGTGATGTGGAAGCAAACAGAGCAAACCTACTGGCAGGCCACCCCCTTCCGTGCCGTGGCTGAGCCAGGGCTGCAGCTCAAGGTGGGTGCTGGCCACCCTGTGGGCTGGGTCAGGGTCCCCCCAAGGCTAGTCCCCATCCTGACACCCTATGCACCTGCAGGCAGTGAAGTCCTCCACGGGCCCTGGGGAGCACCTGCGCAATGCGCTGTGGCACACAGGCCACACGCCCGACCACGTCCGCCTGCTCTGGAAGGACCCACGCAACGTGGGCTGGCGGGACAAGACCTCCTACCGCTGGCAGCTGGCACACAGGCCCCAGGTGGGCTACATCAGGTGAGTGGGAAACAGGCATGGGAGGGACATGGAAGCTGCTCTGCCACGATGTGGGGGGAGGATGCTGGTTGTTGGGCGAGATCCAGCCCTGCGGGATATTGGCCGTGAGAAGGGGTCCTGTCCCGGTGGGGATGATACTGGTCGTGGGGGGAGGGGTCCTTGCCCCTACGTTTCCCCTTTAAGGATCCCGTGGGGTAGCCGCTGCGGGGGGGCCTGTGGCCCGGACCATTCGCCCCTCCGGGCCCCTGCGGCCATTGTCCTGTCGCCATGGTAACGCACCGGCCGCCGGCGCCTTTCAGATGCAAAGCGCCCGACAAAAGCGGCGGGGCCGGGACGGGGACGCCGCGGGGGATCCATCTGACCAGAGCTGGGGGGGGGTGGGGACACTCTCCGAGGGTCCAGTCCTGGCGCTGTGCCCCGTTCCCGATGCCGCCCTCCACCCCAGACCCGATGGGATACCACATTCCCACATTCCTGGCCCCTCATCCACCCCGGGGCGGGATGTTCGGTCCTCAACCCGATGTCCCTAGCCAAGGGATCGGGATGCCCGGTGGGGTCCCAGTGTGTGTGTCTGTGTGTGTGTCTGTGTGTGTGTGTCCGCTGACCGGCCGTCCCGGGCCGTTCTCCTCACGCAGGGTGAGGCTGTATGAGGGTCCGGAGCTGGTGGCTGACTCTGGGGTGATAATCGACACGACGATGCGCGGGGGGCGCCTGGGGGTCTTCTGCTTCTCCCAGGAGAACATCATCTGGTCCAACCTGCAGTACCGCTGTAACGGTGAGCACTGGCACCCCCACCACTCCCGGGGACCACCGGGACTCCCCGTACCAGGACGAGACCCGAGAGCTCGCAGAGCATCTCCTTCCCCCCCTCCCCGCTACGAGCCTTGGCCTGGGGGTCTTCCGCTTTACCGGAGCTTGGCCCTCCCTGGTCCTGACGCCTCCCTCCTCGCTGTGTCTCCCTCGCATAGACACGATTCCCACCGACTTCGAGCCCTTCCGCCGGTTCCTGCTGGAGGGACGCGAGTGAACGGCCGCGCCCGGGACGGATCCCCCCCGCCAGCGGCATGCATGGGTGCCCCGCAGCCCCGCCCCGAGCCGGGCCCCGCTCTCGACTTTGCACTACCGGCACGGGGCCCGGAGGTGGCGGCGCAGCCCCCCCCCCACCTCTCCCGCCCTACCGGAGGGGTACTTGCCCCAAGTTCGGCCATAAAGTTTTGAGTGTTTTCTAGCCTGCGCGCCCCGTTCCTGGGGGGAGGGGTGGTCGTGGTGGTGTTACCGGTGCCCCGGGAGGGCGTTGCCCACCCGCTCGCCCCCTCATCCCTTCCCGCCCCCGCATCCACCNCATCCCGTCCCTGCCGCCGCCCCGGAGGGAGCTCACCGGAGCCGCCGCCGCTCGGGACGCTCCGTGGGAACTGCGCGGCGCGCGCCCGAGCCCCGGCGGCAGTGCCCGATCGCCATGGCAACCGATGTCCCGGCAACGCGGCGGAATGTGCGCACCCCCCCACCCCCGCCTCCTCCTCCCGCCCCGGAGCGCGCGGGGCAGCACCGGCACCGACCCGACCCACCCCCGCCTCAGCCCCGCGGCGGCGACAATGGGTGCGGCCCCAGGCCCCCCCTTTTAAAGGGCAACGCACCGGTGCTTGGGCGAGCGTTGTTCGTTTCCCGCCTCAGCGGGACCTGACCGGGCTTTGCCCAGGGCAGGTGAAATCACCGCTCGGTGCTGAGCGCCTCCTGTTCCCCCACTTCCCTCCCGGGGGTGCACGGCGGGGCGGGGGTCGTGTCGCCCCTCCCCCTTAAGTTGCCATTGGTCGTCCCCGGTCCCGGTTCCTCTCCGGGCTGCTCGGCGGAGCCAGGGAGCGAGACAGCATCCGCCAGGGGGCGCCGCAGCTCAGACCCCGCCGGGTGGGGCGGGAGTGGGGGCGCGCTCGGGGCGAGGGCGCGCACGGGGACACACCTTCACCCCTTTTCTCCCTTCCCACTCCTCCAAGCCCTCTCCCGACGTTCCTCACAGACACAGCCGGACACGCCCACGCAGCCTGCTCCCGCTCAGCGCTGCAGGCGCGTCTGGGTGCCGGGCACGTGCACGGCCCGAGCCCGGTGCTGATGATTGCCGTGAGCTGGTGCCGAGATGCCCTCTGGGCTCTTGTGTGTCTGTCCCCTTCCTTCCCGTCACCTCCCTCACGTATTCCCTGTGGGACTCTTCCAAGAGGCTCATTGCAGCCCTTGCAACCCCATTGCTGGGGAGGAGCTGGGGGAGATCTAGGGGCTGTCGGGGACACAGATGGGAGCTGCATCTCTGGTGTGGGGTGGCAGCCAGTAACCGGGGTTGGGTTGGCCCAAAGAGCAGAAGGTGGAGGGTGCAGGGTGGTGATGGAGCCGCAAGCACTGTGTGGGAATTGCTGCTGCCCGCAGAAGGACTTTTGTGGAGGTGACGTTTGCCCAGAGCTTGCTGCCCATGCCCTGCCCACCTTCCCCTTGCCTCCCATCAAGGCTGTGGACCTTACTGGGGGATTGGGTGCATCTGGGTCCCATCACACAAATGCTGACATGTAGGCCATTCTTTGTCTTGCTGTTACTGCAGCACAGAGGATCTCTTCTCTGCTCCCTTCACGCCAAGCCTCAGAACCTTCCCCCAACACAGCTGGGGTGGCAGTTCAGCCCCACGTGAGGCTGGGCAGGATGCTGGGCATGGGGGCCCCTGCCAAGCCCTCTCCAGGAATTGGGGTTCTCCCACAGGGCAGGGCTGGTGTGGTCATCTGTGCCAGGAGCACATGTCACTGACAAGGACAAGGGCTCTGCACTCTGGCATAGGTGGCACCTGCTACCTCTGGGATGGAGCATTGACATCCAGCCTGGCACCGGACATCGGCTTGGGCCAGGGACCGTGTCCAGAGTGGGAAGAGGGTCCTGTGCCTGCGGGGGGCCTTGGTACATTGTGGAGAGTTTACTGGGACATACTGGTATTCTGTGGGGCCCTGGGCCCCACCTGCGTAAGCGTTTCGGGGGGGGGATACTGGCATTTATTTGAGTGTAGGGTGAGGCAGTGGCCAGCAGGTAATTATTAACCCTGGGCTGAGACTGCGGATGAGGCCCCCACACACACACCCGGGGCTGAGGACCTCTGTTCCCTCTCTGCCCCCCACCAGCTCATGGGGGCCGTGGCTCAACCCATGGGGCAAAACGGGGGCTACGCCTCACACCCGTCCAGGGATGCCCAGCCACTGCGCCGTCCCCATGTTCCAAACTGAGGCTGTGTCCACCTGCAGCATGGGGACACTGCTAGCAGCATCCCCCCGCGCCGAGGGAGCTTAGGGGACCCAACCCGGAGGAAGGCTGCCGCGGGTGCCCTATCGTGGAGGAGTGCCCTGTGCCAAGTGGAGCAGAGGGTCCGTGTCCGTCCCCCCTCCCCCGGCCAGCAGAGGGGTGGGGCCTCCACACCTGCTCCAGGTGCTCTATAAAGCTCCAGCCGCTGTTGAGTTGCCAGTTCCTGATCTCTGGATCGTGAAGCCTGCTACCGGGTAACAGGAGAGCAACCACTGTAGAGCCCTGAGAAACTCTGGGACGCCCGGGAGGAGCCCCATGGCGTTGATTGCTTTTCTTCTGCTGCTAGTGTTGGGCACAGGTGAGGGGCTGGGGCTGCTGGTACCCTGAGTCGGAGGGAGCTGGACCGGTACTTGGGCAAGCAGGAAGGTTGCAGAGCAGGGAGGTGGGAGCAAGGTCCTCTAGGCTGCTCTCTATGCGGGGACCAGGGAACACCAGAGCCCTCTGCACCCTGGCAGCACAGACCTTTCTGTCTCTCCTGGTCTGGCACCGGGGTGCTGCACCCCAGGGCTGGTTGTCCCGAGAAAAGATGAGACCTGGGGGCCTTGCTGACTCCATGGCCCCCTTCAACCATGTCCGAACGGATTGGCCGGGGCTGGACAGCGTGGCTGTGCTGGGACCAGCAGGAGCAGGCTGTGCCTGGGGCTGGCAGGCTGGTATGCAGGTGTGTCTCGCTGAGCCTTCCAGACCCCGGGCTCTCCTCCAGTGCCGCTGGCACCCACTAGGAAACCACCCGGGAGCCGCCCATGCTGGCCAGCAGCCAGGCCATGCGGGTCCGGGGGGACACGGGTGGCACCATGGGATGCCACGTCACCCAGCCCAGCGACCCACACAACAGGAGGTTTTTATCTGGGTGGGGTACTGTGCCTAAGCCCCCAGCACGCCAAGGCCACCCTAGGATGAAGAGGGGTCTGCAGGGCTGGGCACAGATCTGGTGTCAGCCACCCAAGCAGCACTGCCCAGACCTTCTGTGGTGCCACGTGTGCAGCAGTGGCCTCAATCACAGGGTATTCCTGGAGGTCTTGGCCTCATGGGCAGCAGGAGCTGCTGTGGTCAGCTCCTGGATATCAAGGTATTTCTCAGGGCCTTATGGCCCCAGGGGAGAGTCCAGCCAAGGATCCACGTTCTATAATACCTTTCCAAGCTGGTGCTGCAGTCCCGGCCTCCAGCTCCTGGTGTTTCTTCTAGGTACATGCGACGTGTTCACCACCGAAACCACTACAGAGACTACAACTGACACAACCACCACAGAGACAACCACAACTGACACAACCACCACAGAGACAACTATCAGGACAAACATCCCTCCCCTGACCACTCTGAACTTCATTATCTCCAAAAACACAGGCAGCAATGGGACCCAAAACTCCACCTACTACCATGCTACAGTCTTCCCCACGACGGTTGACAATGGTGACAATGGAAACTTCCATTTCAGCAATAGCTCCATAGGCAATGCCACAGCCAACAGCACAGCGGCACCTGTCCCTGGCAGCACTGCCATCTCCCACACCAATGTCACTGCAAACAGCAGCCACGAGGTCCCCCCCCTCAGCACCAACACAACGAACAGCAGCTCTGTGATTCCCACCTCTGACACGAGTGGGATCCCCATGTCCAACACCAAAGGCAATGAGGGCACTCAGGTCATCCCCACACGGAAAACTGTCACTGCTGGCACCACAGCTCCCAGGCAGACCCCTACGGCTGTGCTGAGCAGCAGCAGAGGTCCCAAACCCAGCAAAGCTGCCGGTCTGCATCCCACTGCAGTCCAGCTGCTCCTCCGCGTCCTCTTGTCCTTCCGCATCCTCAACAGGAGCTTCAACGAGAGCCTGCGTGACCCCACGTCGAAGGAGTACCAGAACCTACAGTACACTGTCCTGACCATGGTGAGTCCCACCCCTGCCCGGGTGAGCAGAGACATATATATATATATCCCCGCCCCCCCGGATTGCTGGGAAGGAGCTGTCTCCTACCGGAGTTCCCCATGGGGAGGGCATGAAGAGGGGTGTCTGCTGGAGAGGTGACCGTCACCCCCATGCTCTGTTCCAGTTCAATCGTGTCTTTAGCTGCGCGGGCTGCATGGGCAGGCAGACCTACAAGGGATGCAGCGAGCTGCAGTTCAGGTGAGCAGGACAGTGACTGTGGCTGGAGCATATCCTGGCTGCATGGTGCAGAGCCCCTCATGGGGGTGTGGGGATCCCAGTACTAACACCTCCTTTTGTGGGCAGCCAAGGCTCAGTGGTGGTGCAGTCCACCCTCATGTTTGGACATGGCAATGGCACCATCACCAGCAATGCTGCTGAGCAGCAACTGAGGAACAGCCTGGATCCGAATGGCTTCATCATGGACCTGCAGTTGGCCAACATCCAGAGTGAGTGAGAGATTTGGACTGGGGGAGGTGAGGGTGGACGGACCCCGCAGGAGTGATCTGGAGAGCTCTGCAGGTGCTGCCCCGTCTTGCCTGGGGCAGGGACGCTACTTAGTAGCAGAGTAGGCTCAGGGCTTGTAGTTGGCAGAGCCAATGCAGTTTCCCAGTACCTGTGGTGAACAACACTGGAAAGACCAACTGGACACCGTGGAGGAGGGCTCATCCCGTTGCACTCCATCCTGAGGGGCTCTCAGGTGTTGTTTGTCCCAATGGTGCAGACACAGCTCTGCTCCTCTTTCAGGCGCTGCAGAGGTGATGTCCCCAGCACCAGTGCCTGTAGTCCCAGACTGGGCCATTGCTCTGCTGGTTCTGGTCTGCATCCTGCTGCTGATGAGCATACTCACTTGCCTTCTGATGGTGAGTCCCTTGCCCCGCTCCCTGTCTTCACCTGCTTTCTGATGGTGGGTTCTCTGTCCCTGTCCCCACGCCATCAGGCTCCTGAACCCTTTCCTCTCCTCCCCAGACCACCTGCACCTGCCGTAGGAAAAGCCGAGGGAAGCTGGACCTGTTCAGCCAGAAGGACTCTTACCACCCCATGGCTGAGTACCCCCCATACCAGAGCCACGGGCGCTATGTGTCACCCAATAGCAAGCCCAGCCCCTACAGCCAGGTGAGAGCCATAAGCCCCATCCCCAGGACTGTTCACACAGCTGCAGGGGCAGGACTGGCAGGGGAAGACTTTTTTCGGTGCAGTCGTGTAGCTGGGCAGGTCCCTTGACTGCTGGGTTAATGGCTAACGAGCTAACGGAGCTGGTGAGGTGAGGATGGAGCCTGCCCCACACTGGTCCCCTCCCGGCTGGGAGGTGAGTGTAACTTTCACGCCTGGATGGAGCAGCGGTGCCAGGCGTGTGGCCAGTGCTGGCAGACCCAGCCTGGATCCAGGGAGCTCTTCACGACCTTGAGTGGCTGCTCACTGTGCCCAGCCCTGGGCAGTGGCCATGGGGCTCACTGCCTGCCCATGCAGCCCCTTAGCAGGCTGAGCCACATCTTGCCTTGATCTTCACAGCTCCTGGAGTTGGGACGTCTTTCTGCCACGGGTGGGAAGCAGGTTTGGGGCAGGGGCGGGGGACTGAGGATCCCCTTATCCTGTGCCCTGTATTTCGCACCAGCGGCTCTGAAACCGGAGCTGCAGGTGTAGTACCAGGAACTGCCTGCACACACAAAGGGCACAGTTCCCCTAAGTGATGTGAGGTTTTGGGGGGTCCAGCCCCGACCCCTGGCATGCTGTGCTCTCCTGCGTGCTGATGCTGTGGGCAGGGGCCATATCCAGCTGCTGGGCTCCCTGTGAGCAGCTTTCCTTGTTCAAACACCAGGGGCCTTGGTAAATATTTACCTTTGCTCTTGCTGGACAAGCTTATCGCGCAGGAGACACAGCCAGGGCCACCTCAGCTCCTCCACTGACTCCTGTGCCAGCTTGGGGTGCCTATGGGGGTGCCTATGGGTGTCCATGCTGCCCATGGCTGAGTGCAGCTGCCCATCATGCAGGGGTCTCAGCCTGGCACCTCTACCCAGCTCTGACACCTCTTCACCACTCCCTCCCCAGGTGGCTGGCAGCAACGGTGCAGGGACTGGCACCTTCACCTACACCAATCCTGCTTCCACCTCTGACAACCCCTGAGGGACACGCTGGGACTAAGGGCAGCTGCTGAGAGGAGGGGGCAGCTGTGGCCCCCTGCTCCCAGGGGAGAAGCACCAGCCCCGGGTGTGTCCTCTGGTGCTGCTCGGCCCCTTGCCATGGGGAGCAGGAGCTGGATGGTTCTGGAGAAGCTGGATTCGTGCGCATGACAGAACTGGATGAACAAAGATTCAGGGCAGAAGGGAGGGTTCCCTGCACCCACCCCTACCCCAGCCCCTGCACTCGCTTGGCTTTGCAACCCTGCTCCATGCCATGGGTGTGGGTTCAAGCTTGTGCCCCCCTGTGCTCACCCCTGGGGATTCAATTGCTCTTTTTGTGGTGTTATTTTATATAAATATATCTATGTGCAGGGTGTTAGCACTGGTTCAGCTTGGAGGGGAAGCAGGTAGCAGCGTCCTCGGCTGTGGTCTATTTATCACGTTTCCCAATAAAAGGAGAGGTGCAGTCGGGCACCACGTCCCACCAGGCTGCAGTGAGCCCCAGCACACCGTGATGCTGTGAGATCTTCCCCAGCATGTAGGTGACTGCCCTGGAGAAGTGACTCCCTTTCTGGTTCCGTGGCTGGTGGGATGTCCCCAGTGTGGCTGTCACCCATGTGGGTGACTTTGGCTTGGGGGTGGCTGCTCTTATTCCTCAGGCAGGGCAGATTGTGCTATCCATGCTGAGGTTGTTCCTCCCTGGCTGTCGTTGTACCTACAGTTGCCTGTCGCTGTCCCCTTTGTCCCCTCGGGTGTGACCGTGTCCTCCAGGGACACTAATTCCTCTTGCTTACATCCCACCCACCTGTCCCACACTCTCGGTTTCTGTCTCGTGAGCAAACGTGTCTCAGCTGACGCAACCAGCTACCCCGCAGTTGCACAAGCAGAACGGAAAGGTGATGGTGGGGCCATCATGCTGTGGGATGAGTGCTGTGAAAGCTGTACCTGCGTTGCTGACGTGCACACAACCATGGTGCATGGGCTTATGCCAGCCTGGTCCTGGGCTCTGGTTTTGGTTCAGGCTCAGGATGCTCCAAACCCCAAGCGAGCCCTTTAGGGACTGCTGAGAGAAAGGGGAGCAAGGCATGGCTGTGCCAAGGGGCAGTGGGAGTCAAAAGTGGGACCTGTCATGGGGCTGTGTGCCGGGCTGTTCCAGGGCACGAGCCTTTGAGATGGCCATGGCCTGAGCAGGGAGTAGCCCCCTGATAGCCCCAGTTTGGGCTGGCTCCATGCCGGGGGCTGGGAGGGTTTTGTCAACCTCCGAAAAGGCAGGAAAAGAAGGAAACAAACCTTCCCCACAGCAATCCCTTGTGAGCTCAGGCGGGGAGCCAGCTGCTTTGCCAGGAACCAGCCCTGGGACCAGCTTGGCAACGTGTGGCTGGTGGGCACCTTGGTCACTGCATGTGGGGGGCGTGGTCACACTGGGTGTCTGGGGACCCCGGCATGTGCCAGGAGGTGCCTGGACAGGCGAGGGGTTGTGGGGCTGTGGGGTGGGAGAAGCTTTCTGTTGATGGGGGCAAAAACCCAGCAGCCTTCCAGTGTGGCAGGCACAGAACAAGGGCATGGGAGTAGTGGGGTTGGGGGTACACCCTTGTTTGGGGGGATTAGGCCAGGAGCTATAGGGTTTGGTGCAAGGAGGCCTTTGGGGATACGCATGTGTCTTTGAGTGCACATGATGATGTTGGTGGGAGGCTGTGGTGCCAGATCCTGCCCTTACATGCCAGAGGGGGTGCCATGGGGCTGAGCACGGTTGTGTGTGCACCACCATCCTCTCCTCCCCAGCCCTGGGCAGGGCTCAAAGGAATCGAAACCGGCACCAGGGCTGGGCCCTACCAAGAGCTGCCTGTAGGCAGGGAGTCTGGCCACTGCCCCACCAACTCCCAACAGCAGGGAGACAGTACTCCCCAGGGACTAGTGCCAGCCCAGGATGGGGGGACTTGGACCCACACGCCACTCCTGTGCCTGCCACGTCGATCCCCAAGGCCTTGTGGGATGTGGGTACCTGAGCAGGGGGGGTCCAGTCCCCATTACCCACCTCAAGAGGATGCCTCAGTGCTCAGCAGCCCCCCTGGACTGGACCACCCACCCTTGGGACCCCCTTGCTAATGTTACAGAAGTTTTCTCCAGGCCCAGAAGGTCCCTGCTGGTAGATGGTCCAGGAGCACCCCAACACCCTGGGATGGGGTGGCAGCGGCCATGTGGGCAGTGACCAGACACGTCAGCACTGCCCAGGGAAGAGCCTGGCCACATTTGGCCCCTGCTGGTCACAGCCAGAAGGCTAGCCCAGCCCCATGGCCTCACTGCCAGGGCCAGCCCCATGGCCTCACCAATGGTTGCTGCACCCTGGGGAGCAGCCAGCACCCCACAGCACCCACCCCTCCCCAGTGCCGGTGCTGTGGGGTGGTCTGGAGGAGTCTGGCATTGCAGTTTATTGTAGGAAACCATGAAAATACAGCAATTGTAACAGAATCCAGGAGAAACTACAGCAGCTCAGATAGATCCTGACGCAGGACCACCGGCACAAACCACCCTCCATGTGGATGGTGGCCCCGTGTGGCTCCTAGACAAGTCAGATCCTGACCCTGCAGCCCCAGCCTGCACTGGCTGTGTGAGGTTTGGCACCAAGCAGTGTAACAGGGGCCGAGTGTGTCTCTCCAGAGCACGTACAAGCAGGGCCATGGACAGGGCTGCTCATGGGGACAGGCCAGAGCAGCCAGCAGCGCTCTGTGGCCCCAGGGCAGTGGAGGGCGCTGAGGTCCCACACCCTGGCAGCCCCCACTGGGAGGGACCTACTGGCAGCTGTACCCAGCTGTGGCGGCTGTGCCTGGCTGCAGCGCTGCAGCCGCATGAGCCACGTGGAAAATGAGCCATTTTACAAAAAGACTTCACATCTTGTTCCAGCCCAGCCTCCCCCCGCCCTCTCTCCCCACCCCCANCCTCCCTGGATCATCTCTAGGGCTCTGCCCAGCCCTGCCCACGGCCCCAGCTCAGAGCAGCCTGGAGCTAAACTGGGGAACAGGGCAGGTGGACAAGGAGAGGAGAGGACGACAGAGCTGTCCCTGTCCCTCCCCCCTTACCCCACAAAAAAAACACCTGGCCTGCTCCTAGAGGCGGCAGGGCCGGGGCTGCCCTTGCTCTGCTCTGCTCCCTGCTCACTCGTGCGTCCCCCAGGTCCTGGAGGTCAGGGCTGGGCTACTAGAGGTCACAGCCAGTGCACGTGCAGGGAGCACAGGCACGGCTCAGTCCAGCTTAGCAAAGCCCCCAATGGTCACTTTACGATCCTGCTTGTTGGCCACCAGCTCCTGGAGATGCAGGGCACCCCCTCCAATGAAGCAGAAGGCTGGGCAGACAGGCCCTGAGCAGTCTATGCCGCACTCCCAGAGCTCGCGGAAGGAGACAGCATCGTAGAAGCTCACCTTGCCCTGCTCATAGTCCAGGCAGATGCCGATGCGTGGGGGCAAGGGCACAGTGCAGCCGTTGGGGTCGCGAGAGGTGAGAGCTGACCCATGTGAGAGCAAGATCTTGCCCATGCCAATGGTGAGGAAGGCATAGGGTGGGGGTGCCTCCACCGTCGTGTCCTCTGCCCCGCTGTCGTGACCACTGTCAGGATCGTACCTGCAGAGAGAAGATGGATGAGATCTGGTGCCAACACATGAGGGACAGGCTGGGGCTCCTCTTTGTGCCCCAGAGCTGGTCCCCAGCAGAGAGGCAGAAACAGGTGGAGGACCCCACCTGCACCCACCAAGACCTCCACTCACCTGGGGCTCACCACGTCCTGCGGCACCTGGAACCACTCCTGCAGCTTGCTCTCCAGCCCTACACCCACCTTGACCAGGTAGGAGCTGGGGTCCACACAGCAGGCCCAGTAGCTCTTGCCCTGCGTGATGGCCACATCGCCGATGACCAGGTCGATGGAGAGGTGGCAGCTGGTCATCAGGCGCTCAGCAGCAAAGAGCATGGGGATGCCGGGGACGCTGCGCACAGCACGCTGGTCCTTGCTAATGGCCAGCCGGTCCCGGTTGAAGCCCCAGCGGTTGTCCAGGAAGAAGTTGAGGACTGCAGGAAGGAGGAGATGAAGACGGGTGAGAAGGATGGCATGAGCAACCAACAAGGAGCTCTGTATTGGTGCTCTGAGCCCCCAGCATCCCTCACCTGGGGCAGGTGGGGTGTGCAGGTAGATGTCCTCACTGTACTCCCCGAAGCCCGCCTTGTTGCAGCCCTTCACGCGGAGCACATAGACGCTGTCGGTGTCCAGGTACTCCACCAGGGCACTGGTGCCACGCACCTCCTCCCGCCGCTGCCACAGCTTCAGCCCCTTGGCCTTGATGTCTGTCTTGCGGTACTCCACGGTGTAGTGCCAGGCAGGTGGTGAGTGCTGCGGCAGCCTCCAGCACAGGAAGATCTGGTCATAGGCGTAGGTGCGCTGCGTGTCGATGACAGGGGCCTCAGGCGCTGCGGGGAGAGGCACCGGCGGGCATCAGGCAGCATCCCCCCCCCCGGCAGGCGGGGAGGCAGCCAGATGCAGGGAAGGGGCATTCCAGACGGACGCACAACCAGCAGGAGTCTAGGGGGATCTGACTGCGGAGACCGTGTGTAGGCATCAGAGGAGAGCAAGAGTTGGGGAGACAGAGGAGCTCGCTGCTGTGGGGCTCCAGGGACCAGACAGGCTGAGTGCAAGTCAGGGAGGGAAAGAGAGAAAGAGAGAGGATGGAGGCAGCAGGAGAGGAAGAGATGGGGATGGGGATGGGGATGGGGATGGGGATGGGGA
>VWZX01007981.1:268505-314020 GCA_013399015.1 Galbula dea
CTGGCTCTGGGGCAGGGATGTGACTTGCCTCAGTTACTTCTGTGACGACTCAGCAGCGGCTGCAGCCTATAAACAAAGAGAGGTAGAAGCAGATCTGAACAGTGTTGCCAGCCGGTCCAGCAGGGCCTTGCGGCTCCTGCCCTGCAGTGGGGCAGCCTCCACTCCGTACTCACCCTCCGGCGCTCTGCCTTGCCCTCACATGGCACCACGGCCCTGCCTGGCCTGCTGCCTCGCCCGGCTGCCCTGGCACAGGGCAGGGCGGTGGCAGGGATTGCTTTGGGGGCTGTTGGGGCTGTCCCTGACAGGGCGGGGGGGGGGGGTCCAGCAGGTCCGCGAGTGCCCATCTGAGTGAAGCCCTCCACAGCCGGGGCCAAGCTCCGGCTCTGAGTTTCGAGGCAAGCAGGGAGTCACTCTGCCCGCAGGGGCTGTACCTCCACTTGGGGCACAGCCGGTGCCCAGGTCCTGCTGCCTTTACCTCGGATGAAGGCCAGGTCTGTGAGCAGCTTCAGCTCCCTGCTGACATCCAGCTGGAAGTGGCTGAAGGAGGCTGTGGCTGCAGGACGGAAGCTCTGCAGAGAGTCAGTGGCCCTGAGGATCCTGCAGCATGGAAGAGTAGGGATGTGAGAGTGGCACGTGGCAGCTCCCTCTGCACCAGAAGACCCTGAAAACTGCCCCTGGTAGCCCCGTGACCAGCAGGGTCCCCTAGCCCAGTACCTGTTGTGCAGCTGTTTGGCAGCCTGGACAAAGCAGGGGTGGTCAGTCTCCTTCAGCACCTCCTGGGCGTAGCCCACCATGCCTGAGTTCTCCAGCATGGCCTGATGTTCCTGGATCTGGTAGTGCAGGCTGGCTAGCCGCTCCTGCTGGCACTCCTCAATGGCCTGCAGCAGGGTGGCCCGCTTCTCCTCCAGCATGGTGCACAGTCCCTGGATCAGCTGCGACACCTCCTCCTTGGCCTGCGAGCCATTCACCTACCAAGTACAGCACGGTCAGCATGTCAGACACCACGGGGCCGAGGGGACCAGGCTGGTAGAGCCATGCCCTGCCTAGGGACAGCTCAGGGACAGGCAGACACTGTCTGTCCTCACCTCCGTGTGCTTCACCGTCTCCTCCAGCTCGGCAATCTGGGTCTGCACTGTGTCCTGGCTGCTCAGGATGTAGGCAAGGCTCTTCGTCAGCTTCTCCTGCAAGGAAGGAGGTGAGGCCAAGTGCTGACAACCCTCATGCCCCCAACCCGCACACTACATCCACATTGGGGCTCTGCCAGTGACCCTGATTCTTCCCTGCTGAGCTCTGGTCCCACACTGAGTGCAGACCTGTGGCCCTTACCCTGAGAGCCTGGTAGGCGCTGAGCACTGGGGTGATCTTGTGGCTGGTGTGAGTGCGTCGCACGCGGCAGAGCTGGCACACCAGCCGTTGGCAGGTCTTGCAGTAGTGAGTCACCTCCTCCTTGTGCTCTGGGCACATCAGCCCCTGCATGTGCACAGGGGAGCTCAGTGACGCGCTGTGACCACCTGTCATGCAGGGTCCCCCCACCCAGCATCCCCAAAATCCCTAGAGGGGTAGGAAGGCCCAGATGGCAGGCCGTACCTTAGGGCGGAAGGTGAGGGTGGGGGGTGTGGGCTCGTGCTGGGCTTTCTGGGTGCCCCAGGGGTGGTAGAGCTTGAAGCACTCGTTGCAGAAGCTGGACTTGCACTCAGTGCAGCCCTTGGTGGCCTCTAGCTGCGGTGGCTTGCAGAACTGGCACATGATGGCGGCACTGATGTTGATGGTCTGGCGGTAGCGCTCCACCACCCGCTCCAACGTCAGGTTGCGGAAGAGGCTCCCCAGGCCCCGCTCACCCAGGTCCACATCCCGCTGGCAGGCTGGACAGGGGAAGCTGACAGTCTGGGGGTGCACAGTGCCCCGTTTGCGACCCGGGTAGGTGCCAAAGCCTGAGGAGAGAGGTGGGGAGAGTGTCAGGTGGAGCATGTCCCCAGAGCTGCTAGGCCCTCCCATAGGGGAGCCCGCAGGTACTATCCCCATGTCCCCTCCGCACTGTCCCACCTGACTTCAGGAGGCGGTCAAGGCGGTCAGGCTTGGGGACCATGGCTCGGCGTCCCAGGCGGGGACTGCGGGTGGCAGGGGTGGCAGCAGGTGAGGAGGGCTCCGAGGTGGGGTCGCAGCAGAGGTAGCCATGCTGCAGCAGCACCTCACTGGCACAGACGTGGCAGACGTTGTGCATGCAGGGCAAGGCCAGCGGTTGCTTGTACATCTCCTTGCAGACTGGGCACACCAGCTCCCGCTCCATGTTCTTCATGCTGGTCTGGGGAGACAGGACGGAGAGTCACCTGCTGTGGGCAGGACTGGGGCTATGGTGGGGACTGTGGCTAGGATCAGCACTGGGACCAGAATGAGGGCCAGGAGCAGCACCAGGGCCAGGATTAGGCCTAGGACCAGGATAAGGACTGGGAGCAGCAGCAGAGCCAGGATCAAGACCAGCACTGGGACCAGAGCCAAGATCAGCACCAAATCCATAATCAGGCTTGGGACCAGCACCAGGGCTGGCAGCATGGTCAGGATCAGGACCAGCACTGGGATCAGCACCAGAATGGGGACTAAGGCTGGGACCAGAATGGGGATTGAAGCTGGGGCAGCACCAGAGCCAGGATCAGGATTGGCAGTGTGACCGGAGCCCATGATCAGCACCAAGTCCATGATCAGGCCTGGGACCAGCATGAGATTCAGGTTCAAGCCTAGGACCGGTACCACGGTCAGGATCAGAACCTGCACTGGGATCAGCACCAGGATGGGGACCAGGGCAGGAATCAGGATAGGGACTGGGGCTGAAGGCAACACCAGAGCTGTGTACCAGGACCAGAGCCAGGACCAGCACCAAGACTGTAATCAGGCCTGGGACCAGTACCAGGGTCAAGATCATGACTGAGAGCAGCAGCACAGCCAGGATCAGGACCAGCGCTGGGACCAGAGCCAGGACGGGGACCAGAGCTGGGATCGGGATGTGGATTTGGGCTGAGGCCAGCACCAGGGCCATGCACTGGGACCAGAGCCAGGATCAGTACCAGGGCCAGGACCAGGATGGGCACCAGGATAGAGACCAGGACCCTGGCCCGCAGGTCTGCAGACAGCTCCAGGTGTTCCCAGCCCCGCGGTATCAGAGGGAGCCCGGTGCTGGCCTTCCCCAAGGGAAGGTGCTGCCCGGTGATTTGGGACGCAGGTCCGAGGACTCTCCGCGGCCTGTCCGGTGCTGAAGGGCACCGTCGCCATTGGGCCCCACCGCGTTGCCATGGCGATGCCGGTCCCGAGGGAGCCCAGCCCAGCCCAGCCCGGTTCGGCCCGGTCGCTCCGCGGTGCCCTCCTCCTCCCGCCCCGCCGCCGCCGCCGCCGCTGCTCACACTGATGCGGACGAGAGCATCCATGATGGAGGTGAAGGTCTGTAGGTCCTCGCCCTCTGCCATGGCTCCGCTCCCGGCGCCCGTCCCCGCGGTGGCGGCGGCAGCAGCGGCGGCCGCGGACGCTCCGGTGTGTTGCAGGGAGCGGCGGAGCCGGGGGGAGGGCGGGGGGCGGCAGCGCGCATGCTCAGCAGGACCCTCCCCGGTGGTGGCGGTGGGGGGGTGGCGGCGGCGAGGGGCGGTGGCGGCGGCTTGGGGGCGACACCGGGAGGCTCCCGCTGCACCCCCGGGTACCCCCCGCCGGGCCCGTGCGGAAGGCAGCGCGGCTTGGCGAGCGGCGCCCGGGATGAACCCCGAGCGGGCTGAGCGGGACGNCGAGCCCTCCAGAGCGCTGTGCCCGCGGGGCGGGGCGGGGCGGGGCGGCGCGCACGCGCACTGCACCCCCTGTTGCTGCCGCGTCCCCTTTCCGGTGTGTCCGCAGTGCGCGTGCGCCTACCAGTGGTACCGGGACGGGCTTGAGGGCAACGCCGTGGGGCACTATGGGTAATGGGGCAGGGGGCAGCTGAGGCAGGCCTGGGTGGGAAGAGGGCTGCGGGGTGGGAAGAGGTCTTGGGTCTCTGTCGCCGTGGCGGTGGTGGCCCAGGTACCGGCCGTTGCCTTGCTGAAGCGGCCTCGTGGCCCCAGCCGTAGGCACCGGCACGTCCCTGGCACTCTCGTCGCTGTTGTCGCTGCTGCTCTTCGCCGGGATGCAGATGTACAGCCGGCAATTGGCTTCCACAGAGTGGCTAACGATCCAGGGAGGGCTGCTGGGCTCTGCGCTCTTCGTCTGCTCCCTCACTGTATCCTTTGAGGTGGCAGGACCGAGGTCGGGGGTAGGCCGAGAGTGGGAGTGGGGCTGGGAGCAAGGCCAGGGCCGAAGCTGCAGAGTCCTGTTCTGGCCCTTAACCCACAAGCCAGGCCTTCAACAACCTGGAGAATCTCGTCTTTGGCAAGGGCTTCCAGGCCAAGATATTCCCCGAAAGTAAGTGCTGTGGTGGGGAGAAAAGGTCCATGCCATTGGCTGTGCCATTGCAGAGCTGGGCTTGTGAAGGGCCTGCAGTGTAGCCTTGCACTTGCCCAGTCTGTGCTCTGCCTGGGGGACCAACAGGTCCCAGACCTGCCCTGGAGGAAAGGCTCACCTTGGTAGTTCCCCCTGAGCTTTTCCCACTGCACTGCTGCGGCTCTGGCCCCTGCTGCTTTGAGGCTGACATGTCAGGGCAGCATGGCTGCACCTTTCCTCTCTCCTGTTTTTCTCCTGCAGTCCTCACTTGCCTCTTGCTGGCTGTGTTTGCCTCTGGCCTCATTCATCGAGTCTGTGTGACCACCTGGTAAGTCCAGAGCCTGTCCTGGAGAGTGGGGAGCAACTGTCATGCAATTGTGGCTGCTGCCCAGGACCTTAATGGCTTATGCTTGCCCCTGGGTGGGGAAGGCAGTACTGGGCAGGACCATGGGTGGGCAGGCACCCCCAGGGTGGCCAGTGTTGGACACTGCAGCACAGCAGGATCAAATAGGAAGATGCTGGTTTGACCCTGGCATATTCCTGCCCACCAGCAGCTAAGCAGCCTCTTCCTCCCTTGCAGCCTCATCTTTTCCATGGTCGGTCTCTACTACATCAACAAGATCTCTTCCACCCTTTATCAGTCCACAGCACCTGTTGCTGCTCCCACTAAGGCTGTTGGCAAAGGCAGGAAGAGGAATTGACATCCTGTTGCCCCTTCTCCAGAACAGCCCACTCCCCACTGGGCCCAACTGGGTCTCTCAGACACCCAATAAAGCCATTTCTTTGTAGCTTCTGGTCTGCAGGTGCTGTAGGTTGATTTCCTCTGCAAGCTCTCAGCCTGGTTTCCTCATACTGCATGAGCCAGCACGGCTGAGAGCAGTCCTGCTCCCATATCTAGGCTGTGGCAGAGCCTTGGCTGGATTCTCTGCCTCACAGATGCCTTGGGGTGCCCAGTACAGGCTAGTGGAGCATGGGCAGGGTTGGGGGATGGCCACCAACCTCCCCCCACTGCCTCACAGGGAGAATGTGCTGGTAGCGTCTTGTCTGCCTGGGCCTGTAAGGGAGGAAAATCCCACCAAGAGCTGGGCGGGTTGGAGCAGGCTCCAGTGCCACAGGGGCTTGGCCCGGCCAGAGGGAGGCAGGGGGTGTCTCAGTGATTCAGGGGTCCTGGTGGGTGGTGGGAAGGGGAAGCTACAGAGAGAGAAGCTGGCTCCCCAGGTGCCATCAGGCCCCTGTGCTGGTACGGCCATAGCTGTTGGTGCTTGGCAGGGGAACAAAGGCACGTCCGTGCCCTGCCCGCTTGGCAGGGCGAGCAGCGGGACAGCCTCTGGGCGGGTAGGGGGTGGCCGTGGGAAGGTCGCAGGCCCTGGGAGCCGTGAGAGGGCTGACAGGGCCTGCTCCCACGCCAGTCCTCCGCTGCCTGCCGCGGCCGGACGCAGAGGAAACCAGATGCTTCCTGTGGCCTCGGCGGCCACTGCCGCCAAAGGCCGGAGGTTTCCGCGGCACCGGGCGTGGGGGTTCCGCGCTGCGCTCCGCGCCGCCACCAGAGGGCGCTCTGCAGCATCCTGCTGCGCACGCGCGATATGACGTGGCGCCGCTATGCACTACAGCTCCCAGCTCTGCGGCGCGCTGTCGTTACGTCATCTTGCGACGGGACGGAGCTGGCTCTGGGACCGGACAGGTTGAGGTGCGGGCCGGGACCAGCGACGGGATCGGTTTTGTGGGCGGGTCGGGAGGGTGCTGGTGCCGGTTGGCGAAGGCCCAGAGAGGTTTGGGGTCAGGGCCTGTTCAGAAGGCCTGGGAGGGGGCCGGGCCCAGCCCTGTTGTGGTGCGGAGGACAGAAGCGAGACGCGGGTGGGTCAGATCCGGCTCTCACGGCTCCTCTCTCCGCAGGTTGCCATGACCAAGCTGGGGCAGTGGCTGTGTGGACTCGCCCTGCTGGGCTCGGCTTGGGCTGCGCTGGCGCTGGCGCCGCCGGAGCTGCAGCTATCTGCCCCGTTCCGGCAGGCCCTGCTGCCCCTGCCTGTCTACCTGTTGGTGGCCTTCGGCTGCTACTCCCTGGCCACCGTGGGCTACCGTCTGGCCACCTTCAACGACTGCGAGGAGGCGGCCGCCGAGCTGCAGGAGCACATCAGTGCGGCACGGGCAGACCTGCTGCAACGAGGACTGTGCTTCTGACCCCAATAAAGCTGAAAGACTATGGTTGCCGGTGGTGTGTTGTGCTCCCAGGCGTCCGGGGCACAGCAAAGAGTGGGAGGGGCCCTCAGCTGCGGCTCCCCTGGGCACTGCTGGCCTGGTTGGGGGCTGTAGGCAGCTGAGGATCCTGGGACACTGTTCAAAGCCATGCTGTTGGGAAATCACTGATCTTTCCCCAGCCTGAGGCTGGTGTTTGGGGAGCTCTGCACAGAGGAGGGGTCTCCCCGCAGGCTCACATCCCCTCTCAGTACTGCCATCACCCTGTCCTGTCCCAGCCCAGCCTCTCCCTCTCCGAGCTTGGCTCCAGAGACAGACGCATAGTGGTAAGGACAGGATCAGGCCTTGCCCTGAAGGCAGAGCACATTCCCAGCTGCCCTTCAGATGTGGTTCCTGCTGTCAGGTGGGAGCTGGAGAAGACTCATCCCAGTTCTGTTGGCCAGTTTCCAGGAGAAGGAGGAGAGAGCCTGGCTGGGTGGAGCAGGCGGCACAGCCTTTAAAGTGCAGAGTGCACAGAGCCTGTGGTCTCCCCTCACCTGCTGTGGCAGCTCAACCTATGCCTGGGGGGCTGCTCCCTGCTCCTGCTGGGCTGCCTCTCCTCTGCCCCCCTTTTCGTGGGCAGACATGTTAGAACACCACACTGAGTTGCTCCAGAAAGTGGGACTGGCCATCCTACAACGGAGGTATTCCTGCTCCAGGCAGGGGTCTATGGCTGGCCTCTCTCTCGGGATGCCCCTGTGTCCTGGTGGGCCTGAGCCCCCTGCTGCTGGCCTGGCTGGAGGAGCTGCATGGCTGGTGATGACACACGCTGGGGCCTGCCTTCCTGGCAGCCTCCCCAGGCTGCTTCACATACCAGCCAAAAGACTTTCTTGTTTTTAATTATTGGCTGCGCACCCTTCTGCAAAAAAAAGGAGCAGTTGGTAGCATGAGGGAGGACTCGGGCTAATTAGTAGGAGCAATTAATTAGCTGTTTCCTGAGCAACAATGGCAGCTCAGAGCAGGATGGGCAGCTCCCGTGGTCTTGCCTCTGTGTGGCTGTTTGTGGGGTGGCACCACCCCAGATTGGGTGAAGTGGTGCCTTTATGGGGCAGGGACCACAGCCTTGAGGCAGGTAAATGAGAGAGACCATCCATGGGCTATTCACAGCCCTCTACAGGCTACTCATGGCTGTCCAGGGACTACTCATGACTATCCATGGGGTACTCACAGCCCTATGAAGGCTACTCATGGCATCATGGCTACTCACAGCCATCCAGCAGCACAGAAGCAGCTTCTCCCTGCATGGCCACATGCCTGCTGTGGACACTCCCATCTCCAGGAGATGCTCCACTGGCCTCCGGCCTCATGTGTGAGACCATACCATGGCTGCTCCCAACTCATGCCAACCAGAGTGACCAGTCAGCAGCCAAGTTTCTCTTGGTTTGTCAGCTGCCCTGTCCCAAGGCTGTTGGTGCTTCGGCAGCACCTTCACCCCGGCTGGGAGCTGCAGTGCAGTGCTGGGGAGGGGCAGTGGGAGCTGCTGTGGCTGGGGAGGGGTGAGCACGGCCCTGGGGCAAGTCCCTGGGGCAGAGACACCTGCGAGTGCAGCCGGTGCAGGCAAGTGGAGCTCCAGCTACACAGGCCGCAGCAGCAAGATGGAGCATGCCAAGATGGGGCCGTGGAGCCAGCGGGAGCTCAGCCTTTTCTCAGCCATCGTTGCCTCAATTCCGTTCCTGCCTCTTCCCTCTCTGTTGATTTTTCCCAGGCCACGTTGCAAGGTGAACACGAGTGTTTGAACTGAAGCACAAGGCTCTGCCAAAGTCCTCGTCACCACTTCCTTAATCCGGCTTGCGTCATCCAGGCTGAAGGAGCTGCCCCTGCTGCCAGAGCTGAGCTGTAGGGAGGGGACTATGAGGGGGTCTCCTGCCCCGGGGGGGGCGGGGGTCACCTTTCACCAGGCTCTAGAGGCTGTTGTGTAATTGGGTCTCCCAAACACACTCCTGTCCCTCTTGCTGATGTGCTTGCCTGATAACTTCATTCCAGATCATTGTTAATTTGTTAATCGAGTTGAGGTCGATGCCAACAGGCTCCTGATTTGTGCACACTCAATATCGTGGCTTTACTGAGGGCTTTCATTGATTACAAGGTTGTTGGCATGAAGGCTGGAGCAAGCCTCATGTTGAAGCTGCAGTACAGACATTTCTTTCTCTGTGGTGACTGATGTCCCCATGCTGCTGCTACTTGGGGACGGAGGGCCAGCGCAGTCTCACCAGGCATCCATCATGCTGCCATCCCTGGTGCCCCCTCCCTGCCCGAGCGCAGTCCTGTGCCCCTCAATCCCTTCCTGGGGCTAGGAATGATGTTTCTTTACTGCCCGGCAGTGGGTGCTGCTGGAAAAGGGTTTGCTGGAGCCAGAATGAGCTCCCACCACCACCCTGGAAATAAAGCAGCTGTGGGGATAAGAGCCATCTTGAATTCAGCAGCCAGCACAGCAGGAGGGAAGAGGAAGAACCAAGACTGGAAAGTCTCTGATTTATTAAAAGGCACTTAAACTGGTACAAAAGAGACACAGAGCTTCCCAGCAGCCACAGCCCCATGCGGGGGCAGATCCATAGGCATGGAAGACCATCCAGGGAGTGGGAGGGTGGGGGAGGCTCCTGGCCCCCCGAAGTCATTGCTGAGACCAACTCAACCATCACTGAAGGACCAAGGGCTGGAAGGATGCCAGCGAAGGTCAACCATGATGACAGAGGCAGGAAGTGCCCTCCTGTGGCCCTGGTCCTGCTGGGAACAGGTGGCTCTTGGCTGAGGTGGACAGCAGCACCATGGCGGCACTCAGGGCTCAGTGGCTGGAGCCAGTCCATGCTGGAGCAAACTGACAAGGGTTGGGAAGATCCTTCACTGGTCCATGAGTGTGGGGGATGCTGGCAGGGCCCCCTCAGGCATGGAGGGGTCTGTAGGGCTTGTCCTGCCCTGGTGGGTACTGCCAGAAGAGCCAAAATCTTATCACGCTGGTGACAATCCCTGGCATGTTGGGGACCTGTGGGACGACATGTGGTGGGATGGGGAGAGGATTCACCAGGATCACTGCTGCCTCCCACACCCCAGTGCTCCGCCAGCCCCGCGCTGCCGGGGGAGATTTATTGGCCTTATACCATCTAATTAATTAAAATCAATACTCATCTTGCTGAGCCTAGTCACGAGCTCTGCTGTGTGACACTGACACACACACACACACACATACACACACGGTGCTGGGTGGGGGCTGGCCCAGTGCCAACCGCTCAGTGGAACATCATGGAAAGGGAATGGGATGGAACAGACTGGGATAGGGTGGGATGAGATGGAATGGGACAAGATGGAATTGAATGGAACAGGAGAGCATCCCTCAGCCACCCACTGCCCCAACCCACCATGATATAGGGGTCATGGAGCTGCAGGCCATACAGTGTCCAGCTGGTGGATGCTAGGAAGGTGGTGACAGTCAGGGGGAAGGACAGGCACCGTGTTGACTTGCTCCGGACAATCTTGGCCTGCAGAAGCAAAGATCAGGCAGGTCCTTGGGCTGGGCAGCCCCAGCCTCCCCCCATCCCCACACACCAGGTCAGCCAGTGGTGAGATGTACATGCTGATGGTGAAGACACTGCAAAAGAGCCCCAAGCGTGTCAGGCGTGTCCGTGTGTCGGCAATCAGGAAGGTGAAGTAGCCATAGCCAGCGATCAGCACAGCCAGGAGCAGCAGGGTCTGCAGCAGCACAGGGCGCTGGGGTAGACAGGAAGAGGGTGGTCAAATTGAGAGTCCCCTCGTCCCCCCTCACAACTGACCCAGGCAAGCCAAACCACACCTTGGAAGGGCTGTAGTAGAGGTAAGCCAGAATGTAGAGGGTCTGCAGAGCTGCCCCAGTGGTGTTCACAGTGATCAGTGTCCAGTCCTGCTTCAGGAAGCCATAGCCCAACCAGCTCAGGTTACTGCAGGGCAACCAGCAGAGGCCTTGATAATGCAGCCTGGGGGCTTCTGCCTTCCCCTGCCACCATGTACAATCACACAGTTTTGGGTTGGAAAGGGCCTTTACAGGTCACCTAGTCCAACCGCCCTCCATGCAGTCAGCAGGGACATCTCTAACTAGATCAGGTTGCTCAGAGCCCCAAACAACCTGACCTGGAATGGTTCCAGGGATGGGACATCTCCCACCTCTCTGGGCAACCTGGGACAGGCTCTCACCACACTCAGCAGCAACAATTTCTTCCTTCTCCCTACTCTCAGCCTCCTCTTTCAGTTTCAAACCACCACCCCTTGTCCTGTCCCAATGGGTGCTGCTCAAAAGTCTCTCCTCAGCTTTCTTCTAAGCACTGAAAGGCTGCAGGAAGCTCTCACTGGAGCCTTCTCTCCTCCAGGCTCAACAACCCCAACTCTCTCAGCCTGTCCTCACAACAGAGAGGTTCCAGCCCTCACGTAATTTCTGTGGCCTCCTCTGGATCTGCTCCAACAGGCCCATGCCTGTCTTGTTTCTGAGAACCTTCTGCCCCTGAATTGCATGTGACCCCCCCCCACCCCCCCCAGGGCTGGACCCTCACCGTACTTGACATCAGTGGTGAGGAAGGGCAGGAACTGGATATTCTCCACGCTCTTAGTTGCCAGCATCTGGTGCAGGTCAGACCTATAGAGAGCAGAGAGGAGTAGCCTCCTGGATGCCTGGAATCATGAGGGGGGAACACACACATGCAGTGCTGGGGGGGCTACAACTTTTGCAGCCAGAAGGCATCCCCAAAACATGCACCCTGAAATACTCCTCCACTGCACCCTCCAGCCCCTACACCCTCAGTGGACCCCCCAGACCCTCCTTCGCCTGGTATACTTTGCCTTCAGTTTTGTCACCCCCTAACCCCTGCCCCCAAAACCTAAGTGTCTGCTACACTGCACACCCTAAATTGGACCCACTACTATCCCCACTGCACCCCCAAACCCTCTCCACCTGTCCCCAGTGGCCCTCACCGCCCCACTGAACTGCCCCACTGCCCTCTCCATTGCACCCCCTGAACTGTGCCCCTCCCCACTGTAGCCCCACACCCCTAGGATCCGATTGCACCAGTCCCACAGCACCCCCTCTCCCCCCGCCGGTGCGTCCTGTTCGCTCACAGGCCGGTCCCAAACATGGCGAGGGTGCAGCCCAAGCAGGAGGCGGCAAGCAGCGGCAGCGGCGCCATGCCTGGACCTCGGCACCGAGCACTGGCTGCAGCGCGGGCAGGGGCGGGGCGGGGCTGGANGCGGCACCGGGAGGGAGCGGGAGGCGGGGGAGGGAAGAGAAGGGCGAGGGGGAACCGGAGATCGAGCGAGGAGCCTGCGCCGAGATGGGGTGGGGGTCCAGGACACAACGATCCGGTGTCCCCAGTACAGGGCAGCCACCACCACCACCCCAGGACCCTGCATCCCTGGGGTCCTCCATACCTGGGACCCTTAATTCCTAGGGTCACACACCCGAGATCCTGGCACCCCATATTCCAGGGGCTCATTTCTTTGTGACCCTAACTCCCCAAGAACCCCCACCCCTCAGATCGCATATGCCTGGGATCACATATCCCTGTGATTTCAATTCCCTGTGACCCCTCCTCCCCAGGACCCTTCATTCTCTGAGACTCCCCAGATTCCATATTCATGGGGTCACACATCCTTGTGATCCCACCTCCCCAGGACTCTCCATTCCCAGCATCTCACACCTCAGAGGTCTCTTATCTCTCTGATCCCAATACCCCAAGATTCCCCATCTCTATATCCCCGAGATTCCCCATTCCCAGAGCCACATGGGAGCTAGCACCACAGTGGGGGTCCCGGCATGCATCCAGGCTGTAACCTCTGCCCAGCCCTGGTGTCTCTGGCAGGCCCTCAGCCCCCTCCCCACCCACTCTCGGCAGCTTCTTCTCACCCATAGAGGCAGCTTCTTCCCTAAGCCTGGAAACTCATCCCATTGCACTGGGAGAAGAGGGAAGAGGGAAAACCCATCCCCCAATCCGCCCCCTCCAGCCCCTGGGAGGGCTTTGTGTCGTGAGATAACAACAACTGATAGCTCCAGCCCTGCTGTGGCACTTTTCCACTTCAAAGCTCTGTGCAAACATCAGCCAATTAATTAATTAACCAGCACAAATGCCCTGCATGGGCCATTCCTGCTTCCAAGGCCAGAGCCCAGTCTCACGGTGTGCAGGGAAGGGACCACGGCTCCTTGCCTCCCACGCCAATGTCAGGGGTGCTCAGGGTGGTCTTGGTTATTTATTCAAGACGAAACGTATAAAAACTCCATGTTATAAAGCTGTACAAATGGGGGTGGGCAAAGCGCCCGCGCAAGGAGCTGCTGGGGGAGGGTACCGTTCCAGCACCCGCAGGGGGAGGGGAAGGGAGGGGATGGGGCAGCAATCCCTGTGCCCCTAGGTGGGATGGGATGAAGGGTGGGGAAGGGAAGGGGTGCAGCAGCATGGTTGGGAGGGAGATGTTTCCTACAGCCCTGCTCCACTGGCTGCCAGGCATCTCCAGCGCATCCAGGCATCATCTCCAGGCTCCCAGAGCCAGTGACACCCAAGGACCAGAGTCTCAGGGTGCTGCTACGGGGCCAGCACTACCGTCCCACCTGCAGGGACACATCCCACTCTGATCCCATGGTGGAGAGAAGGTCATCCATGGGCAATTTCAGTTCCTGGGACAGGGGTGCCAGCCCCCTGACCCCCTCCAGTCCGGGGCACACGTAGCATTCTCCAGCCCCAGGCTCACGCTCAGCCTCCGGCTGCAGAGACCATCCTGCCTGTGATGGCTACGGGAGCTGGGGCAGCTCGAGGGCTTCTGCTGCTCAGCTCAGCTTGGGGCCCTCCAGCCCTGGAATACTGACACAAATCCTTTCCTTGCCCAGATGTGCACAGGACAAGTCACCCTGGGGTGTGCCTGAGGACCATGGGGGGGTCTCTGAGCATCCTCCTGTCTCTCCCCCACCTTGGTTCATCTGGGCAGGGTGGGGCAGCAGCTCACAGTCCCTGGGGCACCAGGAGGGGCAGGAGGAGGCTGATGAAGGTGAAGGGGCTGCTCGCCCGCATCGCTGCGTTCTGCCCCACGCTCCTCAGCACATGTGCAGCTGCATCATCTGTGGGGAGAGAACAGCCGTGAGCACCACCAAGAGAGGTGCCGTTCCCCAAGCCAGCAGCTTAGCACCCTATGCAGGGTCTGCCACCAGTCCCAGTCCCACTCCCCCCCAGGAGTGCCCCACTCTCCTGCCAGCCTCACAGTGCATCAGGACCCATCTGCCTGCCCAGAGCCACCAAACCTACCTGCCTGGATCCTCCCCTTCTGGGTAGAGGCATGGACAGGCGGTGCCTGAGCTGCAAAGCAAACATGGGGTCAGCCTCGTGAAAGACATCTCCCAAACACCCCCAACACAGCTTCCCAATACCACTCCCCAGAGCTCCCCAACCTCCCATACCCACCCCAGCCACAAGCACCTTCCTGGCCAAGCCGCATGCACCCACACCCTGGGACTGGCAGGGGGCCATGGCCTGGCCATGACTCAGCTCAGGAAAGGCCAAGCTGGGCACTGACGCCACAAACCAGAAAATGGGGGGCCAGGGTGGCATGAGGGGACCCAGGTGACACTCACTGCCTTTGCCAGCCACCGTCACCTTCAGCTTCAGACAGGCTTCACCGTGGTGGTGAATGGGCTTGGCTGCAAGGGAGGACGAGGATTAGGGATCGAGGGTTGGGGGGGAGGAAGCCCAGCAGGGACACCCACCCCCAGCCTGGCGGCAGAGCCCTGGGCACTCACAGATGTAGTAGTAGCTGTGCCCCTCCTTGAATTCCTTCCCCAGCGTGAAGGGGGTGAAGCGCTGGAACTTCTCCGAGAACTTCTCAGGGCCATGCAGGGCACTGGGCTTGTCACACTCCCAGCGGATCTGCTCCTTGGAGCGGGGCTTGCAGACCTGGTACTCCTCATGCTCCACTAGGTAGAGGGTATAGCGCTCCATGAGGCGGGGGTCCAAGCTCCCCTCCTCGTAGTGCGGGCAGATGATGTCCAGGTAGTCGTTGAGGCGCACCTCCACCGTGTAGTCACTCCGCAGGAACCTGGGGGCAGGAGAGAGGTGGGATCAGCTCCCTGCTGAGAGGTATGGGGGACACACACCCTTCCCCTGCACCCCTACTGATTAAGGAGGCCGAGGGAGAGCAGCCTTCTACCCACAGCACCTCCTCATAGCCTACGATTGGGCAAGCTTTGGTCCACCCTTCACTTTGCAGAGTCCCAGAAAACCCAAGCTGGCTTTGGGAGGAAAAGCTCCCCCCAGACCAGCCCCCCGCACATAGCACCCCCTTCCCAGAGCTGCCCCAGGAGCTGGGGAGCAGGGAGGGAACCCACTGGAACCCACACCCTGCCCAGCCCCACGCTGCCGGAGCCAGGAGGTGTCAGCAGCTCCCGCCCGTGGGGCAGCCAGCCTGGCTCCAGTGCCTGCTGCTCCCCACACCTCACACGGGGGTGTCTCTGTGGGGTCCCCTCACCCTGCTGGCTGTGGTGGCTTCGGGAAGGCATGGGGCCAGCCCCTGTTCCCAAGAATACTCCAGACCCGGGGCAGGGAAGGAACACAACACATTGCCCTACAACTTTTGGGGTGTGTGCTGGGGGAGAAAAGGGAGCGTCATGGAGCTGGGGGACACAGCCCAGGGACGGAGTATCACCCCTACACCCTGGGGGCACACGGCTGGGGGGGAGGATTGCTACAGCCTAGGGGACTGTTGCCTGGGGGTGAGGCACCACTACAGCTTAGGGGTCATCATCCCTGGGGGGCATCCCTACAGTCTATGGGTCAAAACCCTGGGGGAGAGGCACCCCTACAGCCTAAGGGAGTCATTCTTACAGCACAGGGGTCACAGTTCCTGGGGGGGCACCCTTATAGGCTAGTAGTCAACTCTACAACCTAGGGGGATCACTCCTGCAGGCCAAGGAGCTGATGCCTGGGGGTGGGGGCACCCCTACAGCCTAGGGGTCACAGTCTGTGGGGGATAACACCTCTAGTGTAGGTGTGGGGCACCCCTAGGAGGGCTGCTGCCAAGAGACACTCCTAAAGCCAAGGGAAACAATTCTACCGTCTGAGAAGGGTGGGGGTGAAGGGGTCTTGCTTTGTGTGGGAGCCCCTGCAACCAGGGGGGTCATAGTCCAGGGGATACACACTTGAGCCTGGGGATCTGGTTCCTGGGATAGGGTCACCTCCCCAGCCCCAGTCCCTGCCCGGAGGAGTTTGGGGGGAGGGGGGCAGGTCCCGCTCAGCTCCCCCCGCACATCCTGCCCGGGGACAGCCCCGTGTTTGTCAACACTATTCCCTGTGTCCCGGCGCCGGGACTGGCACTGAGCCACCCCCGGGGGGAAGGAAGAGGCCCCGCTCCACTCAGCGTTGGGAACGGAAAGGTCCTCCCGGTCCTCTCCCCAACCCCCAACCCTTCCCCTATGCGCACCTGGATCGGTCCCGGGACCGCCCCGCCGGGCTCAGCACCGGGCTCAGCACCGGTAAAACGGCTGCTCCGCCGCCACCAAGCTCAATCGATCTCCTCTCCCCAGCGCCGAGCTCCCTTCCCCGAGCTCCATCCGCCTCCCCAGCCCCACGGAGGCTCCGTCCCCGCCACCCCCAGTCCTGGACAAAGGCCGGGAGGGATCGCACTCCGTGCCACCGTGTCCCGGTTCCAGTGGTGTCCCGGTGTGTGGGTACTCACCGGGGGTTGGAGCTGTTCCAAAAGACCGTGTGGCGCTCAGCCACCGCTGCTGCCGCCGCCCAGCACAGCCCCAGCAGGGCGAGGGGCACCCAGCACCGCTCCATCCGCTCCGCCGAACCGGCCCCGTGGCCGGCCCCTGCCTTAAGTACGGCCCCGCCACAGCCCCGCCCGGGCCCGCGCCCCGCCCCGCGCACCGGGGCNGGCTCTACGTACAACCGGTACCGGCCAAGGGAACCCACACGCACTGGCAGGATGCGGGGAGGGGGATGCGGCATTTGCAGAGGTGGATGCGGGATTCGGAGGGGGAAGGTCCTGGCCCGTGGTGTCGCTTCCGAGGTCCTGCAGGGATGGGTCTGGGGGGAGTCACGCCCGACTGAGGTATTGAGATGATGGGTGATGCTCGGGTGAGACAGAGTGGTGCTGAGGGCTCAAGGCAAAGGAAGAGAGCTGTGGCAGCTCCCTTCTCACCAGGGAGGCAATGGCCATAGGTGGGCTCTGGCTGAGGTGGGGGCACTGTGCGGGACAGTCCCCACACCAGCCCTCGCCATAGGACCCCCTTACCTGAGGTGCTAGGGATCACAGCCAGAGACCTGGGGCAAGCAGGACCGGAAGAGCGGCAGTAGCTGCTGAGAGGGTGCTGGGGACCAGGAGCGGCTTGGGGTGTGGCAGGGGCAACCCCCACCTCCCCCCTGCTCCCCAGCCCTTATCAGCTGCCTCTGCTCTGTCAGGGCTTTGCTCCACGTCCGCATGAACCCCACACGTGCCCTCCACCCTGCTCCCAGTTTGCTTGCTGTGGTGAGCTTCCACCCCCCGTGGCCTCCCGGTGTAGGGTAGGGGGCTGAGGGCACAGTGGCCACAGTGGGCACAGCAGGCACAGTGCCTGCTGCCTGGCAGGAGTGCGGCAGCTCGCTATCGGCTTCCATCTGCCCCCAACACCGATCCATCCTTGTTAAGCCTGGCAGGGAGATGCCTTTGCCTTCACCGTGTTGTGAAGTGATAACTCAGCCGCATTTGCAAAACAACTTTCCTCTTGTTTATTACATAATGATCCATTGATTGTGGGTAATGTTGCATGCCCGCCGCTGCAGCCGTGCGAGGAGAGCTCCCCTGGCACACTGGAGGGGCTCAGCCAGGCGACGGCACCGCAGTGGTAACCGGAGAGCAGCTGGCGGCTCAGACAGGCCAGGGCTCCTGTGAGGCTGAGACTGTGGGGCTGGGTGCCCCCACGTCCTACCTGCATCCCCTATGTCCTCCTCGCATCGCAGCCTCTCTCCCCACCCTCAGCTACTGCGGGAGGGGGACCTGCTGTTTCCCTTTCATCTTCCCAGGCCTGACATCATTCCCTGCTCCGTAATGACTGTGCGAGGCCTCCTGCTCCCAGGAAGCTGCCGTGGCTTGCACAGGGGAGCACCTCCTGGGAACACCCGTGGGGCAACGGGCCTCTGGGTTCAGAGAGCTGGAGCACGGCACGTGCAAGCTGCAGGGGTGGGTACAGCTGGGCAGTGGTGGGAGCTGGTCAGTGCTGGAGATGTTTTCCTCCCTGGGTTGCTCTGGAACTGCCCCCACCACGGCAAAGACAGGCCGTGCCTATTCTGGGTCCCTGGGGAAACTAAGTCAGGGAGCAGCAGTGGGAGGTCTGTGCTGCCCCTCACAAAGCCCACTGCCTGAGTGGGCTGACACAAGCTCCGTGCGACAGCAAACCTCCTGGAGCACGATGCTGGATCTGTCCCAGTGCCCAGTGCCATCAGCTAAGGATCTCTCGTGTCCCCTCCACCGTGATCTCCAGCCTTGGGGCAGGGCCACCAGTTCATGGGGACAGGGCTGGGAATGAGGATGCAGGGACCTAGCTGGATCCCAGCCTCCCTGACCTGCCTGGCCCATGGCAAAAGGACAGAGTGGCTGGACCCTGGAAGGACAAGCGCGTCAGCTGCTGGGGTCAGCCTGAGGGACATGCTGGGGCTGGGGGGGAGCCCCTTTCCCTTCCAGTGCTGGATCACCCAGGGCTCGATGGTGGGGGACTAGTCATGGCAGGGATGGAGTGCCCATCAGGCTGGGCAGCATCCTGTGCAGGGTGAGCACCCACCGAGAACAGCTAACTGGGGGTGCCAGCAGTTGTGCACAGGTGTGCGAAGTCACGGCCATGCCGCCTGGCGCTTGTGGGGCTGGGGACCGCCCGGGGTGACTGCAGGTCAGGGTCGGCCCACACGAGGCAGAGCTCCTGCCGCACTGGCTGCGGTTTGCAGGACAAAGGTGAAGCCATTTCACGCCGTAAACACTCAAGGCAAAGTGGCACGGGGCAGGTGGGGCCGGGCAGAGGCCACAGAGCTCGTGACAAACCATTTATGGTTTCTTGGCTCAGGACAGCCAGGTGCGCCCCAGCCCCTGCCTGGACTTACGTCACCGACCGTGAGGCTAGGGGAGGAAGAGGAGCTGTCCAGTCCGTGGCCAGGAGCGAAGGCCGTGGTGACGTGCTGCGCTGGCTGCGTGCAGCCCGGCAGGTAGGCACGGTCTGACGCTAGACTCTGTGTCGCAGGGGCAGAGCTGCGTCCCCGAGGCTGGCTGGCCACGCCAGGCCCTTACATGTTTGGCCGGAGAGCAGGACACATCCAGCCCTGCCTGGGGAAGATGGATGCTGCCACAGGGTGATGCAAAGCCTCATGCCACATGGCCAGTCCAGGCACACACCCTGTGCCCAGGGCTGGACCAGCTGCTGAGGCTGTAGAAGCTTTTCCAGCACCCAGGGAGCACCCGGGCCCTAGTGCTGAGTTCCAAACAAGGGTTCCATCCTGCCTTGGGGCAGCAGGGCTTGGGGATGCCCTGTACCAGCACCCTAAGAGTCTCTCAGCTGGTTAAGGCTGCCCCTGGCATGCCATGCTGCAACCTGCCTGAGGGCATGAAGCAGATCAGGGCAGGGCTGGGTGGCCTGTCCCCAACAAGCTGACATCAGTGCCACACATGCTGGGGATCATTGCCAAGGACGAGGTGAGCAACAGGAGGGATTTCCCAAGCAGAGCTCTCCATGCGGTGTTCTGACAGGGTGGCCAACTCAGTGCCCTGCTCCCCTCCACGACCCACCAGCCAGCAGAGCTGTGCTGGGCTACCCAGGCAATGTGCTACAAGCCACCAGCATCACCTGCACCAGGACAGGGGCTCTGGCAAGTCCCTGGACTTCGGTGTCCAGGGGGCACGTGGATCTCGGCAGGCATAGGTGATGGTGACCCAGCCAGCCCAGAGTCAACAGCCAGGGGCTGGGGGCACCCCGAGTCCCCAGGAAAGGGGGGGTCTAAGACACAGTCCCCAGCCCTGAAGCGGGCCAGGCCTGCAGGAGCGCAGGGGGAGAGGTGGGGAGCCTGCCTGGAGCGGTCTGAGGACCTGTCTGACAAGTTCACCAGCTCTTCCCGCACCCGGACAAGCCCAGGCCGGCAGGACGCTGAGCCACCGCCCAGTAGTGTCTGCTGGGGTTGGGGGGAAAGCAACTGCACAGCCACAAAGGCGGTGGGGTCCTCCCCCCAGCCGAGGCCACGACCACGGCATGTCAGTCCCCATCAGCAGAGGGGCTGCAGCACCCCCCACCTCGGTCTCACACAGCTTTGTAGGAGAGCTGCTGCCCCCTTCTCTGGGGACTCTGGAACCCCCCAGCCTGGTGAGGTGCTGGGGTAGGACCCACACTCCCACACTGCTGTTCCCCTGCCCCCGTTGGTTCTGTAGGGTGCTGGCTATGGGGCTGGGGGCACCCCACTCCTCCGTAGCCCTACGACACCCCTTTAATCGTGACCGCATCTGTAGCAGGCCCCTGGGCACAACCCCCTCTCTACACATCCCCTTGCCTCACTCAGGCACTACAGGAGAGCCGAGGGTGTCCCCTCCAGCCCTAAGGTGCCGCCGTGCAGACAAGGGTGTGCCAGATCCACCCCCCCTTCCCCACCGATGTGAGCGTGAGCTGGCACGCCCATCAGAGCCAGACGTGCCGAGGGGGGCCAATGTGGGGATTCCCAGGCACATCAGGGTGCTGGGCCACTGCCACTCACCCTGCGCAGCTGGCAAGGATGATGAGGAAGACTATACTGTCCCTGCTCCTCTAGGATTTGCTCCTAGGCAGTGCACACCCAGTACCCCCCCAGGGACACGTGCCAAGGGCCCTGCCTGTGGCCCTGCATTGCTCTTACCTGCGGGCTCTGCCTGCTGTCCGCGTTCCTCCGCGGGAAGCACCAGGTCCCTGCTGGATGCTCCATGCTGGTGCCTGGGGTCTGGTGGGAAGCAGAGCCGGTGGGAGGGAGCATCCTGCATCCCTCCATGGTACCCTTGATGCCAGAGGTGCTGCGCCCATGACTGGAGCTGTTGTGCCCGGTGAGGCAGGTGGCATGGTGAAGGTTGGCACCTGACACTCACTGCCCTCACCTGACCCCCAGCTGGAGCCCACCACAGAGGTAGGCAGGAGCCAGCTGGGAGTGCTGCACGCCGCCATGACAGGGGTTGGTTTTTCTATCCTTTTATTCATTTTTTTTTAATAGACTAAGAGCAGAATATGAAAATCACCAGCCAAAGCACTTGAAAAAAAGTCGAGATTGGTTTGTTTTGTTTTGTTTTGTTTTTTTCCCCAAAAAGTGTCTGTGCGTTTGCATAGGTCAGGTCTTCACGGAAGACGAGGAAAATCCAACACGTTCGACTATGTACAAGCCAGCCCGGGGCCAGCGCCGCTGCCTATGGTACAGTATAGATATATCTATATAGTCGCTCTCTGTACAAGTATGTATAGATCTCTATATAGGTATGTACAGGCTGACCCACGGCCCTGCCTTCACCATGCTCCCTAGCTTGGCTCTGCCCCCACCCAGCCACAGGGCAGCGGGTGGGCTATGGGCAGGACTCCATGGGCAGGACTCCGCGCTGTGGGACAGTGTTGGCCGAAGGTGCAGCGCACGCAGCGGCACTGAGCAGCATCCTCGCAGACATGGCCTCAGCCCTTGGCAAGGTGGGGGGCAAGTCCCAGCTGGGATCCGGCGTATGTTGCAGCCCCTTGCCCCATGGGGCTTCAATCCAGGCAAAGGGGTGGCAGTGCAGAGGGGCCAGGTGGTCCCGTGGTGGTTCCTCGCTGGATCTCACAATGGGCAGCAGATTAGGGGGTCACCACTTGGCAGAGCCATGTTGGCTGGGCCCCCATCGGTACAAGGAGCTAGGAGGCCAAGAGTGTCATGAGAAAGAGTGTGGCGGCCACGGCCAGGGGCAAGTGTTCCCGCTTGGGACTGGTGCCGCTGATGCTCTTCTCCAGCTTGGGCATCTCTGGGTTGAAGTTTTCTGTTGGGAAGAGCGAGAGATTTGAGTGAGGGTGGCCCCAAACCCCCACCCCATGGCTCGGGCTGCCTTGCAGGCGGTAGCAGGGGAGACACGGTGCTATGGGGATAGGGTGGTACAAGGCTGGAGTCTCTGCCCGACTCACCCAGGTCCTCGATCTTCACCTCGGGCCGCAGGGTGAACTGTGGCAGTGTGGGTGCCAGCTTCTCCCCGGAGTGCGATGCTACAAGAGGGAGAGAAGGGAAGGAGGGGGTCATGCACACTGGTTGCCTTGTGCCGCAGCCAGCCCCAGGAGAGACGGGGAACCCAGAAGGGATAGGGGACCCCACCAGCAGGCCATACTGCCCCTGGCTCACCCGCAGCCCCCAGGGGTACTTACTGGAGGCACAGCACACAAACACCTTCATCTTCAGGCAGGCTCGGCGGTGGTTGTGCGTTGGTGTGGCTGAAAGGCAAAAGCAGGCTAGGGTGACTCCGCAGCAAGTGACCCCAGCCCTGGGCTCCCAGAGGCTTGGTGGACATGGGCATGGTGGGATCTGGCCCTTCCTGAGAGCACGCTCCGGGCTGGGGGGAAGCAGCAGCACCCCAATTCTGCACCCTGAAGTTGCACCTGCATCACCACCCCACACCTCCGTCCTGCACCATCACCTCCCAACACTTCAATCCTTCACCATCACCTCCCAACGCTCCAATTCTGCACCAGCACCCTGAGGCTGAAGCTGCATCAGCACCCTGCACCCCTGTCCTGCACCAGCATCCCTCCATCTTCCCAATCCTGCACCAGCACCTTGATTTTTGCACCTGTATCAGCAACCCCTGAACTGAGATCCCACATCAGCACCCTGCACCAGCACCCCCATCCACATCCCCATCCCATCCTGCTCCCCAAAACCCCTATCTCACCCCTGCATCACGACCCTGATGCCCCTGCACCCTCAACCCTTCCCACCTGATATCCCCATCCCTGAGCTTAGGGTGCCCACTCCTGGAGGGGCTGCAGCTGCTTGGGGGATATGCCATCAGAGTTTGGTGTGGAGGGTCCTGGGGGGCACAGGGCCCCAACTGGGTGGTGAGGTGTTGGGGCACCAGCTGGGGTGGGACATGGAGGACCCAGCCAGGGATGGGGAGGGGCTGTGTGGGGGTCCCACCCTGGCACCCCACGTACAGATGTAGTAGTACTCCTGCCCCGCACGGAACTCGTAGCCCAGTGAGAAGGCGCTGTAGCGCTGGAACTTCTCCGAGAACTTGATGGGGCTGTGGGGCGCGTGGGGCCGGTTGCACTCCCAGCGCTTGAAGCCCTGGCTGGTGTTGCAGGTGCGGTAGCCCTCTGCGTTCACCATGTAGAGCACGTACTGCTCCAGCCGGTGCTCGGGCACCGAGGCGTTGTAGTGCGGGCAGTAGATGTCCAGGTAGTCATTGACGTTCACCTGCACCGTGTAGCCCTCCCGACGCAGGCTGCAAGGGAAGAGTGGACAGGAGATCAGGGACATCCCCTGCACCTTCCCAGACACTGTCCCCCTCTTCGAAAGGGACCTGGAGGCTGGATAATAGTCAGTTCCTAGACCAAGGACACCCAGGGAGCAGCGGTATCACCCTGCTCAACCTCTACTTGGAACCAATACACTGGGACCCCTGTGCAGCTTCAGCCCTATGGCATCACCATCCTGGGGGTCACAGGCCAACCTGGGGTGGGAGGGATGCCGCTGGGGACAGATGCTACAGGTGTCAAGCCACATGCATCGGTGGGATGCTTCTGAGAACATGGGCACCTGAGAGAGCACTGGAGGGTCCTGCTGGGAATGTGCCAGCCACATCAAGGACGGGACAGACAGGCAATCCCAGCCCTGGAGCTGATGGGCACCAGGCTCTCACAGAAACCAGGGACCCTGAGGGATGCAAACCCTTGTCTTCACCGTAAAGCCCTGGGTGTCAGTGGGGGCACGAGGCCCCAGCATTCCCCAGTTTCAGCATTCCAGAGCCGACCCACTGCGGCTGCTGCCCACCATGGCCCCAGCCCTGCCACGCGCCACAGCTCAGAGAAAGGATTTCTCACCCAGCTCTGGCTAATCCCGTTAGTTCGTTAATGCCGTAAAGGTTGGCCCTGGGGGAGCCTCATTTACATTGATTAGGAGCGGCAATCCCCTCAGATCCACTCAGGAGAGGCTCTGCTGGCTCCTAATCCGTGCCCGATGGAAATCCCGGCCGCGGTAATCCTCGCAGCCGTGCTGACCCACTGCTCCTGCCAATTAATTATGAGCCAGCGCTGTGAGGTGTTGGCTCTGCACCGCGCTTCTCTGGCACCACCGGACCCTGACCAGACCTTGTTCCATCGACTGCCTCAGCAGAGGTGGTGACCTCCAGCCCTGCTACACTGGGGGTCCTAGGCTCCCCAGGGATGCAGACTGCAGCATCCCAGCACATGTGGCCAAGCTCTGATGTAGTGGATTGCTCCAGCTTGGGGCCCCTTTCCCTGTCTGTCAGGGCAAACTTGGGTCCACGAGCCCCTGATGCAGCACTTGGGGTTCTCTTGCCCAACAGGGGGTCCCACCACCTGCCTAGGGGTCCTGCTCGTGGTGGAAGAAGCTTCCTGGGTCTCCCAGCTGGGCTGTGCAGCCAGTAGGCAGGGCCATGCATGCAGATGCCCTACTGGCACAACAGTCTCCAGTGCTGTTTTGGGGAGCCCCAGCCCTGTGGCACCCCAGCAGCTAGGTGCCAGAGACAAAACCAAAGCAGGACCAGTTGTCTGCTGGCAAAGGGGGACCCAACCAGCTCTGCCTACCCACTCAGGGCTGCCACCAGCACTGGGAGCCGTGGGGGGCCAGTAGAAGGCCTCATCCCCCATGGGGCAGGGAGTGCAGCCCCATGTGGCACCTCCCTTTCTGTGCAGCTGCTGTTCCCGGGCCCAGCCCAGCACCCACTGGCCACTGGGCAACTCCTCCACCACCAAGGTGCTGAGGCAGCCACCCTTGCTCCGCAGGGCACTGGGACCTTTCATCTTCCCCCTTTGATGTGGTGGGAAGGGAAGAGGGGAGAAAAAGGCTTGTTATTAAAGAAATGGCCCCGAGGAGAAAATTGCAATTAACTCTGTGTGGGACACAGGGCTGAGATACCAGCATGCCCCGAGCTGCTACCCCACACCAGGGTGGGCACTGGCAGCTGGTGCTCAGCACGACCAGGCTGTGACTGTGCCAAGGGAGTGAGGGACCAGAGAAAGTGCATCCCCCAGGATAAGCCCCAGGAGTAACACCCAACTCCATCTCCTTCTCTGGTAGGGGAAAATGGAAAACCCTGTCCTGGGGTGCTGAGGAGCTATAACCCACCCCATTCCCAAGTGGCACCCAGCACTGAGGCACACATCCCCCCCAGGACACCAAGCTACAACTCATTAAGGAAAGTGGCTCCTGATAAATAGCCCTGCTAACAAGGCACCGCACATCACCAAGGTCTCCTCCTGGGCTGGGGCACACCAGCACCAAGGCAGCCCAGATGGTGTGGTGGGGGCCAGCAGCCCTGCTCCCCATGGATGGTGAGACTCACAGGCATTGCTAGTGGGAGAGGACAGAGAATAGACCCAAAGGAGTAGAGCCATGGGTCCACCATGGCCCTGGGCATGTCCAGGTGACTCAGGCAGCAGCTTTGGCCTCAACACCATGTTCCTGCCATGCTCAGCTGCTGCACTGTGGCTGCCAGTCCCACAAGCACAGAGTAGGACCCCATGCCGCTGAATGTCCCTGAATCCTTGCAGTCCCAATGCCAACACCAGAGAGCCTGGATCTCTGCCTGCAACACCACCCAGCATCACTGGGCAGGGAGAGCCACACGCCCAGCCTAGCCCCAGCAGCAGGCAGAGAGCCCATAGGCCCTCTTATTAGGCAAAATGCAGGAACAGATACCCAGAGCAAGGCTCTTGGCCTCCTCTCTCACCAACACCCACCCCAGAGTAGGTAAGAGCTGCCTAGTCCCTGCCGGCCCCTGTAAGTATCAGGAAGCCACAGCAACAGGCAACCTGGGCCAGGGTGGGCTTCCCAGCCTCTGTCAGCCGTGGTGCGGCCGGTGGGGCACGGTGGGCTCCAGCAGTGCCCGAAGGGTTAATTGCGGGAGCAGAACAGGCAGCATCACTTCTGCACGACTGCATTTTTAGAGCAGGGCTTTGCAAGGCAGTGATACCTTCCAGCAGCCTGTCGACGCTGGGCAGATGGATGATCCCCTGGCAGAATCATCCCGAGTGCTGGCTGGGCTTGGTGCCCACCAGCCCCACACCGGTAGGACCCCGGCTACCTGGAAAACCAAAGCTGGTGGTGAGCTGGGCGACTACTCTGCTCCCATCTGCTGTGATAAATCTGGGCTGAGCACCGCACGCTCACTCATGCACTGCTAGGGAGCGCCTGGTGCACTGCAGTATGCCCCGGCAGCAGCCCAGACCCCCGCCCGGACCCCTGAGATGCAGAGGCTTGTCCCTACGGTGTGGGAAAATCTTGGAGGATGTCAGGGCTGGTGCTGGGCTCAGCATCCCACACTGGCAGTGCCATTGTACCAGAGCGCTGCGGGGCATCCCCCAATACGGGTGATGGCATGGTGCCCCCCAGCACTGGGTGCCAGGGCAGGCAAACCCCAGCCTTGCTGGGCCCTTTGTTTGGCTCCGGCAGCTTTGCCCTTTCGGCACATCCGGGGCCCATCGATCAGCCGAGGAACAAAAAAAGTGCCATTGATTAACGCGCTCCCCTTCCAGTCACCCCGTGTGATGGCGAGAGGTGAAGGCGCATTGACCGCCATGGTCGGTCAACCCCGACGGATGGAGGGACAGACAGACAGAGCGTCTGCCTGCGCCCACCGCTCAGCCACCGAGGAGACAAGTGGCTCAGCCTTGGCTCCCCCCGTGCCAGCACTCCCCACACAGGCAACGCTGCACAGTCACGGCACCCAGACGGCCACGCACACGCGCGCTGGCTCGGCAGACAGCGCCTGCGACGCAGCCCACGCACACGGGTGGCACGGTACGGTCTCTCCCCCCCTCCCTTCTTCCTTCTCCCAGCTTGCCTGGCGCAGCCTCAAGGTGCGGGCGCAGAAATCATCACCAGCACACAACGTCCCTAGGGCCACCTCCCTTCTTAGGAAGAACAGCGGCTCCTGGGGAGACGGGGGCTGCTTTCTGAGGGCATGGTGGCAGGTGAAGGCACCGTGGTGCCACGCGGCAGCATCCACCCCGAGGTGGTTGGCACAGCCCTCCCCGAACACCCCAGGACCCCCCAGCACTGCCCTACAAGTCCCCACGCTCCTCCTGTGCTATCGATGGCCAGGCGATCCCTTTAATCCCAGCTAAAGCCCGTACCTTCCCACTTCGCTAACAAGATCAATGAGGTTTCTAATTGGGTTTTAATTAAACCATCAATCTGCAACCAGTGACTCAATTACCAGCCTGGGCAGGAGCGGGTGGCTCCGGCCCTGTTGCACCCCGGAACAGCCTCTGCACCACAATGCTGTCACCCCTTCTCCCACGGGAACCTCGTGGGCCCTGGCCACGCTGCCAGGGTTTGGTCCCACCCAGCGTGGTGACTCATGGGGCATGGCACCCTCTGCCCTAGGGCAGCAGCTCCCGCCAGGGCTTCAGCCAGCACCCACAAGTGGCTGGGGTGTCTGTGCCCCACAGGGACCACCCTGGGGGGCACAGTTGTGGGGTGGTGGGTGGCAGAGCCTGACCCACCCAGAGATGCTGCAGCTGGTGGGGCTGGGTATTTAGCTGCTGCTAAGTGTAATCACCACCTTCCCAGCTCCAGCCCTGCAGCTGGACACAACACTGTGGGAGGGCAGGGAACTGCCCCTTGTTGGGCACAACTGCCCCACGCCCCACAATGTCTCCTGCTGGATGCCTCCAGGATTCACCAGGGCAGGGTGGTCACTCCTGCCACAGGTGACACCATCGCCAGCCCCATGGGTGCCAGCAGATGTGATGGAAGGATCCAGGTAAGCACATCCCCAGGGTTGGGGTCTGGCAGCTGCAGAGGACCCGGGAGTCTGGGCACCCTGAGGCCCTCCTGGCACAGAGCGGGCACAGAGCTGCATTCCCACTTGAGATGCTCCCCTGGGAGAGGCTGCTCTGCGCAAGGGCTCTTGAGAGCCTGCTCCAGCTCTTGCCGTCTGGAACACAAAGTCAGCCAGATAAAAGCCGCCTTGAAGAGGTAAACGTGGTGACAGTGGCAGCGGCTGGGGGGGATGCACGCAGTGCTGGGCCCTCCTTGCTCACAAGTGGGCTCCGATCTGCCTGCTTTGACTGGGCACCAGCACCCCTGGTACCCCCATCTCACAGCCACACTGCTCTGCCCTCTTCACAGCACTGGGAACCCTGAGGCCTCAACAGCAGTACCCTTGGTCCCTGCACTGGAGCCAGGGGTGCAGCGTGGTTCAGCCCAGCCCACTCTGGGGGACTCCCAGGAGCTGCAGCAGGACTTGGGGAAGCTGACCGTGTTTGGGGACAAACTGCTGTCCTCACCTTGGCATCCAGAACACCCTGAAGGGAGGTGGCATCCCACACACATCGGCACACAGGCCTGGCTTAGGTGGGACATCCCAGGGAGGCCCCAGCCACTCAACCGCAGGGCAGCCCAGGGACGCACACACACACACACACCCCCTCGAATACCAGTGCTCGGTGGGATGCGGCTGCCCAGTACCTTCACCCTGTGCCACCACACCTGTTCCCAGCAGGAGTTGGGAGAGGAGGGCAGAGACTAGCCATGGATCGTCCCAGTGGATGGTGGGACAGACAACAAATGCAGTCAGACCAACCTGGCCAAGCAGGAGCAGGCACCTCCACTTCTCTGAGCCTCAGCCCTTGCCTTCACACTTACACTGGCCTTTGCCATTAGCACCCCAAACCTGCTGCAGGAGTATGCTCTTGCCCACACAGTGCCCTCCTGGCCCTCAGGCACCACTAGCCATCCACCGTGATGGCCACAGGACTGAAGGAGCACAGCCACGAACCCAAGGGGCACATGCCACTACCAGACACTGCTCCCCAAGGCACCGCCAGGATCCTGAGTGCTGCGGATGGACTCCACAGAACAGCCCTCACCCCATCCTCCTGCTGAGGGTAGACGCAGGGGTGCCCAGGGCAGTACGGCAGGCAATGCAATCAGTTTCTGGGGGTGCCTGTTGCAGCCCCCAAGGAGCTACCACGGCTGAGCCTGCCAACATCCCTCCCTCCCCAGAGAGCCCCACGGGGCCACGCAGGGCTTGTTTATTGCTCTGATTGCAGCGGGGTTGCTGGGATTTGCAGGCTGCGGCCCAGGGAGCCTAATTCCCCCCATAATTTATCTAATCCAGACACTTTGCCGCGCGGCTATAATTGCGGCCGAGCTGCCGCACTGCCTAACAATAAATATCAGCACTCCGGAGTCCCTGGGACACGTCTCTGCCGCAGCCGCCCCCACCGCACCGCCCGTGCCCTGAGCTGGACGCTTGCAACCACGCCAGAGACGCGTGCGCAGCGGGCATGGGCTTCTGGCTGCAACACCCCCAGCTTGGCACGGTGGGCACACCACTGGCACCCATTCCGCCCTGTCCCCCGGGAGGTGCCGGAGCAGTCACGGGTCACGGCACATGGCTGCACATGATGAAATGGGAAGAGGTGGCCCTCGGTCATGATAGCCCCTTGGTTGTGGTAGGGGGAGGGTAGGGGCGTGGGAGTCATCCAGCTGTCGAGGTGCCAGCAATGTCACGGTGTCATGGTGTGGGGACAAGAGCAGCGGGTGAGCTGGGTTCCCCCTGACAGAGTGGGGTGCAAGGGGATGCCCGAGCTCACCTCGACATTGTGCTGCGCCTCGGCACGTCTCACACACGCACAATTTATGGGGCCCGAGCTTCCGCCTGGCGACACAATCTCAAAGGGAGGGGAAGGAGCTGCTGGGGGATGCTGATTCCCCGCACAAAGGGACATAGGGCAGAGGAGAACCTGGGGGACCCCCAGCACAGATGGATACTGGGGGATGCTCCAGCTGGGCACACGTTTGGCCAGGCACACGTTCTCCTGGGCACACGTTCGCCTGGGCACACGTCCTCGCCACACCCCTGAGCACTCGCACTGGCGAGGGAAGGCGACAGCACTGGGCGCAGCTCCTCGATCCCCGTCGAGGGGTACTTGGACCAACCGCTGACTCGCAGACCCCTTGCCCCCGTGCCCATCGCCACCCCACAGCCTGTGCAGTGCCCGCTTCCCTCCAGCACACCTCTGCCAGCCCCAGGGGTGGGTGATGGTGCCCAGCAGTGGGTGACGGTCCCCGGGGTGGGTAATGGTCGCCAGAAGTGGGACATGATACATGGAAAGCCCCCGGGGGAAGCGAGGGCAGGACTCAGCCCCCCGCACAGACATGAGGGAGGCGCCAGGGGACCGTGGTCACCTACAGCACCGAACTACTGGCGGCCGCCGGCACGATGGCAGTTCCCACACCTCCGTTCGCAAACCCCCATTGCACCCTACACCACCCCTGGGCGCTACCGGCTGCTGCCCTGGGGCGGGCACTTATCGCCCCCTCCCGCCGCGCCGCTGTTGACGCTCCCGCGCCCAGACAGGATGGGAGCGCGTCTGACGGCGGGGACGCCGCACTGGGACCCTCTTCCAGGTCCGGTGCACCGGAGGGGGAACCGGCAGTACTATTCCCGCGGCACCTTGTGCCCGCCACGGGGCGGGTTACCGCCATCGGGGAGGTGGGGTCTCGGTCCCCCGTGTCACCGGTGTCTGTCGAGCCCCGCCGGTGCCCGCGCCCCGCCCGGCAGCGCGGCCCCGGTTACCCGAACCGGTGGCGGGGTACCGCGGGCAGGGCGAGGGGCGCGGGGCCGGGAGGGTCAGTGCACCGGTAACGGTACCGGGGAGGGGCGAGGGGATACGGCAGTCCTTCCCGCACGGGGGCGTCGCGTGGACACTGGCACCGGTGTGGGAGGGTGGTCCCGCAGTCCCGGCGCGCGCGCCCCCGGCCCGGTGTTGCGCTCCCCCCCCCCGTCGCTGCGCGCACACTTCAGTGCGATCCCCCGCGCGCCCCAGACGCGTCCTTCTTGGCGGAATCCCCTGCTNGTACCGGCAGCCGCTCCCGCACTCACTGCAGGTTGGAGCTGTTCCAGTGCACGGCGTGCCGGTTGCCCATGGCCCCCGGTGGCCCCCGGCCCAGTAGCAGCAGTAGCGGGAGCAGGGGCAGGAGCGCGGGCAGCCGAGCAGCCATCCTGCCGCCGCGGAACCCGCCGCGATCCTGATGAATGGAGAGAACGGAGCCNCCCCCACGCGCGCGCCCGCCGCCGCCCCAGGCCCGCCTGCACCGATACAGGCATCGGCAGTGGGTTGAAAGAGGGGATCGGCACCGCGCCAGGCTTCGGCTGATGGTTCCTGCGGGCGGGGACACCAGGGTCAGGTTCCACTGACATCGGGGTCTCCCTGGGTGGGGGGTGATGAAACTTGGGGCTCTTCCAGCTGTGAGTGGGGGCTTAGAGCCCTTGAGATCGTGGTGCTGCTGCCATGGGCGTCAATTGTGTCCACAGAGATGTTTGGCTACCTCGGGGTCACGGGAGCAGATGGGAAGGTGGACGCCCAGCCACTCACGACCAACAAGGGCGAGCTGGGTCCAGGGTGTCAGGGCAGCCCTTGTGCCAAAGGAGCATAGCCACAGTGCCAGGCTCCCCTGCCTGCTCCAGGGGCCTGCACGTGGCTGAGCACTCACCCATGGGGCCTGTCCTCTTCCTCTTCCCTCACCCCTGCCTCTCTCCCCTGCAAGGATCCATGGTGCAGAGGCACTCAGGGAGTCGGTGGCAGCTGCAGGGGTGGTGGGTGCTCAGCAGGTGCTGGTCCCCACAGACCACATGGGAAGGGATTGAGCTGGGTGCCAGCTCCAGCTGCCCATCCTTGGCAAGATCCCTCAGCAGCTGCTGCGTGGCACAGTGTGGTGGTCCCGTGTGCCAGCGACCCATGCCCCAGCACATGTGTACACACATGAATGTGCTCACACCAGCACAGGCACATGCAGCTCACCAGGAGCTCCCGGGTGGGAACGCGCTTGAGTGCGTGCACACACTGGTACCAACTCGACAGCCCCTGCTTTCAGCAGTGCTGCCCAAGCACATCACCCACAGGTTTGGCAGCCCAAATGAAAGCAGGAGGTTATCGAAACTGTGACTGGGCTTGCTGAGCTGGCCCTACCCACTCCTGCCTGCAGCCACCTCGCTGTGGGGCGAGTGTGGCCAGGGTAGTGTGGGACTGAACACCACGTCCCTGTGTCCCCACCAGCTAGGCATCGTGGCTCCCACGCCCAGGCAGGTGACGTGATGTAGCCCTGGGCGCAGGTCATCTGCTACTCAGTGCTGAGGTTCTGGGGTTTTCCTGGCTCCCCAAAGCTGCTGTGGAGCTCGGGGCAGGAGTGGAGCTGTCCCCACCTTTGGGGACCCTTTTGGGGGTTCCCAACACCCCTTCAGACACGTGAATGCTGCCCCAGCCTATGGGGGAAGACAAGGACAGTGATGGCCAGGGTCTTGCTGAGAACTCGCAGTCCATGGCAGGGCTGTGCCCCAGACCCTGAACCCTCATCCACACCAGTGTCACTGGGGGCTCAAGCCGCTGCCAGAGCCCTGCCAGGAAGGGGGAGGGGGCTGACAGAAAGGCCCCAAGGACCAAAAAAAGCCTCTATTAATTATTCATCTGGAGAAGTGAAGTGAAGAAAACACAACATGTAGAAAAGGGCAATGGCTGGCCTGGGGAGGTGGGGGAGGCAGAGGGGTCCTGGGGGTCAGGAGGGGCTGCAGGGGCTAGAGCACCCTAGTGCCAGGCTGCAATGGCGGCAGCAGTAGCAGCAGCTCCCTCCCTGTGAGCCCTGGGGCTGGGGTATCCCGGGGGGCTGCGCACCTCTGGAAGGGCCCAGCAGCACCGCGCTGCCACCATGGAAACGCCTTGGCTCAGCAAACCCATGGCAACACACACCTCCACATGGAAACCCCCCGCTCATGGCAACATGCACACTGCAGAGCTGACTGAGGGGGACCCTCCTCATGCCAGAGCACCCCAGTGTGTAGGGGGCATGGTGGGATGCACCAAGTGCTCCTGCGGGGATGGAGTGACCCAGGTGGCCAAGCACACCCTGCATATCACCATGCTCCTTCACGTCACATCACATCATGTGTGCGTGCCAGCATTCACCAAGCATCACCCACAGGGCTTGGGGACTGAGCCTGGCTGGCACACGGAGAGCCTTGGCTGAGTTTTGCCCACCACAGGAGGAGATGGTGTCTGTGGTGGGCACAGCTTTGGGATGTTGCCAGCCGGGTGGCTTCGCTATTACCAGGACATGAGAGGCCTCGAGCTCTCCAGGAGAGCTGGGGCATGAAGCAGCCTCCATTCCTCCCTATCTTCATTCCCACATCTCCTCCACCCCGTGCCCACTACACTGAGGGCCAGCAGGCTTCTGCTTTGAGCAGGGTGGACCAGCACAAAGCCCCCCACCCGCTACCTGGAGCAGACAGCCGTAGGCACCAGCAGTTGTGGGCACAGGGTGCTGCCAGCCGTGTATGCCTGGCAAGGCAGGGGACCCACTTCGCTCTCCCTGGTTAATATTTAACCGCGGCTTCCTGTGACAGCATGTCGCAACCGCAGAGCAGAGCCAGCATTCAATAAATCATCGCGCCGGGCTGGGAGCTGGGGGGTGGGAGCGGGGTGGCAGTGGCAGAGCAGCACCCAGCCAAGCGAGAGGGGAGCCGATAAATAATTCATTAAATAAATAAACATGGCGAAAGCATGGGGAGGAGGCAGGAGTGTAACCAAGAAAGGGCTCGGTGAATGTGGACATTAAATATTCACCAGCCACACCTACACAGCCCTGAACGTGCTGAGCTCAGGGCTCCTAACCTGCCAGCAGCAGCAAGGTGCTGGCACATGTCCAGCTGGACATGGCAAGAACATGCTAACGGCACACAGAGAGGGTGGCCAAGGCCACAGGGACACAGTACCTGAGTGCAAGAACAGGTAGCCTGCAGTGCCGACACGTCTGTGCAGAGCTGAGCAGCCCCTGGCTCCTGCCAGCTCCTCCTGGCAGAGCTTAGCCATACAAATCGGGCAGCCTCGTCCAGCCCCATGCCAGTGCTCAGGCATGCTGCTGCCCTGCCAGGGAGTGCACCCGGCCAGCACGCCCGGAGCACTCTTGCTGCACACCTCATGCCTGTGGGCTCACAGCCACCCCTGCTCCTTGCTGATCTTTCCATTTTTATCCCTGTGTTGGTCTTTAAATTTGAATGAAGGCCTCACGGATGGTCGCGCCGTGTCAGCATCTTGGCAAGCGCCAGGCAACCAACCACCCTGGTGAGAGTGTAGGGTGCTGAGCCCCTTCCATGCACAAGGAGAGGGTGGATCCCCAGCCCTGCAAGCATCCCATGAGACCAGCCGGGGTTGCTTTGGAGCCGGGCTTGGAGTGATGGCAGCATGATCCAGGGCGGGTGAAGATAGGTGGCAGTGCCACCAGCCACCTGACCACCTCCCTGGTGAGCCACAGGTCCAACCAAAGTGGCCTCATGCTGGGGGAAGGCTGGAGGTGAGCTCTGCTATGCAGATGGACATGGGGGTGATTGGTTAATTAGCACCTCAGTGGCTGGAGTTAATTGATGCAGATCTTGATGGCTTGGGATTGCAGAGGAGGGTTAATTGCCAGCAGCCCAGCCGTGGCCACAAGCAGGTGGCTGTGCTGGGTGGCAGCGACAGCAGAGAACAGAGTTGTCTGAGGAAATCAGCTTCCTTGCGGAGTTGCTGGATGAAGCCGTGCATGGCTCCCGGTCCCAATGCCTGCCAGCCCTGGACTGGCTCACGGCATTTGGGCTGCTCCTGCTGCTGAGTGGGGAGGAAGCCACAGGGTCCCTGCCCTGGACACTGGGCACCTGCTTGCCGGAAGCCTGTCTCCAGCGAGTTCTGCCATGCCAAATACCACCAGCCCTGGGTGTGTGGGCACGCAGAGGTGCCGGGTCGTAGGTGCAGGCTGCCAACTCCTCATGGTTCCCCCAGCCCAGCAGCTGCAGTCCCCTCACACCACCCCATATGGCACATGGCCATCATATGTGATCCCAGGTAGAAACAGGTCACCACACTGAGGCCCAGGTTGACACCCACACACATGCCCATCTCACCTTGGACCACCCTGCGGTACTGCGGGTTCTGGACTGGGGTGCCAGGTGGTGCCAGGGTCCCAGCTGCCCCCTCTTGCCACATTCTGCATCCCCGCAGCCCGTGCAGGGCTACCTGACAGGAAGTGTCTGAGTCAGCAGCCGGCGCTGGGTGACTCAGACAGCTCCTCTCCTCCTCCTGCATGGCAAACCTCCCTCCTGGCCTCAAGATCACTCCAATATCATCTGCTGGTGACAGACCCTCACCACTCCCAGCCCAACCCCTCCTGCTCCAGCATGGCCATGGCAAGGATGCACCATAAGCCTGAGGCCCATGCTGGAGCCATCCAGTGCAAGCAGGGTGAGCGAGTGGGGGCTGGCACCTGGCCCTGCTGCAGCATGGCAGCCACAGCTCCCTGGGGAAGGGACAAGGACACGGAGCTGTGTCTGCAGTGGCCAGCCTCAGCGCTCCACTCCCTGCTGGCCTGCCCTTGAGCTTGGTGCTCCTCTTGGCTCTGGCTGTCCTGCCCCAGTCTCCCCTGCACCACGGCCAGGGGCTGCAGAGGCTGCAGCAGGGGTGGGGGCCTGCAGCCTACCGGTGCCCTAACACCATCAGACTCGAGCAGGCACCGGTGGTGGTGGGCAGAGCAGTGATGGAGAGCTGAGAGTGGGGCTGGTGCTGCATGTGGCTGGACCACGAGGAGCCATAAATGCCCTGTGATGAGGCCTTCTGCCCCAGCAGCCACAGGAGCACCTGAGCACATGGTGGGCACAGGGCCACCACACACCCTTGAGGGACCCACACACCAGACTCGGGGTCCCCTGGGTACTAGGGTGTTTGGGGTGCCCTGGGTGCTGGTGTGTTTGGTCACAGGATGGGTCCTTGGGGGTGCCAGGAGAGGCACAAGGGGAGATGGAGCCGTTGGGACTGGGCAGAGACCTGGCCCGTGGTGGCAGGCTGGACCTGGCACCTATGGTGACACAGGATGGCAGTGCTGGACCCCTTCCACTCGTGCCCCAGGCCTGGTGGCAGATCTCTGTACTGCCCATTACTTATGCCCAAGTGACGTTAATCTGATCAAGGAGTGACAGGCAGCATCAATATCCTGCTCCAGCCTTACATAGATCATGCTGCAATCAGCATCTGCGGCTGACAGGCCCAGGAACACTGGCAGAGGTGAAAGGGGGTGACACAGAGGGTGCCAGGCTGGCTGTGATGGGGATAGCTCCATGCTGTGACCTTCCATAGGTTGTCCCCATGCTCTTGTTCTGATGCTGCAGGTGACAGTGCCACAGTAACTGCAGCTCCTTTGTGCCAAACAACGGCTGGGGATGGGCACGGGGTCCGAGGTGACATGGGAACCATCCTGGGGACCCTCAGCTGGCACTGAGCTTGGCAGCATGAGACTGCTCCAGTTCTGCCCCAGGGATGTACAGCTACCTCCAGCATTGCCAATCCACCCCTCGAGGTCAGCCTGCCCCTGTCTCGTCCTGTGCTGGAGCCACATTAGAGGGTGAAGCCCTGAGCCTGAGCTCAGGGTGCACACAGTGACCCTGCTCTGCTGTGCCATTGGTGCCAGGCAGGAATATGGGGAAGCAAACGAACTAATAAATTGGGTAGGCAGCAGAGGAGGGATGATGGGGGTTCAGAATAAAGCCTGCAGGAGCAGGAGATTTCAGGGCCTGAAATATTCATCAGGTTTGATGTTGCTCCTGCCATCAAGCCGGCAGTGAGCAATGGTGAGGGCTAGTTTTAATAATGCATCACTCAGAAAAGGCTAGTGAGAGAGGCCAGAGGCATGGGGTGAGGGCAGCCATGGCTCAGTGGTTGCCTGAGATGCAGCAACCTGTTTTGGACCACAGTGAAAATAGGTGGTATCTCTGCCAGCTGCAGCCACTCCAGCCCCGTGCTGCTGGCTAGGTGGTGCTGGGTCCTGAGCAGGGGACAGAGCAGCCAGTGGCATCACTTGGGCACAGCCTGGCACAGTTGATGGAGCATGGAGAGGTGCTGGGGCTGTGAGGTGCCCCATGCCACCAGCATCTACTGCCCAAGAGGATGGCAAGGACCCTGAGGAGGGGTGCACTGTCCCTGCAGCCTGCCAGTGGGTGCTTGGCCACCCCATCTGGGCTGGATAGGGGTTCCCATACTCAGGTGTGAGTCTGGCCCCATGTCCCCACCTGGAGTGTTGCGTTGCAGCCACTTCGTGTTTCCTTACTAAATAATTCAGCACATCAATCTGCCTCCTCCCGCACCTGCTTCTGGCCATGAGCTGGCCATGGGCTGGCCATGCCAAGCTCCTGCCAGCTGCCAGGACATGCCTGTCCCCAGGCTGGGACCAGCAGGGACCCAGGAGGGTTCCTGTGGGCACGCCAGCCCCTTGAACACTGGAGCCAGATGCTAGTAAGGCAGCATGGGGCTCTTGTGTGGCTAAGGAGGTCCTTGCCAGGGAAGCTTGTTAGCAGCCTGATGATCAAAGCAGCATGGGGCAGATCAATGAACCTGGGGAGCAGGTACAGAGGCAGAACAGGGCTCCAGTGCCTCTGTCCCCCTCCAGCATCCTCCCAGATGGACATTGCCTGGAGGAGATGCACGGGTGTTGAGGGCTGTGCCCACTGTGTTTTGTGAGTTACCACTGTGGTGTGACCCTGACATCCAGCCCCAATGCCAACCCTCACAGCACCTCCTCCAGGCACCCACCCCAGCCCCTGGCCTCACCGTCTGTCTGCACCAGGGGTGCCGCACACCACAGGTAACGCCAACAAGGGGCAAGAGGACAGGACGCTTAAAACCCAGGTGAGAGCCGTGACTGCACCCTGCCTTTGTATGCTGCGGCAGATCCCATGCTGTAGGCTAGGGGTTCCACAGGCCACCAGCCCCATCCCTGTGAATCCAGAGAGGCTCCCAGCACAGGGACCATGGGGCAGGGCACCTCGAGCCCTTAATACGCAGCAGGTGCAAGCAGCACTGACAGAGCCAGCAGCTGAATCGTGCTGCTGCTGCAAGGGCATCTCCTGCCCATCCCAGCTCTGTCCCAGCAGGATTATTGTCCATCAGGATTACAGCAGGATGAGGTGGGGGGGAAGGGGGCAGACTTACCATGCTGTTCCTGGCACCCTGGCACCTGATGGACAGACGCTGCAACACACTGTATGCCCAGTAGCCATTGCCTGGGCTGGCTAGTGCGTGCTCAAAGCTCCTGGTGCCCTTCCCGCTGCCTCGGCTGCCGCTCTGGCCCTTGTCCAGCAGAGATAAGTAGCAGTGCCCTCTGCTCCAAAGTGGCACTGGGAATTAGCCAGTGGAGACACAGCTGCCTGCCCAGCACCCAGCTCCAGCTTTGCGGGATGCCGATGTGATACAATGGCCCCTGCATGTGTGTGCTGTGCCAGTGGGAGCTGGCACACATGGTGCACACTCGGTGCACACTCGGTCCCTCATTGCTATGTGGGGTGAGGGCTCGGTTCGTGCAGCTCTGGCTAATTAGGCAGTGCGGGGCCAGCTCCCGCCAAACCCCTGCTGAGTGTTTTGCTAAATTATAACCTTGACGATGCTCATCATCATCAGGCAGCTGCTGGGGGAAGAGCCAGCTCTGGCCTCCTGCACCCGACGCTGAGAACCAGTGTAAAGCTTTCTGGACGGGGTGGCAACACACTGGAGTTGCATCCCTCTGGAGTGGCATCCTACCACGTGCCCATGACTGCTGGGTGATGTGGGAGCAGGACTGAGGTGAGTGATGGACTCTATGGTGTGCCCCCAGGGTGCCAAGGAGTCTGTGGGCAGTGCCTAGTGGCCAGTGCCCAGCTCAGCCGGTGCCATGCTCCACATGTCCCCTCGGCATGGCGAGCTGGTGGCCCTGTTTCCATGGTGACACGGAGCCATTTCCCATCTCCAGGATGCTCTCGGCAGCTCTTGCGTGGGGGCTGCAGCCATTGCCCTGCATCCATGGGAGACAAGATAGGGTGAGCCCTAGTGCCCTGGGGGACACCGTGCTCTTCCTGTCCAGTCCTCTGGGGGTTCCACCGGCTTCACATCCCACTCTGTGTGTCCTGCAGCTGCCCCTGGGACAGCCACAGTGCCTGAGCTCATCCTCACCCCGCAGTGGTGAGGGGTGTTGGGGTGAGCCAAGGGTCCTGCCCTGGTGTGGTTGGGTGGTGGGACCCTGGCAGCATGGCCAGGTGGAGAACCCAGGGCTAAGAGCTTCTCTGCACACTGGTGAGAACACCACGGAGCTGGGGGCCTGTGCCCAGACTTGTTCTGGTGCCACAGTGCACCCATGGTCCCTGTCCCAGTGGTGAACCAGAACACCAGGCTAGACACAAACCATGCCATGTCTCCATCCCACCTCCGCCATCTCCCAGGCTCTGAGCAGGGCCCACAGCCTCTTTATCCTCCTCTTCATCTCAGGGCTGCCTATTACCATTTCATGTCATTTTCTCTTCCTGGTGATAAATTTTTCCTTCCTGCTTTTTCAAAGGTTTAACTCACACCCATTGGCAGCACTCGTGGGGCATGGACCCACCAGCTGAGGGCACCTGGGCACCCTCACCCCATGCCCATCCCCCCCCCCACCTGGGGTGTCCTGGCACCCCAGCACTCCCCTGGCTGGTGTGGGTGGCAGTGGGGAACTGGGGTTGGGGGAGCCCTGAGAAGGGGAGATTGCAAGACAGAAGGGACAGGCTAATGGAGCCTATTCCTGTAATGGATTCAATTTCTGCTGCCGCTGGCTGCGGGGCGCAGAGCCATCAATTCGATTCAGGGGACAGGGAATCTGATTTGGAGCAGCCGTGCCATCAATTAGCTTTTATTGATGGCATTGCTCATTGGAAGTCGATGGGATTTGAAGCTGGCAGCAGCTCCCGCATACCAAGCAACCCCGGCTCAAGGACAGGGCCTCACTGCTTCGGGGCCCTGAGAGACCCCTCAGCCTTACCTGGGAAAGCCTTGGAGGTGGCTGGAGCAGTGGGTGGGCAGACCCCAAAAATCTCTGTGTGGGGGTCCCACAGGTCACAGCCCACCAGAAACGCTGCATGGGGATCACACAGGTCACAGCCCCATCTCAGTCCCTGTATGGGGGTCCTGCAAGGTCACCATCACCCTTGACAGCTGCTCCTTGGTGGGGCGGAATGCCCCTGCCCAGCATTCCTCAGGACATGATTGCTTTTAACATCCCACACGGGGGTCCCTTGGGTACGTGGCCCACAGATGGTATCACTCCTATCCCCACAAGGCACAGTCTCCTCATCATCCCACATTGGGGTTCTCACAGAGCACAGCCCCCACCTGCACCAGGCAGCCTCTGGGTGCCATTGCAGATCCTGTGGTGGGGTCAGACCCACCCGCTTGTCCCATGGGGACGAGGTGTTCCTGCCCGTGCAAGGATGAGATGCAGGATGGGGCACAGTTTAGGGTGCAGCATGGGGTGTAGGATGGGGTGCAGGGCACGGTTGGGGAAGGGCAGGCAGCAGCGTGAGGGGGAGGGGCACAGCACGGTCGATGCTTTTGCTCAGCCTCTTGCCAAGCAGTTTCTCTCGAGAAGCCATAAAACCTGTCTGACGTGCCCAGCACCACTGCGGCAGGCAACGCCTGCGCCGGGAGGGGGCTGGGGGCCTGGCTGCTGGTGGCTCCATGGGCAGCTCGGCCCCAGCTGTGGAGAAGGAGGGCAATGGGGAGGATGCACCCCAGGGTCGGGGGGACAGGAGCTGCTGCAGGAGCCTCAAGCAACCTTCACACTGGTGGCAGGCCTGGGGCATGTGGCTGCAGCTCTGTCCTATGGCTGCACAGGAGCCAGAATCCGCAGTAGGACCCAACTGTGCTGCAGGATCAGCATCCACAGAGACTTGGGTGCTTGTTGGCAAAGGGTGAACCCCAACAGTGGTCCCCACAGCCCCCACTTCATGGTGTGCAGTGGGTGGACAGACAGATGGACAGAGGATCGTGGCCCCACAAGCAGCCCAAGCTCAGCTGAAGGCAGCAAGCGGGACCAGGATGCCTGGCCAGGGTGTCCTGGTGGGTGACACCCCCCACCTAAGACCCCCCCCCCCCGTCGCCCCTGGCCCGTCCCAGGCACCAGCTCTGGGTCTTGCTGTCAGGTGATAATTGCAGGCAGCTCTGCTGTAATTAAAGCTCTCCCTGTGACATGAGCTGACGTCTCAATATCAAATTGCTGCAATTAAACCCTCAGCCTGAAAGGTTGTGCAGAGAGGCGCAGGGACCCCCACCCCCGGGGAGAAGCTGCCCCAGCCTGCACCACAGCATCCCTGCGGGAAGGGACTGAGGGCAGGTGGGCACGGATAAGGGGACTGTTGTTAGGTGGGCACGGGCAGGAGGGCACTGTGGGCAGATGGGCATGGGCAGGAGGGGACCACAGGCAGGTGGGCATGGGCATGGGGTCATGGTGGGCAGCATGGGCCAGGGGTGAGGGCTGTAGAGCCCACGGGCACAGCGATCTTGCAAACACTGTATTGCTTGGCTCAGTCACTACTAGGGGTTAAATCCAAACCGTGGTAGCGTCTTCCCAGAAGACAGATCTGGAGTGTCCCGAGGAGGACAACGCAGCAGAGGGGCCAGGAGCCTGCCTCCATCCTGCAGCTCCCCCAACTCCAGGGCCTGGGAGTCCCCTGTCCCCTGGGGTGGGGGGTCCATGGGGGAAGGCACGAGGTGAGGTGATGGCCCTGGGGCTGAGCAGGCATCTGCTGAGCTGTGGGGAGCCCAGCAATGGGGCAAGGCGATGACGGTGGGAAGTTAAGTCCCTGGGAAGGAGACAACCCCATCAGGGGATGCTGCAGCAGCACAGCCCCCAAGGGGCACCCCCTCCTCTGGAGTCCTCCAGTCCCTCCTCACCTTCCAGCCTGGAGCTCCTGGCCCCAGCTTGGCTCTGTAGAGGTCTGGTGGGTGCGTCGTGGCCCGGGACTGCCCCACAGGCATGTGGCGGGGGATGGCAGTGGAGAAAAAGTCTGGAAGTGGGTGGTGGGGCAGAGAAGACCACCTCCCCGTCGTGGGCAGCGCCGGGGGTCAGATCCAGAGCAGGGCCAGGAGCGTGAGTGCCAGGCACGGAATGTGGGGTTGCAGTGGGGCCGCAATGGTCCGGGCGGGAACAGCATCTACTAGAGCAAGAGCAGAGGTCAAGGGTTAGCCAGCCCCTAGCCCCCCTGCCTTCTCCCCCAGCCTCTCTGCCCACCGCATACTCACCCTCCGGCCCGCCTCGCCCGTGTGGCTGCGAATTGGGAACCTCTGTCACCGGCTCCGCTGCTGAAACAAACCCCGAGCGTGTCAGTAACCATCTCCCCTGGGGCACACGATGTCACCCCCGAGGTTCCAGGACCTCCCAGTAGGGACTACACTGCCCCAGAGGCAGGGGATGGGGAGTCCCCAGACCCTTGGAGGGCAGCACACCCCCTTCCTCAAGGTGGACTCACTGGTGCCTCTGCAGCAGACGGAGACTCGCAACTTCAGGCAGCGCCCAGTGCTCTCGGGGCTGGGGACAGCTGGGCAGAGAGGACACAGCAGCGGGTCACTCCCCGGCATTGGCCCCCAGCCCCGCAGGGGCCCCCCCCCGCGACGGCAGGACCAGGACAGAGTCGGGTCTGGGGCTCCCCCTCCCGGTGGGCTGTGGGGCAGGCACCCCCCGTGTCCCCCCACCCATCCCGGGGCACCCAGAGCTTCTTTCTGCACTCCGACCCTCCCCCGAGCACCCGCATTCCAGGGCACCCAGAGTCCCCTCCTGCACCCTGACCCTACTATGTGCACTCCCCCCCGCCCGGGCACCCTGATCTTCCCCTATGCAACCCAACCTTCTCCCGTGCACCCCCAATCCAGGTAACCCAGACCCTCCTGCACCCTGTCCCTCCCCCATACACCTACACCCCTGTTGCATCCCTGCCCCTCCCCCATACACCCACACCCTTGTTGCACCCCTGCCCCACCATGGACCTCCACTCCAGTTACATCCAGACCTGCCAGTTCACCCCAACCCTCGCTGCACCCAGAGCCCTGGTGCTGCAGGAACCCTCCTCTGCACCCTCACACCAGTTGCATCCAGATCCTCAGTGCACCCCAATCCTCCAACGTACTCCAAACCTAGTTCCAAGTGGAACCTGGTGGGACCCGACCATGGCTGCCCCCAGCCCCTCATTGTGCCCTGAGCCTCTTATCAAGCTCCTGGCCTGGTGGGGGTGACTCACAGATGTAGTAGTAGGTCTCCCCTGGCTGGAACTCAAAGCCAAGTGAAAAGGGGGTGAAGCGCTGGATCTTCTCGGAGAAGCGGACAGGTCCAAAGGGTGCCAGGGGTCGGTTACACTCCCAGCGCTTGAAGGCACCAGGAGTTTCGTAGCAGCCGCGGTAGCCCTCTTTGTCCACCATGTAAAGTGTGAAGGTTTCTGCCCGGCCGGCGGGCACTGCTCCCTCGTAGTGCGGGCAGTAGATGTCCAGGTAATCATTGATAGCCACCTGGATGGTGTAGTCGTCCCGCAGGAACCTGCTGGGCAGGGCAAGCTAGGGAGCGGGTGCTGGGGGTCTTGCTGTGCCCCGAGAGGGACATCCTGCTGCCCTCCTGCCCCGCAAAGGAGGTAGCTGGGCTTTGGCCAAAACAGCTGCCGGGCATCCACCAAGCTCCACAGAACCAGGCATCAGTTTAGATTAGCCACAGGCCACTGGAGCTGAATGGCTTTGGCCATTGCAGGCAGGGGGACCCTAGCCACGCTGCCCGGGGCACAAAGCCCCTCGGCCCAGGCAGCTGTTTCACCGCCCTGGCGCTGATTGGCGTTGACATCTCCGTGGGGAACCTTCCTGCCCCAACGCCTTCTGCACTGGCACGTGCTGGCAGGGGGTGGCTGACCGGGGCAGGGGGCATGGGGGGACTATGCCGGTCAGGCAGGCAGAAGAGGGGGCCCAGGCTGGGGACCCACGCGGGCAGGCAGGCACTGAGGCAGCTGCTGGGACGGCATGAACTTACGCCTGGGCAAAGAGCACATGCAGCCAGGCCAGGGTGGAGCAGACACCTCTGTGGGCACACACACGTGCACACACATACATACACATGTGCACGCACTTGGTCCTGCCTGCCTGTGCCTGCCCATGGAGCAGGATCTCTCTCCCCCTCCCCAGCCCTGGCAGGGCAGCGACCTCCGCCCTGTGCTGACATCTCCCAACTGTCCGCATCCTGCTGTAACCTGGGCATGCACCAGCCTGGCAGTGTCTTTGGCATCACTGGCAGTGCCATGGCTGGGCTGGGGGTGCCTAAATGCTGCCCAGCTGGCAGGGTGACTCTGTCCTACTGGGGAGGGGCCTGGCAAGGAGACCCCAGCCAGCTCCATTCTTGTCCTCCTCCTGCCCTAGCACGGGCACCAAGCATGTGCACACTCGGCACAGAGTCCTGGCAGCTGTTGCAGAAGTTGATGCATTCACCCTGTTCTGGCAGTGCTGTGAGCTGGAGGGGGCTCAGGCCCCAGTCCCCACCCCCAGGCTGGGGGCTGTTTGTGGACAGGACGAGGCGCAGGCTCTCGCTGACTCAGATCATCCTGATGGGCGCCGCTGGCCAGGGCGAGCCCAGGCAGTACCGAGGGCTGCCAGGGACTAGGGCCCTGCCCTGCCTCTAAACAGGGGGATGCAACCTCCCCCTTCCCCGGGCACCCATGGGTACAAGGCTCCCACATCTCTTATCTGCAGGTCCCCACTCCTAGGGGGTAGCAAGGCAGCATGGGTGTCCCCATCACTGGCTGGTGTGTGTACACCTGCTCCAGGCCAGCCCAGTGGGCACAGGGCTTGAGACTCCTAGGGGGAAGTGCAGACCCCAACCCTGTTTCCTGCTCTCCCCGAGCTGGGAAATGCCTAAAATGGGGGAGGCCAAGGAGAGGGCAGGGGCTAGCCTCTAGCCCACTGATGATGGCAGAGCCCGCAAACAGCAGTGCTGGATGGGCAGGGGCTGGGCCATGCCGGATGACACCCAATCAGCATGGACATCCACCACGGGGACAAGCAGCCCTGGCAGGGCTTCCCACCATCTCCATGCCACCCACTGCCTTGATTCCACCCATGGGACCCCAAGCTCAGTGTCCCAGGGCTGTCCACCAGCCACATGCCCAGTGAGCTGCCTAAGCTCAGTGCCACGTGAGGATGCCCACAACTTGGTACTACCAAGGGTGTCTGGGCGCAGAGCAGCTTGGTACCACCTTAGGCTTGATGCCACCCGAGCTGCCCTCTGGCTTGGTACCACCCAGAGCTCAGGATCACCTGGGGGTACTCACCTCACCTACTCAGTTCCACTCGGAGCTCTGGGCCACCAGCAGTGCCTGGTGGCTTGGTCCCACTGATGTTGCCCAGTGGGCTGGTACTGCCTGGGACTCAGCACCACCAGGGGATACTCACCGGCTCGGTACCACCAGGGATGCCTGGTGGCTCTGTACTGCCTGGGGCTTAGTACCACTGTGGATGCTCTGTGGCTCGGTACTGCTCAGGGCTCAGCACGACCAGGGAAACTGACTGGTTTGGTGCCACTGTGGATGCCCGGTGGCTCAGTGCCACTTGGAGGTACTCACCAGCTCAATATCACCCGGGGGCACACGGTGGCTCAGTACCACCAGTAGGTACTCGCTGCCTCAGTATCATCAAAGGGCGCCTGTTGGCTCGGTACCAGTTGGAGGTACTCACCGGCTCGGTATCACCTGGGGGCGCCCGGTGGCTCGGTACCACCGGGAGGTACTCACCGGCTCGGTATCACCCGCGGGCGCCCGGTGTCACCGGGAGCTGCCCGGTGGTGGCTCAGTGCCTGCCGGCCCCGCCCCTCTCCTCC